>OU898278.1:164681065-165183076 GCA_918026665.1 Diabrotica balteata
CCTTTGTATGATTTCACGCTGTAATTCAATATACATAATCTTCTTCGGATCCATGGTAATAAAAATAAATGTGATAAAAAGGAGGGAAACGAGCACACATACTGAAGTCTAGTCTGAGATGCGAGAAACTGTTTAGACGTTGTACAAGACTCCAACATGCGGGACATGCAGGACGCATGTTGGGGACGTGTGGAGCGGTATAGTGTGCGATATCTCGAATTTCAAATCTTGCTCTCATCTCCAACCAAAATATCACTCGCTCGGCAGCTCGTATCTCAAAATTATACGTCCTATATTATAGTCCTATATTAGGCCACTCGTATATCGAGGTACTACTGTAGTAACATTTAAGAAACAAATTAAAACTACTGAATATTTTTCAACCAAATTCTTTTTGCTTGATATTGTTAATACAACGCAACTTTTCCTGTAAAATTAAATATTTATAGTTTTTATTTATAATGCGCATATTTTTTTAAAATTTGTTTTTAAAGCTTTATTTATAATTATTTAAATAAAGGGCCAAATTTAATTTAGCAAGTTTTAAATGAAAGCTAGAAAGGATGATTTAACATATCCTAAATATATACATTTGAAGAAAAAAAGCATAATTTATACGCAAGATTTAAATTTTTTTTTCTTCCTAGCCTTCTTTTTTAATTGTAAAACCTATGGAACCAATTGGTATTTGTACAATAAAACTTCTTATTATTTTGTGACGGTTTCAAATATAAATATATTTAAAAGAATATTACAGGACCTACCTTTGCACCAACATCAAAGATATGAGGAGAGAGCAGACTTATTGGAATATGTGTACGTATACATCTTTGGTTTACCTCTTTGTCTAACGTTTTGACATGGTCCCTTAGTAATGAAGTTGTGTCAAACTTTAAAAAGCCATATCCAAAAACTGCCTTATGACCGACAAATATTTTATATATTAAGTAGGCACTGAAAATGATTTTCATTTTTAATTTCATTTCAACAACTTTATATTATAAGATCTGCACCATTTCTTTTAACACTTCTCTGCAATACCCAATTAGGAGTCAGTAATAGCGAGATACAATGCAAGAATGCCAGATGGTCGATGAAAAACAGGCTATTGAAATGAAGACCATGTGAGAACAAATGATATTTTTGGCGACCACTAAATCGATTTAAGAAAAACGAAGAAAATTAAAAAGAGATATTTGTCAAAAGAAAGAGTTCTCCGTTCAGCAATGGACGTTTACCGCTGGGTGGTTATGATCAATAACTTTGAAGTATACAGACTAAACCAAAATAATTATAAAGATAATGTGTTAAAATAAACTTCGTGCCAGTCACAGCTTATGTAGAGGAGGGACGCTAAACTGAGTAGAAGTCCTTCAGTACTTTGTGCAAGACAGACTGGGCGGTGAAGTCCTTAATCCCGACACGGCACGTTCCGATGGCTGATAGGGAACGTTCTTATATATATGCAGGACAGATATAAATGCTTCGCCAAATAAGTACCCGCGGATCAACTGAGGACATGACATAGGTCAGCAGCTGTGTCATTAGTGACCCGTGACTGAGGAGTACAATTCCTGACAGATGCGGTACCACAAAGTCGCAGGAGAAAATAAAATACTGATTTAACTCGCTGTGATACTGCGAACACTCACCAACCCGTCCGACAAGCGTGGTGTTTTAATGCCAATATACCCCTCAAAACACAACATGTTTAACTTAAAACAACATGAGACGATACCCCAGGTTTGTAGAGCTAGCAGCCCATAATCCCACACCGGAAAACCGCTCAGCCTCACGGATTCTGGGGGAGGCACAAGCTTAACAAAGTGAACAAAATAAAATCAGTTAGCCACATACAACATGCAATCTATGGCTAAAGATGTAACGGTCTACGAATTAAAAGTAGAACTATCCAAGATAGTGAAACTAACATAGGAATGCATGGTTAGGGCACACAAAATGAAAGAGGAGAAAAATTTCTTAAAACAACAAAATTAACATGCCATGAACACACACGTCAAGAAACTAGGAAACAGAAAATGGTCGTGGATATCTTCCGATAAAAAGACGGAAAACGAGATCTTGTGTGGGAACAAAGACATTTTTGAAAATATAACTGCTCTCAATCGATTCACAACTTGCAGCGATCACCGCCTTTTAAGAGTAAGGATTATTGTTAAACAGACGAAAACCAGTAAAAGCAGGCTTCATAATTATTGTAATCGGATAGATCAAACTAAAATACGACAGAAGGGAGATGAGTACAGAGAAGTCTTAAGAAAAGAATTTGTAAAACGCTATCATCCAGAATATTCCGACATGAACACAATTAACAAAGAAATGCAACGAAAGCTCTTGAAAGCAGTACTGACTGTTGCAAAGAAAATAATAAATATAGAAGACAGAATAGGTGATGGAACAAAACGTTGATGGAAAAGACACGCACATTTTTAAGCGACGGAAAGCGAAACACCAATGGTTTCAGGAATTCAATAAACAAATAAAGAAGAGAGCAAAGGAAAATTTAGGGATCTACAATAAATACTAGGTAGAAAAAATAAACGAAAAGAAGCGAGGCCTGAAATGCTTACGATAAAACTAAGGAAAGCCTATAATAATCTCAGCGAAGGATAAAGATGGAAAAGAAATAAGAGAAAAGAATGTAATTCTAAAAGTTACTCAAACATTTTACCATAATTTATATTTCTCAAACAAGAACCTAGATAACACAGCAAAGGAAGACCTTAAGAGAAAGATAATGAATGTCAACTCAGAAATACTCCTTACATAAAATCCTTCGAAATAAAACAAACTATGACACAACTAAAGAACAATAAGGCTCCAGGCTCAGATGGAATACTTGTAGAAATGTTGAAGGAGGGCGGTGAAATTATTATCAAAGAATTAAAAATGTCAAACGAATGTCTTCACAGAGGAGAAGTACCAGTTGATTGGAATGAAAGTTTAACAATACTTCTTTTCAAATAGGGAGACAGGGGAGATCTGAAGAACTATAGGCCAATCTCCTTGCTGTCCCAAATGTACAAACTGTTTATGAGAGTAATAACTAACAGGTTAACGTCGAAGCTCGATAGCTATCAGCCGGTAGAGCAGGCAACCCCGAAAGGGCTACAGTACAGCGGATCATCTTCTTGCAGTCAGAATGCTAATAGAGAAAGCCAATGAATATCACTCGAACTTATACATTGGCTTCGTTGATTATGAAAAGGAATTTAACTCCATAGAACTTTGGGCAATAGAGAGAGCTATGAACAACTGCAGGATAGACTGCCGATACAGAATGCTCATACATAATATTTACAAGAAAGCTACAATGAAAATACAAATAGATGCGAAAACCATAGCTATACCAATCAACAGAGGAGTTTGCCAGGGAGATGTTATCTCACCAAAGCTATTTACACTTGGACTGGAAGATGTGTTTAAAGACATTAACTGGGCAGATAAAAGAATAAATGTTAGTGGAAGAAAATTAAGTTATTTGAGATACGCTAATGACATTGTAATATTGTTAAGTTTCGAAGAACTACAGACCATGATAACACAACTATTTCAAGCTTCAGAAAAAATAAATCTTAAGATAACTTTGGAAAAACAAAAATAACGACAAATAGACCGAACATTCGAGAAATAACGTTGAACTACATGAATTTAGAAACAGGATTTGAAAAACTAAGTTGGATCTTAAAAAGAACTAAAATAGAAAAATATTTGAAAACCAGAATTTACGATCAGTGTATCCTTTCTATACTCACGTATGGCTCACAGACATGGTCACTCACCAAGTCTAATATGGATAAAATATTAAAGGCACAAAGATTGATGAAAAGATCAATGCTCGGGGTGAGACTTACAGACAAAAAAACAAACAAATGGGTTAGAAGCAAAACCAAAGTAAAAGACGCAGGAGAACATGCTGCCAAATTAAAATGGAGCTTCGCAAGCCACAATGCCCAACTCAAGGATAAAATATGGAACCACGAAATACAACAATGAAGACCATGGTTAGGAAAAACTCAAAATAGAAGACACTGGATTGATTTGGGGGAGTCCTATGTCCAAAGTTGGATTACTTAAGGCTGAAGAAGAAGACGTCAGGATTACAATAAATTATACCTTCGTATATGCACACAGTATTTCTCACAATGACTGTGATTATATACTCTTGAACCATTTCATCTAAATACTATTTTCTGTTTTTGTATAGGATAAAAAACATATATAACTTAGACACATTAGACACTATATTAGAAATATAATAAATGAGAGAAAATTATTGTATTTATTCCTCAAGAATGGAGATCAAGCATCCTAATACCTCTCTTCAAAAAGGTAGACAAATAAGATCCGGAAAATTACAGAGGAATAAATTTAGTAAATACAACACTAAAATTAACAACCAGAATGATAACAAATAAACTGAATGAAATTATAACACTACCAGAAGAACATCAATGTTTTAGGACTTGAAGATCATGCATCGACGCCATATTTGTAATGAAGCAAGTATAAGAGAAATCATTAGAATACAATCAAACGGCATATCTGTGTTTCGTGGATCTTAAGAAGGCATTTGACCGGGTAAAATTACAGGACGTTATTCACTTATTGTCCACAAAAAAGATGTCTTTAGGAATAATCAAAACCATCGAAAATATCTAACAAAACAACACAATAAAATTAAAAGTAGAAGAAGAAATTACCGACCCTATTGAAGCTGGCAAAGTTTAAATATCTCGGCATCACATCATCCAGCTACAAAAAGCTGGAAACGGAAGTGGAAGATCAAGTGAATAGAGCAAACAAAAACGCAGTTTGCCTGAATGAAACAATATAGAGAAATAATATAATCGAAAAAGAAACGACAGGCAGAATTTACAAAACAGCCATCAGACCAATAATGAAATACGCGGCAGAAAGATGATATGACAATTGATACTAGACAGAGGGACAGAGCTAGAAGTACCCATATACGACGCAGATGCAAGGTGGAGAACATCAAGAACTAATTAAGAAATAGAAAAGTAGAACAGAATGATCATATTAGCCGAATGACAACAAATGATTCCCCAATAGGAATACGATAAGTGGGAAGACCATGAAAACTTTGGAATGACAACTGGAGATACATTGAAAAACCGACAGAGTCATGTATACATCAAAAGAAGAAGAAGAGGAAGAGATAAAATTATTATAAGTATATAAATGGTAATAGGTTGCAACAAATCGAGCGATTTAAAAGTTTAGGATAATACCAGATATGCAAGTATTTTTTAGGATTACCTATAATTATTATTACAATTTTTTTGAAAATTTGTTTCACTTTAGCAGTAGAAACGACAATAAAAAATTAACAAACTTGCTTTTTTATTTTCGTGTTGGGTTAATCCAGAAAAAATTACAAGTTCTCAAAATTACTTACTCTAAATTTGGAACTCTGTCATGAAGATCTTCACCAGCAGCTTTTTGAAAATTCAGATCATTAACCAATAAGTATACCAATTCTGATACTAAAGTTGTACCTTTAATTATAAATTAATCAATAAATACTACGCCCGCAAAAAGAAAACTATATATATATATATATATATATATATATATATATATATATATATATATGTATATATATATGTATATATATATATATATATATATATATATATATGTATACTATACTATACTAAAGTAGTAAAGCAGTAAGTGATACCAACCAGATCTCATTATTCCTAATATATATACGTCATTGGATCTTGCCTCGAAATTGTAACATTCCAATCCAATATCCTTGTAACATGGATGGCAGTAATATTTCTTAGGGCCTACTAGAATACCTTCTACAACAAAAGTGTTCTTTATTGAATCATGTGAAATTAATTCTATTAATTTGTAGAAACGTTAATATAGCTCTACTCTTCATTGTATTATATAATTGTCTCCCACTATATAAATTCAGTGAATGTGCCGTTAAAATCTTAATCTCTCTCACCCAACTATTTTAGAAGCTGATAAAGACTAATGACATTATTTGTTTCTTTTGAATATGTCTGCTATCTTTTTTTACGCTGGAGAGGAATAGGATAACGCCCATAATAATATTGTGTGATTTTCCCATAAACACCTAAAACTTCTTACCGCTAAGGAGGGGATAATGTAAATCCTATTCGATTATACCTCACCTTCACCATCTTAACTCCTTCATCTCCTCTTTATCGCATCAACTACATCATTAATACATTAATACTGTGGGGGTAATAATGGAACAATCGGTTGAATGGAACACACCCCTATCAATGGTTTTTGTTGACTTGGAGCATGCCTTCGAAAACCTTATCTCATGCTCCTTTATGGAAAATTTTAGAGTTAAGAAACATTCCATATAAAATAATTTTTATTAGAAAGTCACTGTAGACTAAGGCAAAATGCAGCGTGACACACAATGGAATCAACAGCGACGAATTTGACATACTTACTGGAGTCAGACAAGGACTCGTGCTTTCTCCGTTTTTTTTAACGTAGCAGTAGATATCTGGAATGAGTGAATTTTCCCCTTAGGAAAAGTGGAAAACATGACTTACTTTTGAAAAGAAATTGAAACTACACACAAATTGTTTAGCTCAGCAAAGAATTAGAAGATTTATTTTGTTTAGCTAATATTAGTGGAATGTCCAAGTGATTTTCTTACTTGGTAAAAATAAGTTAGTTAATAAAGAGGAAAATATTCATTCCAGCATGCGGTATAGAGTCCTCTTCAAATTGGTTACAATTGCATATAAAAAATGGAAAAAGTCATTAATATGCATATATTAATAACAACATTAAAAAATACTTACCGAATTGTTTAAGATTAGGCACTTTGAATTTTTCATATGCTTCTTTGTCAACATCTTCAATCTCTAATGGCAGTTCTTTAAATATTATTCTTTTGTTGTTCATATTTTTGCAGTTTTATTTTGCTGATGTAGCACTTTCGATCTATAAAAACAAAAAGCGTTCTTTGTAGTTTAAAAACGCGACTTAGGTGTTGTGTGTAGCTAATGAGTATAACCCTTTATTCTTATCAATATTTATGCAGATATACGTATTTTACATTGTAAAACATATTAGATTTTAATAGTTTTTCGGCGTGGGTAATTACAAATAATAATATCTGCACATACTACATGTGTCTGAGTTGAAGAGATATTATGTAGATAAAATTGCTATATTTACTGTGGAAATGTGACAATAACGAAAAAATATTTATAAATTGTAGTAAACCCAAAATATTGTGATGTAATTTCTATACTTAAATACTTGCTAGATACTCCAGTCGTCAGAGTTGAAAATGCCACTGAACCGTTAAAAAACATACCAATAAGCTGAATTTTGCTGAGAATGTCATTTTGTAAAATACAAAATGTATCCATCATGGATACACGCGCCACACTGATTTAGTTGCACATGTATTTTTGTATTTTGAGCCGGGTACATCCGCATCAGATACACACCGTGTAAATATCTTGTAAGTAGTGGTCTACGAAACCTAAAACTGTGGTTATCCTGCAGGTACTGCGATGCTTTTGCCTAGACATATTTATAAACAAAATAAAGAGAAATAAATCAATTTATTTATTTTATACAGAAAAATAATATATACAATAAAAAAATACTGCATGGATGCAAAACGTGGACACAAAGACAATCAAAAACAAGAAAGATAGACCACTTAAATGTTCTGCTGAAGAAGAAAGGTGCGAATTCCATGGAACAACCGTAGAACAAATACTTCTATTCTAAAATAACTGAAGATCTAGAAGAGACTCTCCGGAACTTATGGAACTCTCCTGTCAAACTACAACAATTGAAATATTTTGGACGTGTAATGCGAACAGACATAGACAATATGAAGAAACTCTTCATTCAAGGGAAGATAGATGGTAAAAGAAAGATCTATTACGAGATGCATTATCCAGATCACAGGAAGTTGCAAAAGACTTATCTAATATGTAACGGAAATGACCAGGGACAAAAATCTATCAAGGCAAACCATACAGGATATTAGGACGACCACTACACTCCCCTCAGGGGGTCAAGACTGAAGAGAGAGACCATAAGAAATAATATAAACATCCTTGACCATTATGTGTCAATTGACCCCCTTTTTAGGAGCTTGAACCTTTATTTAACCTTTAGGGCTTAAAGTCTGAAAGTCCTTCCTTTGAAAATAAAATTAAACTATCTCTTCGATTAGCAAAGTATGTGAATCCCTTTTTTCGTGGTTCTCAGAGAATGGTCTCAATTTATCTATAGAAAAATCAGTAGTATCTATCTTCACAAGACATAACATTTCTACAAATGAAAACATCATTCTGAACCATCAATGTTTTAAGCTTCAAAATCATGTCAAATATCTAGGCCTTATTTTGGATAAGAAGTCAACTTGAAGACAACACATAGAGTACATGCTTGATAGATGTAACAAAGGCAGCAATTTTCTCAGAATGACAACTAAACCGTGGTGCAGTTGCGTTGAAGAAACATCCTTGTTGTTTTATCGCGCTTATATACGATCTATTCTAGATTACAGTGCTACTCGGTATGGTTCCACCTCCAAGAACCTTTAAAAAAAATTGACACGTTTCTAAATTATATTATGTGGGTATGTTTGGGTGCTACGAGATCAACCCCTATACAACCCATATATGTTAAAAAGCCGCTGAGCTACCCCTTGAAAATAGAATAAACTTTTTAAGTTAAAAAAGCCTTCTTAAAATTCTATTAACTAACTACCAGTTATTTTCAAGCGTCCGTCAACTTAACGAGTCAGATCTTACAAATAAATATTGGGAGAAAAAACCTTCCTCGCCTTTATGCATGGCATTACAGAATACATAATCCTATTTTTTTCAGAAATTTTACTTCTCTTTATTCCACAGAACTGAGGTTATAATACCCACTTATAGTGAGAACACCATTATGAGTAGCAAACTTCTAAAATCTCTACTGCAGGGTTACAGGGAAGCCACGGTAATATACACGGACGCATCAAAAACAACAGAAGGGACTGGATGCGCATACTTTTTACCTGCTACAAACGTAGAAATCAAGTATAAACTATCAAATGCATTTTCAATCTTTTCAGCGGAATCAATAGCTGTACTTGAAGCTCTAAAATATGTTAAAAACACCTGCAATAGACATATTTTAATTTTGTCAGATTGCCTTTCAGTTTTGCAGAGCATAAAAAACATTGAACTGCCCTTCAACATTTAGCAACCCCTACATATTTGATATAAAAGATCGATTGTATCATGTATCATCGACTGGAGTCAACATAAAATTTATTTGGGTCAGAGCACATACTGGTCGTCTCAAACATAATGAATATGTAGATCATTTAGCTAAAATGAGTGTAACAACTGGCTCTACGTTGATATACATATATGCTTAATACATCAGATGTTACTACGATTTTCAAAAAAATCAGCAATGTAGATGGAAAGAGCAATGGGAACATTACTGTTCTAGAAACCATAAAAGGGATAACTCTTTACAATCAATTACACCTCAAACAACCTGGTTTCAGAATTTCAAAGCTCATCGTAAATATATTACTACTATAAATCGACTATGCTTTGGACATGCATGCTACCCATGCCATTTATTAAAAAAAAAAGTTATCGATGATGATAGTTGCAAACATTGCGGCAAACCTCTCCAAACCTCTCGATTCCATCGCTCTTCTAATTCCTTCATTCCATGAGCGTCGAGGTTTACCTCTTTTTCTTCTTCCAGGGGGTTCCATCTATCAAGTTTTTGAGAACAACGATCGTCAGGTATTCTCAATAGGTGTCCAAAGCATTTTAAACCTCTTTTTCCTATTATGTCAATGACCGTTTCTGTAGCATTCATGTTATTTCCTAGAACTAATTCAACCATGGTTTGCGTATTCTTTTTTTTTTCTTTTGGAAATGTTGCAATCTCATCATAAGAAGTTCAGATATCCTACGTCCCTGATTAATTCCGGTGTTTAATTTCGCTTTCTCCCGAGCCGTTCTTATCAATGAGTGCACCTAAATATTTAAATTTTTCCACTTGTTTGATTTCCACGTCCTCGTCTATCAACACTTTAAACCTTGCATCTGAATGAGAATGAGAACCTTTTCTTCATGCTGATTTGTAACCCCCATTTTACATGTTCCCTGTAGAGACGCTTTATCATAAATTCTAGATCATAAGCTAGAAGGGGTCACTAAATGGCAGACCGCGGTCCGCATCCGGACCGTGAGCTTGTTTTTTGTGAACCGCCGTTAAATTCAATGTAGTAATAAAATTATGATTAAATCTAAATATATAAATTTTTAAAAATGCACAGTAATAATACTATATAGAAATACTCGTAATACTAAACATAAAAAATTTCTGTCCACTATTAATGCAGCTGCAGCTATTGATGCTGAATGAAGCTGCAAATGATCAATTGGGCTTCGTCTTGGACATCTGAACTTATTGAAATTAAAACTATATTGCAAGAAAAAACTGCTTTGTGAACTTTCTGGATATTAGAAGTTTTTCTAAAAAGATTGAACTTTTTCTGAGGATATTAAGGCAGAACTTTTGCGTTTTCTCTTCTTAAATCCGTTTGTGATAATAATAAAGATATTGATGTTACATAGTTCTCTTCTTCGACCACATTGACCTATCTTATTCTATTCACAGCAGCTCGAAATAGATCAGTTGACGTTAGACCAGTCCATTTCCTAAGATTGACCAGCCAGGATATACGTCTACGTCCAGGGCCTCCCTTACCCTCAATCTTGCCTTGTAGAATCAACTGTAGAAGTCGGTATTTATCATTACGCACGATGTGGCCGAAGTAAGCCAATTTTCTGTTTTTATGGTGTTAATAATTTCTTTATCTTTTCTTAGCCTCTGGAGAATAGTTATGTTACTTGTGTGGTGTATATATGACACCTTCAACATACGTCGATAGCACCACATTTCAAATGCCTCCAATCGTTTTATGGCATCTTCTGTAAGGCTCCAGCTTTCTACTCCATAGAGGAGGACACTAAAGACGTAACATCTAAGAATTCTTATACGTATATTGATACTTAAAGATAAGTTGCAGAAAATGTTCCTAAGGCTGTTGAAAGAGCTTCTGGCTTTTTCAATACGAGTTTTTATTTCGCAGCTGTGATCCCAAGTATCCTTAATATTGCTGCCCAAATAGCATATGTTTCCACCCTTTCTAACGATGTATCGTTACTTGTAATTTAGACATTTATGCCAGTGTTCTTACTAATGATCATTACTTTTTTTTTCTTGCAGTTAAGTTTTAGGCCGTATTTGTTACATGCTTCTACAACGTTATCCATCATCCTTTGGAGCCCCTGGGCACTATCTGCCAGCAATACTATATCGTCTGCATATATAATGTTGTTTATAAGTTGGCCATTTACAGCAATCCCATCTTTTAATTCATCCAAGGCCTCTCTAAAGATGTTTTCAGAGTATATGTTAAATAATGCCTCGGACATCTCTATGTGAAGATCTCGGACAGTTCATTTTCTAATCATACTGTTGCTTTTTGTTGGAGATATGTTTGAGTATACGGTCTCTGTATAGTGTCTATGTGGGACTTGATCAAATGCCTTCTCGAAATCAATGAAACATGCATACACATCGCAGTTGACATCCCTGGCTCTCTGTATTAGAACTTGCAAAGTAAAAAGTGCTTCCCTCGTTCCGAGTACTGCTCTGAATCCAAATTGAATTTTAATCAGGTTTTCTTCTAATTTGGTGTATATGCGCGAGTTAATGATAAGTAAGGAGTACTTTAAGTACTCCTTACTAGATAAGTAAGGAGTAATAAACTTAGTTTAGTGAGGACTATATAGTTCTCACATTTTATTAATAAACTTGATTTGGAATTTAAAAAAACGATTTGCTGATTTCCACAAAATTGAAAATGTTGTGCAACTGTTAAGCAACAGTTTTGCACTCAAGCCTCATGTTGTATGGACCAGCGAAGCAGCAGACACATTACGCCGCAAAAAATTATTAAACAAAGACGGGAGAAAAAATAATATAATAGCTTTTTAATCATCTTTTTCCTTGAGTTTATTTCATACCCCTCCCTAAACGAGGTGGTCTAGTTGCCTTGTTTCAACTACGTAAACAGGATGATCTCCTGAGGGTTGGTTACAACTACTGGGGGGTTTCTGGGTAACTCCCCCTGATAGTTACGCCACTGCCTGGGTTAGTGCTGAGTATCCGGACCGCGGAAGTGTAATAGGTTTTCGAAACGGACCCTCAAGAAATATAATTGGTGACCCCTGACTCCCCTGAGCTAGACGAAAGCTAGATGTACTTCGGTAATACCAACCGTTATTCTTTTTTCTATTCATTGTTGGAGTATAAATAAGTTATCAGTGCAATTTACAAGTTAATGTATTTTAGTTCATATTTACTGCGCAGTCAATATAATTTTTGAGTATTCTTAAATAAATTGTGTTTTATTACAAGTTTTATATTAAATGCTATTGCCCTATTAAATTTTAATGTTTACGACATACAAACATCGAAAAAAAAAACATTGTGTTTGCCTCATATAGTACGGAACCTTGAAATAAAAAAATAATTTCTGAATAGATAAAATCAATTACTTACCGTCTAAGTCGAGTATGTTTATATGGTGAGTTAAATTTCAGGAATTAATTATTATTTTCATAAGATTTAATTACATATTTAACACATTTTAGAAATTTCACAACAAAGTTTTTATACTTTATTGGATCAATAATATAAATATCCTAATTTGGTAGATATATTTATTGTTTATTTTTAATAATTGATGTATTCGACCGTTACTTGATGGAAATTCATTTTATGTAACAATAAAATACTGAAAACTTTGTTTTTAAACTTCCACAAAAATTTATTTTAACTCTCATCACTACAGCTGTTTCGGCTGATTGCCTTTCTCAAGTGATCTATTTTTGGCATGCGTTTACACTTTATAGTCTCTCATGAAATAGGTTGGGGAGGGGAGAACTGTTTGTCTCGAGTTGGTCATTCAGAATTATATTTGTGTTTTTTAATTTGTTGATTTCCATAGATTCTAACAAGGATAGCTTAAGGCTTTTATTTTGAATGTGGAGAATTTTAAATTCGTCGTTAAAAGAATGATTGTGATCTAGAAGATGAAGTGCGTATGTAGAATCTGTTTTTCTATTATTAAAAGCCCTTTTATGTTCTGCTATTCGTTTATTAAAGTTTCTACCAGTTTGACCAATTTTTTAGGGTAGTCGCCACATTTAAGTTTGTACACACTACTGTGTAAGTGTTTTTTTATTTTGGCTCTTGTTGTTTTTGATATATTTGCCTAGGTTGTTATTTGTTCGGAAAGCTGGTGTTATTCCTTTCTTTTTTATGTGTTTGGCTATTTTTGTTGTAATTTTGCCTGTATATGTAATCGAACAGAACGTAATGGGTTTTTTTCTCTGGTGGTGGAAATACTAATTTTAGGGCTTTCTTGTGTAGTTTTTAATTTAACGTTTTATTAATTGTTTGTTCATTGTATCCATTGTTTACTGCTATTTGCTTAATTATATTTAATTCTGTCTCAAATTTGTATTTTGACATCGGAATTTCTGTTAATCTATGTAACATACTATGATATGCTGCCAGTTTATGTTGTGTTGGATGGGATGATGAATTGTGTATAGTCGTGTCAGTATGGGTAGGTTTGCGAAATATGGAGAAGTCATGTTTGTTTTTAAATCTGATAATTTTTAAATCTAAAAAAATTATAGATTGATTTTGTTCTGTTTCTATTGTAAATTCAATATCACTATGAAGTGAATTAATATACGATAAAAATTGATCGAGTTGTATATACATACATATATATATTAATTTTGGTTTTTAGAAAAACCATTGTTTTGACGACGTTTCGGCAAGGTCACACTTGCCATTGTCAAGTCAGATTAGTTCTGCTTCGTCTTGAGAACTGAGAACTCAGTTCTCCTGAAACATCAAGACGAAGCAGAACTAATCTGACTTGACAATGGCAAGTGTGACCTTGCCGAAACGTCGTCAAAACAATGGTTTTTCTAAAAATCAAAATTATTTAACGCGGAGTCAAACCCGGAAAACAACTGAAATCACATATAGCTCCCGCGGAAATTTCAAATCCAATATATATATATATATATATATATATATATATATATATATATATATATATATTTTAAATATATCAAATTTTTAAATAGTACCTGACAAGCCAAAGTGCAAATAGGTATAAATGATTTTTAAATTTTTGTTTTAATATTTTTTTTTGTTTAAATATTTGTTTTAATACTTAATTATGTTTAAAGGTTAAATGACGAACACTACTACTTGCTACTAGTTCTTAATAATAATAAAAAAAAGCACAAAGGCAAAAACGGCCTTATATATTCAATTTGAATGGCGGCTTCAATATCGAAGCCAATCAATTTTACGTGCGTTTTAATGCTAATAAAATTGAAATTAAAAAAAATAGTGCATTGTTTGATTCCAAGAATATTTCAGTCTCTATTGTACAAGAAATCAATTAAAGTTTATTTGGCCTTAAAGTTTATTACTCAAAGCCCACACAAATCTATAATACATGTAGTATTTAAAAGTTTGATGTTCCATTTTAGAAAAATAAACATATTATCTTTTCAAATTCTACGAGCATTCAATTTCTTCCTTTTGGTTTGTAATTTGGTATTTGTTTCGTTATTGGATTTTAATTCATTTTGTTTATCTATTGTTCCATTAAGACTAAAGTCGGCTAAATTGAAAGACAAGTGTTTGAGTGATAATGCTAAAAGAAATCTAGCTGCTGAGAAAAGATACACTTAAGGCGAGAAAAAAAGTTTTACAAAGCTGTAGATGAGCCAAGGAAAAACAAAGATGACAACACGGTCGCACTAGCCTATATTATGCAAAACTTACCCTTGCCGCACATACCTGTACATGAGGTTTTTTACATGAGGCAGCTCTGGGTAAATGTGTTTTCGTTACACGATTTGAAAACATTCTTCCAAACTGTACGTCTATCACGAAAGTGAAGCAAACAAACTGACGAAGTACGTTCAATGCTACTGAACTATTTCAATGACATTCCAGTCTTAGGTCTTAATCAACAAAAAAAAGATAGATGATATAAAAAAATTGATGGAATACACTGTTGGATATGAATCCTTCTATGACACTATCATCCAATGGCCAACAACTGACTTGGAGTTGCCAGAAAATTTGCCAGGAGCTGAATAAGTCCAGATCTTTGTATATAGACATACTGTGGGTGTAGTGACAATGTATTTTTCGATTTAGGCCTAGTAAAAATATTTTATTTCTACACGAAATGTTCAGTAACGCTATAAACCTGAACGAAATACCAGGTGAATGGTCCAAAGCATATATAGCCTCAATACATAAAAAGGGAGATAAGAAGAAATGCGAGAACTAAAGAGGCATCAGTGTGATAGCATGTATGGGCAGGTTATATAGAAAAATACTGAAAGAAAAACTGGAAAAATCTATCTCAAATAAAATCGAAGATCAGACGGGGTTCACGACAGGAAGATCTTGCATAAACCACATATATACACTCCAACAATTAATTGAAAAAAAAATGGCAAAAAATAGACTAGTGCACATGGCATTCATAGATTTAAAAAAGGCATATGACACGATTCGCAGAAAACAACTATGGAACACGATGAAGGAAATCGGAATAACTCAGAGGTTAATAGAAGCCGTAAAAAACCTTTACAACAACAACAAGGTAAGAGTTAAAACCGGCAATAATTACTGCAACGAATTTAAGACCACAAAAGCTTATTGCAGGAAAAGGAAATGTGAAGGGATGGGAATACCAATCCGGGACAACTTCTTGTACACATTAAGCTTTGCAGATGACCAGGTCATCTGCAAAGTCATCCAGGTCATCATCAAAAAATAATTTTTCTGCTCCCTTACTAGTAAATTGTATATTACCTACTATTTGGATGCTAAGTAAATGCAAGGAATAAATGGAAGGAGCAAGGATAAAGCGGTTTTTAAATTCGTTGCCTAGGAGCAACATTGTCAGTCAAGAAACACTATTTGCTACTAACTTCACTAATGAAGATCTCACAATTTAGTCAATTATATGTAAAGAACTGTTTAACTAAAAGACATTTTAGATTTAATAAAAAAACTCTTACATATAAAGCGTCGAAGCCTAAAAACTCATAATTATAGATTAAATTCTAATGACGGAATGATAAAACAACTGCTACATAAACAAATACTGAGACCAGTGTGGATGTGCCAGTTCAAGTAATATCCAGATCATACAGAGATTCCAAAATAAAATATTAAGGAACATCATTGATGCTCCTTGGTATATTAAAAATGCGGACCACCACGAAGACCTGAGATGGAAGATGTAGATAACGTTATCAAGAAGATGGTAGGTAGTCACGGCTCCGTAGTCATGTCAAAATCGAGGCCATCCAGCTACTTAATATACTGTATTAGAAAGAACACTGAAACAAAGAAAACCATTTGAGTTAGTGAAAAACTAACTACTGTTAAAACTAGTGTAAAAGCAGAACATAGTGCTGTGTTGTACATTAGCTCTTTCTTCAATCCTGACCCCCCAGGGAAAGTGTAGTGGTCGACGTGATGTCGTGTATTGTCCGTCTCCAGAGATCTCTGTCTCTGGTCATTTCTTTTAATTCATGAATAGGTCTTTGGCATATTCCTGTAATTTGATCTATCCATCTTGTTCGGGATCTTTCTCGTGATCTTCAGCCTTCTACCTTTCCTTGTATTATGAGTCTTTCCATGTTTTCTGTGTTTGCTCTCATAACATGCTTAAAATATTTTAATTGTTGGAGATGGACTTTACTAGAGAGTCGTTGGCTAACTTTTAGCTCTCTTAAAATTAAATTGTTTGTGCTACGGTCGGTCCAAGGAATTCGTAACATTTGTCTCCAACAGAACATTTCAGTGGCGTCTATCTTTTTTCTCTCCGATTGTCTCAGAGTCCAAGATTCACATCCGTAGGTCAGTATTGGGAATATTAAGCAGTTGATCAACCTCATCTTTATCGCTCTTGAAATTTGACAGTCCTTCCATATTTTGGTCATTTTTGCTGTGGCAACTTTTGCTAAATCACATCTACGTTTAATCTCTTCTTGTAATGACCCTGTGTTTGTGATTAATGATCCCAGATATAATTATAAGCTCACAACCTCGAACCGGTCAATTGTGGTTATCTGTGGATGATTGTTGTGTAGTCTATCTACTATCATGATCTTTGTCTTTGATATGTTTAATTGCAGACCAAATATTTGACTTTCGTTTTCGATCAGTCGTATAAGTTCTATCAGCTCTGCTTGACTATTTGCAAGAAGGGCTGTGTCATCTCCGAAACGTAGGTTGTTTAGTTTATGACCATTTATTGAGATGCCCTTTTCCCATCCTTCAAGTGCTCTTCGCATACTATACTCCCCATATATGTTGAATAATTGTGGAGATAGTATACATCCTTGTCTGACACCCCGTTCTGGATGAAATTCGTTCGAAAGTGTGTCAAGTACATTAGCTGTAGTTACATAAATTGTTACATATATGTTACATATATGTTTAATATATGTAACATAAAATAAGAGGGCACCATAAGTTCAGCTTTTAGAATTAAAGTATCCTTTGGTAATATTAATTTGTTTAACTGTGACCAAATTTCAGTGATAAACAGATATTAATATTTTTAATAATAATATCGGTGTTTGATATAAAAATATTAGCCGTGTTATATAAATTTATCTGGTAATAATGAAAATAAGGATGAGTCCATGGATAAGCCGCAATTTTGTTGCAACAAACAAAGGTATACAGACCACAAGTATTGATTAAATTTCTGATAGATATCAAAAGTAAAGAAAAATTTATCAAATTCATTATGAAAAATGAAAACAACAGTTTATTTTTCTTTCTGGATTTGTTAATTACAAAAGAAAATACAGGATATGTAACAAAATATACCAGACATAAAAAAAATCAAAGAAGCAGATCTTATGATACTAAATGATGAAAAAATGTGTGTGCCAGCAAAATGTAGCTGACTTTGGTGATCAACAGTAAAAGAAAAAGGCATCAAAATAATATACCAACATTAATAGGTCATCCGATTCACTTTTCAGATGGTGAAAACACCCTCCCCTAACTGCGTCTCTAGCGCTGAGAGGCAAGCTATCAAACACCAGGTGAACTACTCTATTAGATCCTACAGTAACAATCAAACCGATTTCTTACTTACGACGAAAGGATCAATTTAATATATTTATCACCTAAATTTTTGTAGATTTTGTTAATATTGTTACTATTCTGTTTAAGGCCACATCTTTGTATGTATACCTTATCTATGATACAGCCATACGCTAAACTATTAAAATTAAACTCTAACAAATGTATAATAAAAAATTATTAATTCATCCAAATCATATTGTACTTATATATTTATTTGTTACAGGCTGTAAACCTCATGAAAACTTCTCGACAACTTGACCTTCTGATAAGAAAAGCTGCAGCCTCTGAACTATTCCCTGGCGAGTCGAGTGGTTACAATAGTTCAGCAAGTTCAGTTACTGAAGATCAGAGTTCATCATGGGGAGATCCCAAACGGTTGTCCATAGTTAAAGAAGAAAACCAACATACAGAAGAGAGGTTAAATCAAAGAAGTAAGCAGATGTTTTTTGTACTACTTACTTTAGTAGTTTTAAGGCTTTTACTAAGCTTTATGTTTGTCGCTAAGTTATGTATGGTGTTCTAAATGTCGTCTTATTTCTTATTAATATCAATTTAGAATGTAACACCATTGATCAAAACAGTTTGTCACAACCATTTGTGCCATTAAATTATATTTGCAATTTTTTAAACTGATTTACTGTTTTTTTTTCTAATAATATTCACTTACACTATTGGCTTGAAATTTGTTAGTGTTCATCTATCACAAAAGTAAAAAATATCAATTTTTAAATCTAATACAAGTAAAAAGTTACCATTTTTAAATATCCAGTACACTTCCATTTCCTCCGCAATATCTGTTTTTCTTGATCATTTAGAATTCCCTTTACCCAATTTGTTATATATGCTAAAGCATTCTGATAAGCCATAACATAAGCCTCGCTCAGAGATCGCAACAGTTTTTGCAAGGTTTTTTAGCTTTAAATTGCTAAAAATACTAGGGCAGGTCGAGTACTTGGGCTACATAAGAAAAATAAGAATTTTGGAAAAGTAACGATTTATTTCTCAACAAAATCTTCTTTTAGCTCAATACCCTTGACCCATCGATGCTCCAACTTCTTTAAGCCGTCTGAAAAATACGTTTTATTTAGGTCTGCAAAGTAGGCTTTCATGACGATGATGACCTTCTTATTTCTCATCTTTCTGCCTGGCGAGTTCCGTTTTCAAGTTTAGAAACAAAAAGAAGTTGCACGGGGTCAAGTCTGGAGAATACGGTGGATAATAAGTCAACAGTTTGCAAGTCAATTCGACCAAATTCACCATGGTGATGGTTCAGGTATTAGCCGGTTAGTTTCATGGTGAAATTTTTTCTTCGCCAAATTAGGTTGTTTTTATGTAATTTGGCAAAGAATCAGCCTAATAATTCGGCGTAGTAGTGCTCTGTAAGCGTTTGTATTTCTTCAAGTAGTCGACGTAGGTTACCCGCTGTGAATCCCAAAAAAAGGTGGTCATCACCTTTCTTGTTGATAGGACAGTCATCGCCACCTTTGGAGCACATTCGCCAGGTGCCATCCACTGTTTTAAATCTTTTTTGGTCTCTTGTGTTTACCAGTTTATCCATGTGTTGTCGATGGTTATGGAACGACGTAGAAACTTCTTCGAATTACGCTTAAATATCGTTGAACACTACTCTGACGTAGTCTCACGGTTTACGCATGTTATCGGTAGTGCGCAAATGGCATCCATCACGCGGACCACGTTTGAACTCATTAAACCATACCAAATTTTGACAACTATCATCGCAGGGCAAGAGTCACCGTACTGAGTATCTAAGCGCTCTTTGATTTCACAGACCGACATTGTTTCTAAAATTCGCGGACACTCCTCCTCTCACGCTGTCAAAACAAAACTACAAGTTCGATTAGGCTGAAATTTTGATATCAGCTGTCTACGAGAACGTTTTACGTTTTACACGGACTTGGAGCTTGGTAGTCATGAGGATACCGTGGCGGCCATGCTACCAAACTAGTTTGTGCAAAAAATATTAAGTTTATCTTAAATTATCGTAAGCATCTTTATAAAAAATAATTTTGTAGTTAAATTCTGTAAAAATAAAGCTCTTTACTTTTAATTATTTAAAGTTTAACTTTTAATTTAAGTTATTTGTGAAAAATAAGTTTTTTAGTGTTGCAGCATTGCTTAGAGCAAGACGAACTGCAACACTACTAAATGCGCTGGCAGCTGCACGAATATGCAAGCAATAAATAGAAAAAGAAGAAGAAGAAGAACTAAAATCATTCTAAGTAACTGCAGACAGCCAGGGATATATTAAAGTTTTTGATTTACTTCTGAGAAAAATATCCAATGGTCTAATTTCCATTTGGAGAGAGATTGTTGAGGCAGTTACAAAAGGACAGGATATAAAAAGAGGAAAGCGATAACTACAGTACAAGTAGGCGTGGACTTTCCAATTCAAAGATGTTTGTAGGATAGGAACGCACATGCTTCTCCTGTTTGTATAATAAATTTCTTGGGTTTTTTGTATTCAAGGTGTTTATATTATTACTGTCAAGTGATTGTTGTAGCGTTTTTCCTTTTAATGATCGAAATTTGGACCCCAGTAGGGGGTAATATCATTTAGAATAAAATTTTTTTTAAATCAGGTAAAATAGATTACGCCATAGCTCGCAAAAAGGAGCAAAAAAGGTATAAAAAGGCAATAAAATATCAACTTGAAAAGGTTGAGTCCTCCAAGAGCTCTAAAAGGCAATTCCAATTTATTATTTATTTCGTTTTTGTTGTTACAAGTAGCTAATTACATTTTATATTGTAGGTTTTACCAATAGTTGGAATTTACCAGACTGGGAAGAGGAACCAACCGAAAAAAGTGTATACAAGCCAACTATTATCAATGTTACTGAAAGTGGAACTACCATCAAAAATAATGGCTTAGAATACGCTTCAAATAAACTCGAACAAAATAGTTCCCATTTGGAAGAACACAAGGTAAGTTTAGGGAACGATAACATTGTCATTAGGGTGGGCTGAAAAAATATTTTTTTATCCCATCGAAACGGGGTAAGTTTTAAAAGTTGCATTTGGGGTCCTAAACGAAAACTGAAAAATATTTTTGCTGAAAAAAAATATCTTCAGTCTGCGCATTAGACTTAAAATTTCAGTTTTTTTGGTAAAAAGTAACTTTTTGGAAATAATTTTGTACACATTAAGAAATGAGATAGAATGACCGGGTAGCGTTATATATGTTTAACACTAATAGAATAACCCCAATCAGTTTCATTTGTCTTATGGAACATCTTCAGTGTGCGCAAGTACCACCATTTTGTGTGAAAAGGGCCGCCCTACAGATCTTCTTCCATCTGGCCTTTCCCAGAACACATTGTTTATAAATCGATTGTCGTTACTGCGTATCACATGTCCTGCCCATCTGAGTCTATTGGCTTTATATATCTGACTAGATTTTCTTTTCCGAATAGAGATTCTAGCTCGTTATTGTATCTGCCACTCCGTTTGTCACGCTATTTCTGCAAGGGCCATATATCATTTGAAGAATTTCACGTTCCCATACCAGCAATTTATTTACTTCTCTTTTTGTTATCGTCCATGTTTTGCTTCCATACGCGACTGTTGGTCGTATTATGGTCTTATATATCCGGATCTTTGCACCTCGTGAAAGAAGTTTCGACTTCATCAGATGTTGCATTGCAAAGAAATATCTATTTCCTGCCATTATTCTCGTTTCTATTATTTTCTCTTATTTTAGGCGTATACTCGGATAAAATAACATTACTTTGACAGTCTTAGACTTATATTAGTTATATCACATTACCATATCTAAATACAAACTTTATGAATTACAAAATTATGAGTTGTTAGGTTATTATTCATGAACTTATATTTTCTTGTAGATGCCAGAAAGAACAGACAGTAAAGTAGTTGTAGAAGTGCATAGAAGCGACGAAGATGACGGTCCCTGTGTGGTGAATGGACTAGCTAAAAGTTCGTCTAGTAGTAGTTTAGCAAGTAAGGCCAGTCTAACGAGTGCAGCTAGCAGTAGTTTGTCGTCGGCAATATCCATGGAGCTTAAAAGAAGATCGGAGGTAATTAATAAGCAAAATAAACTACGTGCATAAACCTGATTTAAACCTGAAAAGCTGAATTGTATGTCGCTTTTAATGAATTTCTAAATAATTGAATAAAACAGTTTTTGTTTTCTTGTTATTTCGCTAGGTATTTTCCTGTTAGTAGGGAAGCTTTTAGTGTAACAGATAAACTAAACATTTTTTTTTATTAAGTAAACCGCGTCAACCATGAAAGGTTATTGGCGGGAAAGAGTTGTACATGAAATTAGATGTTTGCTTATAACTACCATTTACAATTGATAACTTAAGTCTATTTTTTATATTAGATTGTACAATTTAGTTAGTTTTAGAAACTTAGACACTTTATCATAGTTACTATAGTTCAGAGCACATTTCAGATCACTTGGTAAATCACTTTGAAGTCGTTCCAGGTGATAGAGTGGACAACTAACAATAATGTGTTCGATTGTCAGAGGAATATCACAAACATAGCACAGTTTTTGTTGTTCTTTCTTCATTAGGTACTGGTGTGTTAACCTGGTATGTCCTATTCTTAAGCGATGTTGTATGACTTGATCTCGTCGTTTTTGTGGCATTATCCCTTTTGGTGACAAATTTGGGTTGATGCGTTTTATAAACTAAACATTTAAATTCCGTTTTTTCTACCTTTACCTAAAGTGAGCTTAGAGATCTTTTTATATTATTCCCAATACAGGAATAAAAAAACAAACGTTAGGAATGTCTCCGGTTAGGTCTACTTTTCGCAAGAGATTCCTGGTTCGAAAAAATACAAAATTAAATTTCTATTACAAAAAAATTGCTTATGTAAAAATACACAAATGTGACTTTAAAATTTTATTTAATACAGTTTGCCTCGGTGGTATAAATTCGACTGTCTATATGTACGCAATTATAACATTAATAATATGAAGATTCGATACTCCCTACATTCCCAGACGAAAAAGTCGTACAATTTAATTGCCTCACACCAGCCCTCAGCTGGAGAGACGATGCGTTGATTACGGAATTTTTTAAATAAACATATTAAGCAGTTACTCGACAGATATGATTTTAAGAAAGTTTATAAAGAGTTCCTCGAAAGATTCCGTGCTGGGCGCTCAATGAGAAAGAAGTTCTTGGTTAGTATGTGAAGATTGTGAAAGACGTATATGTGAGAGTAATAATTAGTATAGGACAGGTATGGAAGAGACTTTTTGGTGTAAGTAGGATTGCAGCAAGGCTCGTTACTTAGTTTTTATTTGTTTTCGTTATTGTTGGATCATATAACAACAAAACTACAGGGTAAAGGCGCGAACTGACTTTACTTAGCCAATTTACTCGCACCTATGCTGTGTGTGCATATACGTTTGTGCGAGTGATGTTGATTTACCCCAATTATTGTACGCGTGCTCCGGTTGTTCATCGGTATAGTTTTATACAAGGTGCCTACAAGGAAAGTGATCAGAATAGCTAGTCCAGCTTACGTAGTTATGATATTTAACAGAAAAAACGCGGGATAAAACAATTTTTAACTAAAATCAATTTCTACAGTGTACAGACACATCCGCTACATTTACAAACACCATCCAAACTGTGCAAATTGTATGATGTCTTATATTGTTGAGTATTGTAAGATTCTAATGAAACTGAAGTGTTAATTCTGCAAAACTGTCGTAAGATCGGCAATGGCGTATGAGACTGAATGCTTTACACTCAAAAAGAAAGAAGAGAAGAACAACAAATGCATATAGCGAAAATAAGGATTCAATTTTGTTAAAAGTTATGATCTTTAAAAGAACAGCCAATTTGACGAAATCATTGATTTGTTTTTGTATAGTCGTGTAGACTCTAGTATTGTCCAAAACATGTATGTTTTAGACTAGGAAAATAAGTTTTTAATAGTTTTAGTGTTCTTTATAGCAATTTTAATGGGCACATTAATCAACAGTTTAGTCAATTTATCAGCTGCTTGCGTGATATATAGCAAGGGAGCATGGAGAAGAGTTGACAGAGTCAAAGAGCCCTCATGAGAAGCAATCTAATATATTACAATTAGAAATATATTTTAAGTTTATCTTCTTCTTTTTTTCTTTACCTTATATCGTCAATTTTTGGACATAAGATTCTTCTAACCTTATTCATTCATTTTTACATACTTCCAATTTGTTCTATATTTTTAATTTCACTTACCCATTACTCTCGTACGCAGAGACAAAAATGCCACTAAACCTTTAAAAATCATACGAACAAGCTGAATTTTGCTAAGAATGTCAATTTTTGTGACTTCAAAGAAGATGCAAAAAAGTTTATCACTTTTACCTGCGGGTTTTTCTCTAAAAAACCCCCTCGTATGGGGGGAAAACGGAAAAAATCGATTTACCAAGAATCTGGTTGTTATAGAAAAAAACGTTTCAAATAAAAAATGTAGCTGAGATAATTGTGAACAAGTGTACGCCCCTACTACAGGACATCCAGACGAAGAAGTCCAAATATTCTACGACCAAATATCCTGTGCCATCAAGGAAAATCCTGGCCACTTCTTAATTATAGATGGTGATTTCAACGCCAAAATAGGCACTAAGGAAGACCCCTCTGAAATAATATTGGAAAATTTTGGAAGCGAAAGCAGAAATGATAGAGGCAAACAACTACTGACTTTCCTTTTGTAAAACAATATCAAATTAACAGCTTCTTTAAAAAGAAAAATCACAGAAGATGGACATGGGAAAGTCCTGATGGAAAAACAAGGAACGAAATCGACTATTGCTTAACAAACAAAAAGAACTATTTAAAGATGTAAATGTGCTAAACCAGTTCAGTACAAGCAGTGATCATAGTTTAGTAAGAGCTAAAATAATGATATCAACCGAAAAAGAAAGAGTCAAAATGATGAATAAGAAACAACCAAAGAAATGGACAAAACCAACTAACATTCAGGAGTTCGAAAAATATATTGGTAATTCATTGAAAGATACAACAACAGCAGACATTAATATCTTGAACAAACAAATGGTCAACAAAATGCAACAGGCTCAAACTAAATATTGTTCGACAAGCAAAAAAGATGAAAAACTGAGTCAATACGAAAACCCTTATAGAACTAAGGCGACAAATGAAAGGAGATAACACTATAAGCAAAGAAGCGATAAATCAAATAAATAAGATGATCACAAAGGCAATAAGAAAAGACATAAGAAACTACAATGTAGAAAAAACAAAACAGGCAATAGAGCAAAATAAGAACATAAAAGTTTTGAAGAGGAGCGTACAAAAGGGGAAAATAGAAATTAACAAACTGAGAAACAGAACTGGAGAAGAAACAACGAACAGAGATGAAATATTAAGAATAGTCGAAGAGTTCTATACAGAGTTATATAGATCAAGAAAAAAAAAGAACAATACGGAATCTCCAATTACACTAAAAACTGGGGTATTAAACCAAGGATCAGATTTAATGCCCTATATAACAAAATCAGAAATCAAAGAAGCCCTGAAGAAAATGAAAAATAATCGAACCCCGGGTGAAGATAGAATAGTATCAGAAGCACTAAAAATTGTGGCTACAGAAAATGTAGGTTTAAATATAAATATCTCGAAAATAAAAATCATGACCAATTTGGTACCCAACCAGAACATCAGTATTGGTAGGAAAGAAATAGAACTCGTAGATAGATATAAATACCTGGAACATGAAATTATGATTGGCAGGGATAACCAAACTCATGAACTGAAGAGAAGAATCGGCCTTGGGTGGGCAGCATTTGGAAAACTGAGAGAAACTTTTAAAAGTGAGCTGCCCACATGCCTAAAGAGAAAGGTATTTGATCAGTGTGTCTTTCCAGTCTTGATGTACGGAGCAGAAACACTTACCTTAACAAAAGCAGTAGCTACCAAACTGAGAGTCACGCAGAGAAGAATTTAGCGGTCCATGTTAGGAATGACTCTGCGAGACATAATAACCAACGAAGACATCAGGAGAAGAACCGGAGTGACTGACATCATCGAGAAGATAACCAGACTAAAATGGAGATGGACAGGACACATAGCCAGAATGACAGATGGGCGATGGACAACGAGGTTATTGGAATGGAGGCCAAGGGAAGACAAGAGAAGCGTCGGTCGACCACCTACAAGATGAACTGACGATTTAAGAAAACTCAATAAAAACTGGATAAGAGCGGCGCAAGATAGACGGGGTTGGAAACATGAGGAAGAGGCCTATGTTCAGCAGTGGACTCTTGAGGCTGGATGATGATGATGATGAAATGCTTGTATTGAGTTAAAAGTAAATAATATCAAATAAAAAAAAACTGGAAAAACATGTTTTTAATTTCAAAAGGGGTTACTTATGAGACCACCTAGTATTTTCCTTTTATTATTTTTGTTTCCAGACGTAGACGTTTCTAATGATTATTTTAAAAATTGATCCATGTCTAATAAAGTAGTAAAGAGGAGAAAACGTACACAAGAAAAATCTAGGCACTAATATTGCGCCCTCTCTTGGTTAAATACAGAAAGAAAACGCAAGAACAAGGAAATTGTGTAACTGGCTCATAGATGGCGCAAGTAAAAACATTTTTTTCTATTAAACGACTTTACCAAATCTTAGACCAAAGAATATAGACGCTTAGACAACTATATTCTTTGATTAGACATTCGCTTTGATTTGTCAATGTTATTAAATGGCAAATAAACTGGGTATGACAATTGGGAGTCGCCAACTAATTTTTTTGTCAAAAGGGGTCCCCGATGTAAGAAATTTTTGGAAACATTGGTCTAATACAAATTTATACACATATATTCTTTGAATGTATTTGTATAGGTTATCCCGTTGTAGAAAATGTTAGCATAATCGAGATATCTATCCTTTTAAACTGATTGATTAACGGTGCCAATAAAATTACAAATATTAGTAATAATACAGACATATTGGAAATTCGTTAGTCATCTTTTTAAATTTAGTAAAGGTGATTTGTATAAGGTATTTACGGATTTTTGTATTACAGAAAAAAGCAACTAAACCACCAGAAGACACATCGATTGATGAACAATTACAGAAAAAAAAGTTACTTAGAGGACTTAGTTCTGACCAACAGTTTCAGCACACCAAACTCATGAACGAATTTAAACAAGCTCATCAAAAAATGTTCAAAACCTCTAGTCTCGATTGTACAAAATCTAATTCCGCCTTAGGGAAAGATACTTTGGTAAGTTTTAAAACCATATAACAGCACGATTACCATACCATACCATGTTACGATTCTCTCTCTCTTCAATCCTGACCCCCAGGGGGAGTGTAGTGGTCGACGTGATGTCGTGTATTGTCCGTCTCCAGAGATCTCTGTCTCTGGTCATTTCTTTTAATTCATGCATAGGTCTTTGGCATATTCCTGTAATTTGACCTATCCATCTTGTTGGGGATCTGCCTCGTGATCTTCGGCCTTCTACCTTTCCTTGTATTATGAGTCTTTCCATGTTTTCTGTGTTTGCTCTCATAACATGCCCAAAATATTTTAATTGTTGGAGATGGACTTTACTAGAGAGTCGTTGGCTAACTTTTAGCTCTCTTAAAATTGAATTAGTTGTTACGGTCGGTCCAAGGAATTCGTAACATTCGTCTTCAATAGAACATTTCAGTGGCGTCTATCTTTTTTCTCTCCGATTGTCTCAGAGTCCAAAATTCACATCCGTAGGTCAGTATTGGGAATATTAAGCAGTTGATCAACCTCATCTTTATCGCTTTTGAAATTTGACAGTCCTTCCATATTTTGCTCATTTTTGCTGTGGCAACTTTTGCTAGATCACATCTACGATCTAATGTTACGATTAAAATTGTACTTTTAATGAGTGAAACAAAATTTATGTATTTTGTAAGAACTCAGATATAGTCTGATCCAGGATTCTTCTCATTTCTGATCTTATTGTGTTTCGTGAATTCTTTTTCAATTTTTTTTTTATTTTTAAAGTTGTATCAAGTTCTAATTATTCGATGTATTTCAGCTTTCATCCTCCCCTTGTTCTTTGTCCTACTGGTACTTTTTTGCATATTTTGTTTGATATTTCGCCTTCTGTTATTCCTTTCACACGTCCCATCCAACGCAGCCGCCTTGTTTTAATATATGTCACGAAATCCGGATCCTGATATATTTTGTATATATTAAAGTTTTAAATCCTGTTTTAATCCTTGTGTTATTTGAAATTGATCTTCCATCTCACGTTGTATCTGTACTGAAGCCACTATATCCATTATTGATGATTAATCTTCCTTGTATAATTCCTGCCGGATATTTTCCGATGATCTTTTCTGTGAAGGGTTTTAGTCAGGAGTTAAGTATACTGGTAAATATTTTATATCAACAACACAGCAAGGAGATTGCTCTATAGTTTGGACAGAGACGTTTGTTTCCTTTTTACATATTGGGCAGATGATATTCTGATTCCACTCTTCTAGATTTTCTTCACTCTTCATATTCTGTGTAGGACCTCATATATATCCGTTGCGTTATTTCCCTTCCCTCTAAACAATTCTGCGCATATTCCCTCATATTTTGGGGCCTTATTATTTTTCTGCAATTTGATTGCCCTTTTAACCTCTTCCAATAACTAGTATATCTAGTAGTCTAATATAATATATACATTTTCAGGAGAGACTTGCCCACAAGGAATTGTCTCAAAAACTATCAGATCGTTTGCTCAACTTAGCCAGTAATGAAAACAATAGACCTCAAGAGGTTTCTTCACCACCTCCACCACCACCACCTGTAAGTAATTTTGATGAAAATATTTTCCTATATTGTTTCAAGTATAATGATATAATTGTTTTACAGCCTCCATCACAGATTCTTGCTCCTCCTACAATTCAGTCACCTTTAGTCAATTCCAGTACCCCTACAGCTCCCAAAATAAAACCCAAAGCCCCACCTGTTCCCATCAAACGTTCCGTGCTTTCTTGCTATCAACCTCCTCCTTGCCCGACTCCAGATTATGATACATTAAGTTTGTCTTCTACTTCCTCTACCATTAAACCTGCACACATCAACGAATCTGTAGAAATGGACTCGTTGGAATCATTCAAAATGCACAATCCGAACCATGTGACACCAAAACCACCTGGTACATATTTCCAGAAGCGGGATTTATGCTCTAAGTTGTCTAATGGATCAGTTGCGTCATCAGCTGGAAAAGAAAGGCCCAAATCTGTAAATATTAGTATTGGGGAGTATGCTGCAGTGAGAAGTCCCCCCAGGAAATTGGATTTTTTGAAGAACGGAACTCTGGGGAGAAATAGCGTTGGGAATGGACCAGGAAATTTGGCTTATGAATTGTCACAAACATTGAACAAGTCAAATTTAAGAAAAAGAACGGAATCAATGGTAAGAACTTACTTTTTAATTATCTGTTTTCTTTAGTGATATATTTTCAAGACTCTATATTGCTATTTAAAAACTAACATTAAATATAGAAAATCTACAGAAAGTTTGTAATGGTTGTAATGGTAATTTTAATATTTTTTTGCTTTATTTTAAACAGCCCAAGTACCAAAATACTTATTGTGTCAACTTTATTAACCCGGTATCTGGCAACACCAAAAATAGATGTCGAAAAATTATTTTATTGTATACATAATCTCATATAACACTCAATAACACCCTGAGGTACAAAAAAACCGAAAGGAGACAGGGGAAAGTGGTTTTTGAATCCGTTGCCTAGAAGCAACATTGGCAGTCAAGAAACACTATTTGTTACTAACTTCGCTAATGAAGAACTCAAAATTTTGTTAATCATAAATAAAGAACTGTTTAACTAAAGGACATTTTATTTATTTAATAAAAAAATTAACTTATAATAGAGTGCCTAATACTAAAAAATTATAAATATAGGCCTAATTCTAACGGTGAAATGATAAAAAACAATTTTTGTTCGGTGTAAAACAAAGCCGCATGTTACATTTTTCACACTGCACAGTTGTATAGCCAGTTTTACAAAATCTGCATCTTCCTTTAGCGGTATAAAGTGGTCAGTGACCTAACGCATCTCTTCTGGTAGCATCATCAGGTCTTACAGTAAGAGGATGGCGAATAATGTTATCTGTATTTTCCATACTTGATGGACGGCCTCGCTTTACTTTGTGCTTTCCAGTATTGGACAACGACCTAAACCATTCCATTCTAAACTTCTTGAGAGACATAAAATTTATATTATTGGCTTTACTGTCATTTTGATGTAATATCCATGCATTTATAATACAGACATCTAAGAGCCAGGTAACTATTGGAAAATACGATCTTTTACTACGACTTGGACTTCTGTAGAGACCCAATAAAGAGTTAGCTTTATCCACTCCACCCATGTGTTTATTATATTGAGTGATTAGATTTGGGCATGGCACATTTACTTTTCTTTTATGTTCTTTAGAATACCTTTGTACGTGATTGACTGGCTCAATCTCACAACCAGTACTAGCCAGAAGTACACATTTGTTATCTGCCCATTTTACAACTATAATATTCTTTTGTTCATCGCATTTATAAACATAGGAACCCCTGCCACGTTTTAGCAAAACCTTATCAGTATCCAAGATGCAACCTGCTATTCTATTTGAGCGAATAGTGCCCAAGCTAAGGATATTATACTTCTTCTTCAAGTAATTAAATAATCTCAAACTGGAAAACCAATTGTCACAAAAAATCATTGAATTCTGGGGAGCCTCTAATGTTTTACATAGTGCAATCACTGAAGCTGCACCGACACCCAAAGATTGTTCTTCTTCAGAAATCTGATTGATAGTTCCCTGTAGTTGTGAAAACGTCGAAGCTCCTTGGTAAGGAATGAAATCGGCAGAAACACCTGCCCTTACAAAGAACTTGTAACCCCATTTATGAGGCTTATTTTGTATGTATTTTCGTAAATTGCCACCGTATGTACCTTTGTAGGCAACCATAGACTCATCTATAGAATATTGGTTTTCGAACTGATACTTATAACAATTTGTAGAAATATGATCTAAAACTGGACGAATTTTGAAATAGCGGTCTTTCGTTTCTGAAGTTGCTTCCAAATTATCATTGAAATGGATCATTGTTCTCAGTTTTTGAAATTTTTTTAGGGACATAACATCAGCAACAAGAGGAATTCTTGAAAAAGTGACCCAATAATCTTCTATTACCCCCATAAAAATCAAAATGGAGAAAAAGTCTGTTATTTCGGAAGTATTTGTGTTGACACTTACCCCAGTTTTTCGCGTACTGTATAAATTCGTCTGGTATACAATATTCTCTATTAGATTTAGTGAAAAAAACCTCGTAAAATACTCAAGCGACAAGGCTACCTCTACTGCATTATTGTCTATAGTTGGATTTTATGAAGGAATGGTTTCTATGTCACTTTCAGACCAGTTATAATATACTGACTCCACTACTTTTTTACGTTTTCTTAGTGGTTCTTCATGCTCGTCTTCTTCATTCGTTTGATTAGCCTCCTCTTCAGTTAGCAGTTGATGATTATGAGGTTCATCATTTTCATCTGATTCTACGGTAATTTCATTTACATTGATGTTTTCAATTTCTTCATCATACTCCTCCGTGTCAGACAAATTAGAGAGATTAGGGTTGACAGGAACAATACACGACATTTTCGTCTTTTTTCCATAAAAGGATGTAGTTGATATTTCATTTAAATTTTCCATAGTGAAATCTTATACTGAAAAAAAACTCAATTAGTCAACTGATAATGTTGCTTGAGAGCCACATGATTTTTATTCAACAAAATAATATGATTACTTACCGTATACAGCAAGAAATAACAGAGAATTACACTCAAACAACCTTTGTTTATATACCAAGTAAAAATCCAACCTCAGAATACTCCTAACAAACGTTTGGTAATAAAAATTATGACACACCCACATACACGTAGATCTCTACTGGTATCCTCTGTAGTAAAATTATTTTTTTCAAATATCTCTAGTGAATGTTAGATGTCGCCACAAGTTTTATATAACTAACACGACTTGTTGCTTACAATTATCATTCTCAGATAACGGCTATATATAGTAGAAATTGATTTAGGGGCTTATAAAAACGATGTTGCCTGAGAGCATCAAAACCAGATACCGGGTTAAACATTTAGTATCAGGAGAGCATATTAGTTAAATATAAAGCAATTTTCTTAAATATAGCTAAGCAACTTATAAATTAGTCAATAAATAATTTGTGTAATAATTATTATTAAGTTATTAAATATCTTTTTAGGATGATCTATTGAACACACCACAAATAAGGGCTCAAAGCAACGGAACAGTTCGTATATCTGTTAGTAACTTAGCAAAGGAATTTGCAAAATCTACCAACGACCTCACCGAAGATTACGAGATGACGTCAAAAGCAGGAAATCGAATAATGATTAATATTAATCAGGAAAAAATTAACGGTGTTGAAGGAATGTCCAACAACACTTACGGTAATTTTTTATTTTTATTTTTAGTTAGTTATCCTATTAAGGTAAATTTTTTCATATTAAGTGCTTTTTATTTAATAGATATTGCTTTTTTAAATCGCTTACTTGATGCATTGCATCCCATGGACTAATACAGGACCTAAATGAGGATGTATACAGGACCTAAAGGAAAATTACAAAAAACTATTACATAAAATGAAAAGCAAAAATAAATGGGATTTTTATTGTGTACTTATATTAACATATTATGTATTTAAATTTATAGTATTTTTTAAGCACATTACTCCTACTTACTTTACAAATGTAGCAACACATCACAACCACAAAAATTACTTATAAAAGTCCTATATATCTACTTAATGTCTATAATAATAAATTACCAAACTATAAACTAATAGTATCGAAAGCAATAAACTAATTCTAATTACAACAAAGTCAACTCAAGTCAAATTTATTGATCACATGCGACATTATACAAAGTACATGTATGAGCCAAGTCAAATATACAGACACAAATCTTAAAATTATATAAATTAATTAAACACGATAAAACATACTTAAAAAATATTTTTAGAATATGGCTCTAGCTCACAAATGTATTGATGTACACACCTCCGAAAGTTTGGCTGATGTAAATTCATTCGTATATCTATTGGTAATTTGTTAAAGAAACTTATGGCTGCATAATGTGTGCTACCTTCTAACAAAAGAGAACGATGTTGTGGAAGCATAAAGTGATTGTCCCTGAATCTTGTTGAATAAACATGGTCAAATTGAAATTTATTAAATTCATAAATTTTGCTATGCAAATACATTATACACGAAAATATATACAGACCAGGAATTGTCAGAATATTGTTTTGTCTAAAGATGCCTCTACAAGAATCTCTAAATTTCATTTTATACATTATCCTAATAGCTCTTTTCTGAAGTACGAATATCTGCTCTAATTCAGAGGTACAACCCCAGACTTCAATGCCATATTTGGCTATTGGGTAAAAATTGGCAAAGTATACTGTTTTTAATATTGATGTATGAAAGAAACGTTAACGTTAAGAAAGAATTCTTAATGCATAAAATGCGCTACTTAATCTGGATTTCAAATTAGAAATGTGGTTTGACCATTTACAATTACTGTCTAGAAGTACCCCCAGCAACTTCGTGCAGTCTGTTTTATCTATTGCTGCTTCTATAGTAGCTTGATGGTTTAATAAATTATTTGACGTGAAAATCATATACTTTGATTTTTCTTCATTCAAAACTAATTTGTTGGATAAGAAATAACTTTTGATGGTGGATAGTATCTGTGAAGTTTTATTTTGCAAATTTTGATCAGACGTTCCTGTGACTAGAATGTTGGTATCATCCGCATAACTGATAATGTTAACTCCAGTCAGTGAATTAGTTACCAAAGTTATATCATTAATAAATACTATAAAAAGTAGAGGACCCAATACACTACCCTGAGGGATACCATAATGGATATCCAATGTGTTTGATTCGTTTACAAGTCCATTAGATGTTATCTTTACTTTTTGTCTTCTATTCTTTAGGTAGGAAGTAAACCATTTTAGAACTATACCACGAATACCAATCCCCTCAAGTTTTATTAGCAACAAATTATGATCCAAAGTGTCAAAAGCCTTAAACAAATCGAGAAATAAACCACATGCCTTCTCTCGTCTGTCCAAAGCATCCAACACTAAGCTGACGAAATTTGCAAGAGCTGTAGTTGTAGACTTAGAAGATGTAAAACCATGTTGAAAATTATGCAAGACACTATGCATTTTCAGATATCCGTTGATTATAGTATAAACTAGAGTTTCAATTATCTTTGAAAACACAGATAAGAGACTTATGTGACGATAGTTGTTAAGGTCATCTTTATCACCACTTTTGAATAAAGGGATTACAATAGATAGTTTAAACATACTAGGAGATATTCCTTGTTGAAAAGAGGCATTACAAATATCCGTTAGTGGATCTGCGAGAGCATGAATGCATTGTTTTAATAACTTAGGGGAAATCTGATCAAAACCACAACTGTGTTTGGATTTAAAACTTCCGACTATACTAGTTATTTCCTGTGGGTTAGTTGGATATAAAAACATAGAAGAACTATTACGGTTTTTTGATGCTGATGTAAATCCATCTATTTTAGTAGGATCCAAAGCGGCAAGTAACTTTGGAGCCATTTCAACAAAATGGCGGTTAAATTTGTCTGCTAAATTACTGTTATCATCACTAGGTACTTTTGAGTTATTTTGTTTCCCGACTGTTAAGTTTACTTAACTGGTTACAACCACTGGTTACAACTGGTTACAACCACAACCACAATGATTATAATTCGAGAAATAAAGGAGATAAATAGAAACGTCGTTAAAACATAACCACATTCTTCTTTCATCTTCTAATTTTTAAATTTCAGTTCCACTACAGAACAAAATTTTAGAGATACAGCCCTGCTATATAAGGATTTTTCTCTAAAAGGGGCCTCTGTCTGTTTTCGTATAAGTTAATGGTATTTAAAACTAAATATAACTTTTTAAAATAAAGTTTAGTAGTAAGATTATATTTTGTAAAAAATATGCTTAAGTAAAAAAATGACACAGTTAAGATCTAGAAACCATCCCTAATACATCCCTAATGGGACGTCCCTCGGACGACCTTATGGGACGTCCCTGGTATTCTTCTTCTTCAAGTTCCACTCCTATCGGAGATTGGAAATCATTCTGGCAATTATAATTTTATTGGTTGCTCGCCTGAATAGTTCAATTGAACTGCATCCAAACCACTCACGGAGATTGCGTAGCCACGAGATTTTACGTCTTCATACGCTTCTTCTACCTTTGATTTTACCCTGCATTATATTTCTTAGTAGTTCGTACTTTTCACCTCTCATGATGTGCCCAAGTATTCCAATTTCCTGATTTTTATGGAATTTAAAACTTCGCATTGTTTTCCTAGTTGTTCGAGAACTTGTTCGTTTGTTTTGCGATCCATTCTTGATATTTTCAAAATGCGTCGGTAACACCACATTTCGAATGCTTCTAGGTTTTTAATGTTGGATTTTTTAAGTGTTCAAGCTTCAACTCCATACAAAAGGGTAGAGAAAATATAACATCGAAGCATTCTTATCCGGAGCGATATATTGATATCAAGATTATAAAAAAGTTTTCTCATTCTATTAAAAGTTGACCGCGCAATTTCAATGCGGCATCTTATTTCTTTTGTCTGATCAGTATCTTCTGTGATCCATGCTCCAAGGTATTTGTACGAAGATATTTGTTCAATTTCTGTATTATCTAGTACTAGCTTAACTTTGATGTTTTGTGCTTTTGTAAATACCATGAACTTGGTTTTCTTCAAATTGATTTTTAGTCCATAATCGTTGCAATATATATATTTAGTTGTTCAGCAAGGTGTTGCAGTTCTTTTAGTGTTCCTGCCAGAAGGACGGTGTCGTCAGCATATCTTATGTTATTAAGTGGCTCACCGTTTATTATAAGGCCCTCACTGATCTCGGCAAGCGCTAATTCTGAGATGGCTTCACTGTATAAATTGAATAACAAGGGTGATAAAATACACCCTTGGCGGACCCCACGGCGAATCTGGATATCCTTGGTCAGTTCGTTTTCAACTTTCACTTTTGCTGTTTGATTCCAATAGAGGTTACAGATGATTCTAATGTCTCTACTGTCTATGTTTTTATTTAATAAAATTTCTTTAAGTCGATTATGCTGCACTCTGTCAAATGCCTTCTCAAAATCAATGAAACAGGCATATACTTCCTGATTAATATCTAAGCATCTCTGCGAAAGAACACTTACTGCAAACAGTGCATCTCGTGTTCTCAGTCCTTTCCTAAATCCTATTTGTGTATTACTTATGCCTTCATCTAATTTCTTATGTATTCTATTGTGAATTACTTTTAAAAACAATTTCAAGACATGACTCATTAAGGCTATGGTGCGATGTTCATTGCACTCCTTTGCATTGGCTTTTTTGGGAAGCAGTATGAATGTTGATTGGAGCCATTCTTTAGGTATTATACCTGTTCTACATATGGTATTGAATAGATCCAAAAAAAGATCAATAGATTCAGTATTCACAATTTTAAGTAATTCGATAGGAACTTCATCACGCCCAGGAGATTTACCACCTTTAGCTTGTTTCATTGCATATTCAATTTCTTCTCGTATAATGTCAGGCCCAGTATCATCCTTAAATTCTTTTGGTGCTGGTATGTCCGACTTGAAATATCCCTTGGACGTCCAAAAGAAGTTCGGGACGTTTGGACCTTAAAATGTCATAAAATAGAGGTCCCAGAGATGTCTTGTGCTGTCTGGGAAGAATTTCTGCCTGATATAGTATGCATTATGATCGACAGTTTGACACGTCTAACCTCATTTGTAAACAAATGTGGGTTAGATGGTTGTTGCAAAACACCGTAATTTATCGTCCAGCGACAGTAAACGGTGTAGTAGTTCAACGTATGGAAAGTATGGCATGTATATTCGACAACCTGTCGTCAAGCATCCCTTATATTACTTAGAAACATTAGCTTTTAGGACGTCCCGGGGACGTCCAAATTAAGTAAACGGATGTCCGTGGGATATCCGGACATTTAATTAGGTACATCCTTCGGACGTCCATGGGACGTACTTGTTCTGTCTGGGTTATTGATGTGGCGATACCCAACACCAATAATTTGCCTGTTAAATACAACGAAAAGATCGTCAAGTACAAAGATCTAGAAATGCAATTCAGAATAGTACCTATTATTCTATCTACTACTGGTGTTATTCCCAAACATCTCCTAGAAAACATGAAACAGCATTTTCACCTTAGAGGGAGTGTGAACCGTGTGGCTAAATCTGGCTAATAATATGTTTTCATTTGATTTTGTTTAAGCTGCTAAGAGTTGCATGTTACATATTTTGTTAATTCTTTTGCTTTATTTGTTTTAGGTTAAACCAGTCAACATCATTTTGGGAGTGTACCAAGTACCAAGTGCAAATATTAATCTTTAACCGATTATTTAATAAAATAAATAACTTAAGTTGTTATTTTTATATTATTTATAAATCTCTTTTTCTATTGCCAATTGTTATTTTTTATATGTACTTATATGTTAAATAAATAAGTATACAAGTATATATTTTGTTATTTTTAAAAAATCTTTCCACCCAAAAAAGTGTCCCTATTAAAAAAGTGTTTTAGATATTACTGTTGTATAAAAAAAATGGATGAATTTTATATTATTTCAAATACCTCGAAATAATAAGCAGAATAATGTAATAATAATAAAATACTAACATCGAGCAATTTGCACAGTAGATTTGCAACGACGCTTAAATTTAAGGAATATGAAATGCGCATAAACCACCTGACTAGGAAGCTTTTTTTTTTGCTGGAATCCCTTCAGGATGGGCCCAATATCGATAATCAGTATATGCGCCAGTCGCAAACCCTGTGCTAAATTTTTTATTTAACAGAATCTGAAAACAATTGAAAATTTCTCATTTTTTTGGTCCTATTTTCGTTTATAATTCGGAAAATATTGATCCTAGAGAAAAAATTATAAGAAGTTAAAAGATTCGTTATTCAATTTTACATAATATGTCGTTAGCTAGAAATTGAAAATTTAATGTTTATTGTTGAAAAAATAGCAATAATTGGAAAAAAATGTACAAAAAAATTAAGTTATTCCTTTAAATGTTTTCGACTTTTTAAACTTGACTTACGAGCTCCATATTACGCCTAGAAAAACTTTTTAATATGTTTAACACGTGTGCTAATTTTTTTTACTATCGGTCGGATAGGTTTGGCATAATAATTATTTTGCAATCCAGCCTACTGAAAAAAAAAATCGCAAATTTTCAAATTTATAGTAGGCCCTAAATAAGGCCCTCAGATAGTTGTAATTTTTTTTACATATAAAGGAAGCTCAAACTTCCAAACGCTTTTAGTAAAATTCAAATCGGTTCACTAGGAGAGAATAGAAAATTTACAGTTTTAAAAATTTTTTAGGCTTACGAACAAATTGAATAACTTTACGAGCTTTAAACCTATCAGTTTCAAATCAAAATATATTCTCAAATCAAATAATGTCATTATTATGATAAAACTGCAGAAATTAATTATTTTAAAAAGTTTGATTTTTACAAAAAAAAAAAAAATCGTTCGCCTTTATTTTTACAATTCAAATTATTACTGTTATTATATATTGTTACTTTTAGTAAACAAATATGTATTTATAAATTGTTAATAAATAATTTGAATTGTTAAAACAAAGGCGAACGAAACCTTTTTTTTTTGTTGTAGAAATCAAACTTTTTAAAATAATTAATTTCTGCAGTTTTATCATAATAATGACATTATTTTAATGATTCCAGCAAAAAATAGCTTCCTATGGAAAATGTCCAATCCAAAACAGCTCCCGTCTAGACTAATGAGTAAACCTCTGCATTGGCGACATCTCAATAAGATCAGCCAAGAATATGTCGACAATATAGCATCAAACTATTGATTGACATCAAAAAAGATAGTTTTCGAGACTGAGGTTATCCTACTTGCCATTCTGGATTAAACACAAAACTAAAACAACTAAAAATTTTCTAAAGTATATTGTTAAAGATCCTCAAGTCCAAAATGACAAATGACGATATGGATGCCAAGCACAAGAAACCATCCAACATCTTACCAGGGGCTGCTAGGCGTTTTTTGGTATTGATTATAAAGAACGCACTAACTCAGTAGGAAAGATTATCCATCAAGAAATAACTGACAAACTGGAACTTTTCCAAACCTGACAACTGCTTGAAAATGACAACTATAAGCTATACTGTACAGGGACCGCACTGTGCTCATAGACCAACCAGTGGCACAATATAGACTGGATCTCATACTAGATAATAAACGTACTAGGCGCATAACATCTATTGATAGACTACCTAACACCTATATTTTGTGTGTTAAATACAACAAAACGAACGCCAAGTACAGAGAAATAAACTCAAACACAATACAAAAATAATAATCGAAGAATAAGAAAACCAGAATGGGAAGTAGGACTAGATAATAACATAACAACAATATGAAAACAAATAGAAGGAATCCACAAGGATAATAAAATTAATGTAATTGACTCTATACCAGAAATCGCAAAAATTCTAATAAAAAAATTAAAAACATGTAACGTTATAAACGTCACATCTCTATTAATTTATATTTAAATAATTATTTCATTTTAATTTCTTTAGTAATTTGTTAATTTGTTTATCTTCAGTTACTTTTTACTATTTTTTTTTATTTAAAAAATAGTTGGCGCCCTCTCTGTTCCGCTATATTTCTTCCCCTGTTTTTATTTCTTCCTCTGCCATTATTTACTCTCTCTTTCTGTCACGTAGAATAAATATTCGTCCTCTCTTTGTGTTCTGTGTTGACAGACAAGCTAGTTTCATGAAATAGCAACATCCTGTGACATCTGTGCTAACTTCATTTTAGTTTCCCACTTTCTGTCAGTTAAATATTCTAATGTGGTGGGAATATTATTTTTTGCCTCTTTGATCTTTATAAAAGAAGGCAAAAATTATAATTAGACTTATCTTATGGTCTACAAATTCTCTTAGGGTAAGTGCTTTCATTGTGATATTTATTCTATAGCTCTGACCGCATTTCCGATATGTGTAGCCTTACTTTCTTTCTAAAGCACATTGTTTTTTTTTATATATGCATTAGGACTCTTTAATAGAATTTAACTAACAATCATAGTAACAATCATATCTCATTTTATCCTTGCCATATGCTATTTGTTTAATTGTAACGTTGTAAGATGACAAGGAAGTTAAACTCTTCTTGATGTGTCTCTAATGTTCCTATTCCTTCTCTGTTTTAGTTTATTGGGAATAATAATTTAATAACAATTTTATTTGGCATTTATTAATTGGATTTATTGGCATATTGACAATGTTGTTGGCTTTATTGGACTTCTATTGAACAATTTAATCAGATCATAGGACCACATGTAACTGCAGCTCTCCAGAACTACAACATTCAATTGGAGGACCTAGCAGCTAGAGCACACAAATAGCCCATCGAACAAAGCAATAAGTATTACATCAATTGTTAAGCTTTGCCAGGGTTAATTATTGTGTTTTTATTTTATTCTTTTAAATAAATTTGTTTAGTTAAAATTTGTTTTATTTGCTATCAACTGAGAACTCAGGTTCAATCCCTATTTCAAGACAAGACGAACCCACCCTTGAGATACTAAACTAGGCAAGGTATAGACGATAAGCTCCCATGGTTGATTGAAGTATTATTTTTACGATATTACGTTAATTCTCTTTGGTAGTCTTATCGTTACACATTGGCGCCCAACGTGGGGCCAATTTAAAAAAGATATATGATTAAAAAGATCCTTTCCGGCTACATCACAGAACGTTTTCGGACTTACAAGTTCATCATCAGTGCATTTACCAGGTGTATTTATCAGTTGCTATCTAGGGCGCTTACAAATACTACGTCTCAGGATCGGCAACCCCCAATTAATAGTCTTGCGCTGACATGCAGTATATCTGTTAAAAAACCTTAACACCATATAAATTTCTTAGCAAAGATGTAATAAGTAACAAAGCTAATATCATTTAAAGAGTTTTTATCCACATATTTAGTGGATTCACTCATGTACCTACACCTGGTAAATGTACTGATGGTGGACATGTTAGTCCGAATACGTTCTGTGATGTAGCCAGAAAGGCTAATTATATACGTTTTATAAAGGATTTTTTAAACAAATTTTTTTAAATACAATACAACAAAGGGAATTGATCAAGCAAAATACTCAAACCTATACACCAAATATAACAAAATAATAAAACACTAATATATGGAAATATGGACAAACTTAGAGAAAAACTCGCCGTATACTCAAACAGACTTCGCAGATATAAGGAATTAAATATTAGAAAACAACAAAACAACTTATTTAAAAACAACAAAAAATTTTCTTATACCCTAAATAATATAATTAATATAAAAGATGATTTTATTATATTATAATTCTTATAACAATGGAGCTCATCGGATAAAAACAAAACAACGAAGGTACCAACACATCAAAAATAGAATAGAGAAAAAAATTACAATGAAGGAAATCAAGCAGGTAGCAAAGAAAACACATGACGAAAAACCTAGAAATAGATGGAATACAAAACTGGGGGTACAAACATTTCTCATAAACACACAGTCTGTTCACATGTATAACGGATATTATAAAGCATCTACACAAAACACAATTAAAAGGTAAACATCAGATCATCTCATTTGTGGTCTTTCTCTGCTTCTCTTTTCTAACCATGGTCTCCATTGTTGTATTTCGTGGTTCCATCTCTTATCCTTCAGTCGGGCATTGTGTCCTCCGAAGCTCCATTTTAATTTGGCAGCATGTTTTCCTGCGTCTTTTACTTTGGTTTTGCTTCTAATCCATTTGTTTGTTTTTCTGTCTATAAGTCTCATCCCGAACATTGATATTTCCATCGCTCTTTGTGTTTTTACTATTTTATCCATATTAGACTTAATGAGTGCCCACGTCTGTGAACCAATACCTGAGTATAGGGAGGATACACTGATCGTAAATTCTGGTTTTCAAATATTGTTCTGTTTTAGCGTTTTTCAAGATCCAACTCAGTTTTCCAAATCCTGCCCACGTTAATCTTACTCTTCTGGTAATTTCGACAGTTTGATTTTCTTTGTCAACTTTCATTATCTGTCCCAGGTAGATGTATTCGCTTACTGTTTCTAAATTTGTGTCGTTCAACGTTATTTCTTTAATGTCTTTGAACACGTCTTCCAGTCCAAGTCTGAATAGCTTTGGTAAGATACCATCACCCTGGCGAATTCCTCTGTTGATTGGTATACATTTGGTTTTGGCATCTATTTGTATTTCCATTATAGCTTTCTTGTAAATATTATGAATGAGCATTCTGTATTGGTAGTATCATGAAGTTGTTCATAGCTCTCTCTATTGTCCAAAGTTCTATGGAGTCGAATGCCTTTTCATCATCAACGAAGCCAATGTATAAGTTCAAGTAATATTCATTGGTTTTCTCTATTAGCGTTCTGACTGTAAGAAGATGATCCGCTGTACTGTAACCCTGTCGGAATCGTGCCTAGGCCAGGAGCATTATTGATCTTTAGTTGTGCCATAGCTTGTTTTATTTCGAACGATTCTCTGTTAGGGAGTATTTCTGAGTTAACATTCGTTATCTTTCTCTTAAGATCTTCCTTCGCAGTGTTATTTGGGTTCTCATTTGGGGAATATAAATCAGAGTAAAATGTTTGAATCACTTTTAGGATTTCGTTCTTTTCTCTTATTTTTTCTCCATCTTTATCCTTCAATGAGATTATTATACGCTTTCCTAAGTTTGCTCTTAAGCATTTCAAGCCATATTTCTTTTCTATTATTTTTTACTTTGTTTTCATTTTAGAGCTTTAAATCTTTCTTTACTCTCTTCGTGATCTGTTTATTCAATTCTGTGAAATCATCGGTATTTTGCTTTCCTTCGCTTAGAAATGTGCGTCTCTTTTCCATCACTTATTCTGTCTTCATTATTTTTCATTTTCTTTGCAACAGCCAATCCTGCTTTCAAGAGCTTTCGTTGCATTTCTTTATTAATTATGTTTATGTTGGAATATTCTTGTTGATAATGTTCTACAAATTCTTTTCTTAAGACTTCTCTGTACTCATCTCCCTTCTGTCGCATTTTAGTTTAATAATATATCTGTTTATACTGGTTTTCGTCTTTTTAAAAAGACTCCTTCTCTTAAAAGACAATGATCGCTGCCAGCCGTGAATCAAGTGAGAGTAGTTATATCTTCAAAAATGTCTTAGTTCCCGCACACGAAGTAATCGATGACTTTTTCGTCTTTTATCAGAAGATATCCACGTCCATTTTCGGTTTGCTGGTTTCTTGAAGTGTGTGTTCATGGCATATAAATTTTGTTGTTCTAAGAAGTTATATAATTTTTCTCCTCTTTCATTTCGTATGCCATAACCATGCATTCCTATTTTAGTTTCAGTATTTTCTTTTGTTTTATGGAATTTTGTGAGTTGAAATCTTTCCTAATGATAGTATAAAAGAAACTGTAGATTCTAAACTTTAAAATATTACGATTTAAGTCAAGTTGCTTTAATAAAATATTGATATTAAGAAAGATACAGGGTGTTAAAGTGGAAATTTAAAATTTTATTTTTCGCTATAACTTTCATGTTTGTCAACATTTATGTATAAAAATTTACAACTGGGTACTATTAATTATTAGAAATTATAATTTGATGTACACTTTGATGTAGCTGATAGAGGGCACTACATATGCCACATATGTGGCATACATTTGCACTTAACTTTTTTGCTCTTCAAGATTCCGGGATTTTTAATAAAAAATATTAAAGATACATTATTTTAACAAAAAAAGGTATACTTGTTATTATCTTTAAACCTCAACAGTTTTCGAGAATAGCGCATTTTAGAAATCAACTAGGTACATAATTCTGATTCATCGCAATTACTCCAGGCAACGAAAGAAATTAAAGAAAACCATCAATACTTCTGAATTTTTGTATAACGTACCTTTCATAAAGTTAATAGTTAACGAATTATTAAATAAAATAAATATATCAGCAGGATAAAATAATAAGATTTGATAAATATCAGAATAATTGGATTTTATATCAAACATTTTACGTATTGTATTAAATTAAAGTCATAATTAAAACATTTTAGTTTCAAACCAACTTGAGAAATAGTTAAACTAAATAACATTAAACTTTTTGTAAACGTAAGTGTACAATATCTCCACCATTTTCTTTAATTCATTTGTCAATACATTCCATAAAATATCCTCTCATATTAAATAGCATCATTAGTTCTAAAGAAACTGCTGCAGTATTTATTATAAGTGTGATAAGTATAATAATAAGTAATTTTTTAAAATTTTTATGAATTAAATAATTATAGTAATATCTCACCACAAGAATATGACTACCACAAACAATTCAACGTTCAGGAAAGTTGTATTTAAATACAGTCTCACTCCACTTTCTCTGTAATGTAATGGTATACCATCTTGTAAAAACCACATATTTTGCCTTAAGTTTGATGACAATTCTTGCAATAAATCAATAAAATCATTTTATAAAAAAATGTAAATAAATCTCCACATTCAAATTGCAAGTCAATTCGCATATCCGTAAAAAATATTTACCCATGGTTCCAAACCATAGGACAAGTATGTTAAATATGAATTTTAAATGATATTTTACGGATATGCGAATTACCTTGAAATTTGAACGGTGAGATCTGTTTACATTTTTTATAAAATGATTTTAATGATTTATTGGAAGAATTGTCATCAAACTTAAGGCTAAATATGTGGTTTATACAAGATGGTATAAGAATACGTTACAGAGAAAGAGGAGTGAGAACAGTATTTAAAATCAACTTTCCTGAACGTTGGATTGTTCGTGTTAGTCATATTCCTTGGTCATGTGGTGAGATATTAATATACTTATTTAATTCATAAAAATCCCAAAAGAATACTTATTATTATACTTATAATAAGTGCTGCATAAGTTACTTTAGAACCAATGATGCTATTTAATATGTTTAATATGATATTTATTCATACCTGTCCTGAATATCTACAGGAATGTTTCCTATCAGCCATTGGGGTGCGCCGTGTCGGGGTTGAGGACTCCGTCCAGTCTGTCTTGCACAAAGTGCTGAAGGACCCCTATTCAGTTCAGCGTCCTTTCCTCTATACAAGCTGATATCGACACGGTCAGTTATAAGTTGGCACATGCTTCTGTAATCCTCTATATTCTTGGTTTTAATGTATAATTGTTTGCTATGGTATTTTCTTTGCTACCATTTTTAATATTTCTCGGCTCCTGCTGACTGTTTTTAACAAAATCCTTAATGGTTTCTGGATTTTCTATTTCGGTTCATCTATCCCTATATTTCTGGATACAACCGAAGTATTCAGAAGAATAATACAAGGATGGGCAGGATACGGAGTTTTTAGGAACGTTATTAAGAGTGACATCCCAACTAAAATGAAAAAAACAGTTTTCGACCAATGCGTGCTACCGGTGATGACCTATGGTGCAGAAACATTATCGCTCACAAAGAAAAACGCACAAAAACTAAGAGTAGCGTAGAGAAGAATGAAACGATCAATGATAGGAGCCACTCTGCGAGACAGGATTAGAAACGAAGATCTACGAGCTAAAACCAAAGTCATAGACGTCATTGAAAGACGCTGTAAATGGGCTGGACACGTTGCCAGAATGAAGGACGGAAGATGGACTCGCAAACTAGAATGGACACCAAGAGCCGATAAACGTAGCAGAGGAAGACCAAAAACACGATCGCAAGACGACTTACGAAAAACAACAAAAAACTGGACACAGCAAGCACAACATAGAACACTTTGGAGACAAACAGGGGAGGCCTATGTCCAGCAGTGGATTGAGAGAGCTTTTATTCTGTTCTAGTTTCAGTTTTTTGCTCTTCCTTCTTTTTTTGTTTAAGAAGGTAAACATTGTCAGAAAGTGAAATTGTGAAATTCGCCAAAAATATGTAAAAAAATATTTGTATGCGGACTGACAGACTTTGTATATATCATTTCCTATCCTAGCGTTTCAGTCTTCTGTAATTAGCACTTATTGATTTTTTCTTTAAATTTCAGTTTTTGTAAATATCCTCGTATATTGGTCTTCAATTTCAACCACTTAATTTAAAACATTTAGGTATATATATTATCTTTGACATCAACGGTTCTCTGCCCAAAATGAAATTTATAAATAACTTTTTTAATATCCGTTAGATCCAAGATATTGTTAACAACAATATATCAAAGATAAGATTTAGAGTTTAATAAACTTTCCGGTTTTAAAATTTTAAATTATTGTAGGTGTTTGGTTTGAAGAAGACGGTCAAATCCTTGTAAGTATTTATTCCAGTAACAAGTAACTAAGGATTTTTATGTAAATGATGTTTATGATGTTTATGTAAAATAATAACTTTTTAAATAATAAATTAAAATTTGCGCATATAAATAATAATTATTATATTAAAAATAACAGTTTAAAGTTGGTGTTTTGTAATTAATTTCAATACTGTCTTGTTGGTATGTTCAAATTAGTCGTCGGAAGTCATCCTTAAAACTTTGGTGTTCAATCATACAGGGTGCGGCATAAGTGCAAAGAAGTTCAATTACTTATTTGCCGCAAGAAATACGAAAAAAATATTAGTTTAAAGTTAAGTCTAAATAGGACCATAATCTAAAAATATGTATTTTCAAATATACAGCACCAACCATATTGACGAGGTAGAACAAATAATGAAATATCCTATATATGTTTACACTTTTAGACTCTTTTTGATGTTCTCGTTTTTTCGTTATAGGGTTTGGCAGTGATATACGAGGAAATTTAAAAGATAATTACGTTTTTTTTATTGATTTCGTAGCAAAATTAACACCCTGTAGAATGTAAAAACAAATATTTTCAAAAGATTTTACCATTGTTGAAAATTAATAAAATAGCGAAATATTTAATTTAGATATACATTGTGGAACGAGACTCGCAATGAATATTAAGTGAGTTTTCTTAAATGGAACACCCAATATCCTGAAATAAGGCAACTTATATATACTTTAAAACAACACGAAGATTATAGTCTTTTCATTTACATTGATCAAGGTATTACCAGAGAGTAAATATAAGGTTTCAGTTGAATTGCAAAAACATAAATTATTCTACTTTCTTTATTTTGCCAAACATTTAGAAATTTTACACAAAAATTCAAAATATTAAAGTTAAAAAGGAGGTATAATCAAACAACCATTTTTATAAAAATAATGTTTATGTTAAAGAACTTAAAAAAAATTTTTTTCCAATAATTTTATAGCATGTACACGAGATTTGGGTATAATGGGTCTCTAAATTATAATTTTCAATAAAAAATCAATAATTATTGATGCAGAAATTCATCCAAAGAACTTTCTGCTTCTGAACCACAATATTTTTTTAGATGCTGCAGGTCTGCATATTTCGCTTGACTGATCGGCTGAAGTGTTAAAAAAATAACTTTTATAATAAAAGTAACCTTTATAAAACTAAACTCATAAGCATATGAGGGTAGCTCAAATTCCATTTCTGGCAGTTTGGGGGTAGTCAATCCCTGCTGTGTTATTACTATGGTCTCCCAAGTTCCATTGAATGTTTTTCTGTAGTACAAAAGACGAGGATGTTCCCTAACGGCTTTTATCTAGCGGATGGGTCGAGTTAGAAAAGGGCATTTATTTTTATAATTGGACATATTCGAATGTAGATAAGAGAATCGAATCGTTTTGTAATGTCCCTTTGTCCGCTTCTTCTCGATTGACGATGTTAAATACAATAAAATGTTGAAGTTGTGGAGTAAAAAATAATGGTTTTATTGACAAGTACTAATAATTATACTATAGATGGTTCTTCTTCTTCTTTTGGCATCATAACCCTGAATGGGTATTTGCCTGTCTGGCTATATCCTTCCATTCAGATCTCTCTTGTGCCCTTCTTCTCCATTGTCTTATGTTCATTGTTTTCAGGTCGTCTTCCACGTCATCCAACCATCTCGTTCTGGGCTTTCCTTTTTTTCGCCTTCCTATGGGCTTCCATTGTAACATTTTTTTTTGTTGTTTTTGCATCGTTTTGTCTCTGCACATGTCCCAGCCATGACAGTCTTTGACTTTTCACAAATCTTACAATGTCATAACCTTCATTTGACTCATTAACCTCGTCGTTTCTTCTGATTCTTCATGTGCCATCTTCCTCTTGTACCGGGCCATATACTTTACTCAGTATTTTTCTCTCGAATGTCTTGAGTGTTGTTTTGTCATCACCCAAGTTTCACATCCATAGGTTATTACGGGTCTAATCAGTGTTCTGTAGATAGTCATTTTGGTTCTTTTATAGCTGTTGGTTAGGTAACTATATATAATAGACTGCACTCAAATGCGCTGAAATCTTCAATTTATAATCTCACAAATAATGTATACATCAGCACAGAAGTTAATGCTTCTATCATACTAACAAACTTTGAACTATGAGCTTACAATACACTTTAATCTAGGCCGTATTTGCAACAGTTAGGAAGTTCAATTAGAAAAATATATTATTCAATAATTTATTAACAGGTGAATGGACTTTAATTATTAAAATATTACTCGATAAAATTTTACAATGTCTCAATTATACACGGTGAAACTATAAGTTTTATACAGTGCTGCTATTGCTGTCATTATCTTCACCTGGTGTAATTATAATTGGCTCCAGTAAAACTTCGATATGAGTGTCGTTTCCACATACGATGTTCTTCTTTAATTATGTGGTCTATACATTTAGCCCATTTCTCTGAAGTTACATGGAGGACTGCTTGAATCAAAAGTTCCTTAACTTCGTTTAATTTGAACGTTTTGTTATTGTGTTCTACTTCTTCTTTCACTTGCGCCCAGATAAGTTCAATGGGATTAAGTTCGCAATGATAAAATGATAAATGCAGAACTTTGATACCATAATCTTTTGCAATTTCATCCACATCATATTTAAGATATTCACTTTTCCTTAACCATGCAATGACAAGTAGCTGAATTTTAAGCATTGATTCTTCGTATGCAATCCCCTTTTCTGTAAGCTATTCTTGCAAGTTCCAATTTTGGTAAGATTAAAATCTTGCCAAAATTTTCTAACTGTATGACCTTCGGTAATCCAAGTTTCATTCAAATAATATATTTTGCGTCCAGTGCTGCGAATTTTGCGTATTTCTTCTAAATATTTTCTTTTTCACACAATAATTTCATTTTTTTCTAATAGCATACTTTTTCTGTTGCGTTTTACATATCAAAAGTTTATTTTACGCATGCTCCTGATTAAGACTCTATAACATATCTTTTGTAAGGAGTTATCGTTTTCGAGCTCTTGAGAAATTTTTTTTCTACTTCTGTAACTTCTTATAAGAAACCCAAATTGCAATTGAGAAAACGGGTAGTTTTGAGGGCCGCTGTGTACATTTAAATTTGAGGATATTCGGCGTTTAAACGATGAATCACTCTTCTAAATAGTGGAATTATAGTATAGTTTACCATGTACCGTTGACCTGAAGATGCATAGCAAATTATAGTATGCGAAACCGGTCGTTGGTGGCAGCCTAAATTGATTGTGAGCAAGTTTTATTCTTATTTCTTTTTACCTATATCATATATAATTTGTACTTTATTATCTAGTTATTCCTGGTACGCGATTGAATTAACTTTTGTATTATTACAATATAGAAAAAGTCAGATACACTCCTACCCGTTTATTTCATGGACTTGCAAGCGTTTTAATATGATATGGACATGTGCAGATATACATATAATACTAATTTCTAAGTTTATAGACCTACAACCCGAAGAATCGTTAATGTTCTCTCAACATTTAAAAACATGGCCAGCCCAATTTTATTTATCATTAATTTTTGTTATAATCGTTTATAATATCATTATGGTATGTTTAAGACATTAATTTGCATATTAATTTTCGTAAGTTGTTATTTAGTATGCGAAAAATGTTTTCCAAATATTGTCCTGGAGTTGGCAAGGTAGAGGTACGTATTTAAGCCAAAATAATTTTACAAATAAAATCAGCAATCAATAGTTAGTTTAGTATGTACGTTTGTTATGTTTCATTAGTTTTTTAAAATCAGGTAAATATAGTCTGAATCAACTTTAACAACTGAACTCTTTGAACAATAGTTCTGAAGCTATTTTCTTGTGGCATTTTAAATTAATTACTTTTTAACTGAGAATAAGCCACAATTTAAGGTTAAAATACGTTTATTTTTTATTTATTTTTTGTTATCAAACTATAAAATATATTTCCATGCAAAATTGTACAAAAAATATCAATAAGCTTCACACATACAATGAAAAATAATTTGTTTACTATATCTCTTTATTAATTTCTTCTGGTGATAATTCTTCTTTATTACTGGAATGGACGCAGGAGACACTTCAGACTTTTCTGAATATGGAACGTTAACACTCGACCTCATAGTTTCAAAATTTTTTAAGGAACGCTTTGGCGAATTTTTTGCTTCTAGCTCTTGGAAAATCTTCTTGGCCTCCGAGAAGGTACTAGGTTTGAGTTCTTTTGGGGGATCAATTTTACTTTTTGATTGGGTTGTACTACTGAGAGGAATGTTGCATTTTGGAATATCCATTTTAGTTTGACTTTTAGACAAAAATGGGTTCAGATCAGTTGCAGATTTACTTTTTTCTGGACTCTGGGGATTCTATAAACTGGTCTTTATTTTTGTGTTTGCCGTCTACATCATCTGCTTGTTTAATATCTGCTTTGTTAAGCATAGATTTAGGGGCAGAATTTAACACGTGATAAACTTTCTTTAAAGTCTGATATTCGGGAATATTACTACTGTTCGGAAACATGTTTTGGGTTTAATAATCCAGAGAAACGAAATCTACGATTTTTGGCTTAGGTTGAGAATCTCCTAGAAAGAATTCGAGATCTTCATAGCCATTCGTGTCGCTTAGTTGTCCTAAGTAGGTTACATTATACCCAATCTTCTTGTTCATTTCCTGTGTAGTGGATCTGTAGAGACCAACATCAGTGCCGTCAATATTGTCAGAGTCCATACCTTCCAAATTGAAGAGGTTTAACGTTGAAGCGTCAGATTCATGGATCGGATTTACGTGAGTTTCAGATGGTATTGTAAGATCCAACTTTTCTGCTGTACTGGTTACCGCTATTACAGAATATGATAATGAGTCTTCACCGCTGTCTTCCAGTTCATCCTGTACTTTTTCCATAAAACTCCATAGGTGTGCCTTCTCCACAGAACTCAACAGTTGCGGTTTTTAAATAGTCTTCTCCAGATTCTGCGTTTCAACTTTTCCAACTTCCGCAGATTGTGCATTTCTGCCGACTGCCTCGTTGACCAATTTTTTTAGTTTTTATGTCCCACGAACATTCCTAGTTTATTTTGCTGAGTCCTTATGATTTAAACCAGGTCGGCGCTGTTAATATTTTTCAGCGTAGGTCTATGTTTATTAAAACGTGACTAATTTCTTTTTTGAACAATTGTTGCAACTGATACTGGCTCGTGTCATGCAACTAACTGGGTCAAATTGCTTTTCTTTGTATAGAATAACATGTATACGTTATTGTATTGAACTTGAAAACTAATAATTGTTTTGAATAATTGTTATCCTCTCTATGCTACTTAGCCCTTATTTTTTCTATTCTTTATTTTCTCGCTATGTTTACATTACATCCACATGGTGATGTAAATGCCTAAGGGCTGGGAAGTTTTTTATTTAAAACTTTATTTTGAAGAAAATCCATTACAAATATACTATATGAGTTATTTGTTAACTTGTACTTTATAGAAAATGACCCGCTGTACTTTAGAGAAAAAAACCTGTATACTACATTGTTTTTATTGCAACCTTTTTTGAATTTGCATTACCAACAGCTGTTGTAAAATCGTTGAAATCGTAGGTTTTATTTTGTTTTTTTTTAAAGATGGTTTCACTTGATGGTGAAAGCTCATCGGCTGACATAAAGGTATGCTCTGGTTCGAAATACTAAATACAAATATCTTGAGCAGATATAGCATCAAAATTTACAATATATACAAGAAAATATAAGTTTTCTTATACTTACTTTCGAAAAATCTTATCTACGTACCAAAACACATAAAAAAAGTTAAAATACCGAGGAGACATACAAGTCTATATTTATCCCCTATATAAGTTATTCCGTATGATACACAAAATGTTTGAGAGAGCACTGAATGGAGAAGACTTACCGGCAGAATGGATCCAAGCATATATGACAACAATATACAAGAAAGGAAATAGAAAAAACTGCGAAAACTATCAGGGAATCAGCTTTATATCGTCTATAGGCAGACTGTATGGAAAGACCATAAAGGAAAAATTAGAAATATATATACAAGATAAAATCGGAGAAGACCAGGCAGGTTTTACAGCGAGGAAAGCATGCTTAGATTACATTTACACGATCGACCAACTAATAGAAAAAAGAATGGCCAAAAATAGATCCGTCCATCTGGCTTTTGTTGATCTTAAGAATACATATGACTCAATACCTAGAACCAAGCTATGGGAAGCAATGGAAGACATCGAAGTTCCACGAACGGGCAATAGAATATGCAGTCCATTTAAAACGACAAAGGGACTACTACAGGGTTGCTCCACATCCCCCACCCTGTTCAAAATATTCCTGGAAAAAACCCTGAAACCGTGGAAAAGAAAGTGCGTAGGAATGGGTATAGCAGTAAGGAACGAATATCTATATACGCTAAGTTTTGCTGACGACCAAATAGTGATCGCACAAGATGAGGATGACCTCAGTTTTATGATGAGAAAACTGGAGCAGGAATATACAAAGAATAGAATTGAAATAAACCTAAAGAAAACTGAATACCTAACAACGGAGAATACAGAAATAAAACAGCTGGAAATAGACGAAGGTAAACAAATCAAAGGAACAGACAAGTATAAGTATTTAGTTTTCATAATATCAAACAAAGGAACAACGGAGGAAGATATAAAAAATAGACTAGGACAAACAAGAGACTGCATACGAAAATTGAACCCGGTAATATGGGATAAGAACATCAACATGAAAACAAAGAAAAAAATATATAATACTATGACAAGAAGTATCCTCACTTATAGGTGTGAAAATTGGACAATAAATAAGAAAACCAAAAACAAAATAAGAGCAACAGAGATGGAATTCCTAAGGAGAAGCTGCAGAGTAACAAGAAGAGATACAGTAAATAACATGGAGATTAAGAGGAGAATGGTAATGAACTCAGACATAATAGACTACATCGAAGAGAAGAGGTTAACTTAGTACGGACATGTCAGAAGAGCAGACCAAAATCGGTGGATAAATAGAATAACAGAGTGGAGCCCGATAGGAAGAAGAAAGAGAGGCAGACCCCGAAGATCTTTCAGAGATGAAGTGGACGAAGCAATGAGAAGAAGAAACCTACAGGAAGAGGACTGGCTAAATAGAAAAAATTGGAGAAAACGGTTGAGTGAAGGAATACAGTGAAAACTGTGGAAATCCTTATATATATATATATATATATATATATATATATATATATACCGATATATATATATATATATATATATATATATATATATATATATATATATATATATATATATATATATATATATATCGGTTTTAGAACGTCTTTCGACGTTGTCCGATGCCTAACTTCCACGTCCTTCTATCATCCCATTGGCCGTCTCTAAGATCTCTTGTACTCATTGCTTTAGTTACCCCTTCTTTCCATGTCTTCTTGGGTCTTCCTCGTTTTTTGCGGTTTGGTGGTACCCACTGCATAATCTTCTTGGGTAGTCTTGTGTCTTCCATTCTTTGAACATGACCATACCAAATCAACTGTTTCCTCTCAATGTCTGTTGTTAAGTAACCATCTATTCCAATTCTTCGTCTTACTTCCTCATTTCGAACTCTTTCCCTGCGGGATATACCTAACGATCTTCTAAACATATCCATTTCTACAGCTTCTAATTTTTTTCTGTTGTTCTCGGTTATTCTCCAAGTTTCTGCTCCATAAAGTAGACTGCTTTTAATTAGTGACTCATAGATGTTATATTTTCGCTTTATTCCTATTTCAGAGCTCCAAAGTATTCCATTTAGGCAGCCAATTGTTCTTCTAGCTTGTGCAACCCTTTTCTTTATTTCCTCATCGTCTTCTCCCGTTCTATCGAAGATTACTCCCAGGTATGTATATTCACTACAGGAGGTGATTTCTTCATTATTCTCTAGTTCGATATTGGAAAACTCAGCTCTTATGGGTAGGTATTTAGTTTTTTCTACATTTATTTCCAATCCCCACTGTTCATATTCCTCCTTTAGTTTTCTTGCCATATACTCTAAATCGTCTTTATCATTGGCTATGATGACTTGGTCATCAGCAAATTGTAAGGTATATAAACAAACATCTCCGAGGTCTATACCCATACCGTGACATTTACGTTTCCACTGGTTTAGTGCTTTTGCAATATATATCTTGAACAACGTTGGTGAAATACAGCAGCCCTGGCGCAGACCCTTGTTAACGATGAACTTTTTAGATAGTGTGTTGCCAATTTTTATTTGTGATGTAGAATTTTCATATAGATTTTTTAAGGCTTTGATTAAAGTGTAGCTAATGTTAGTTTCTTGTAGTGATTTCCACAATTTAGTTACAGGCACGCTGTCGTATGCTTTACGGAGATCAACAAACATGAGATGGGTCTCTTGATTGGTTGCTAATTTTTTTTTTTTTTTTTTTTTTTTTTTCAATTAATTGTTTTAGGCAGAAGACATTATCTGTGCAAGTTCTTGAAGCTCGAAAACCAGCCTGTTCTTCTTCTTCTTGTTCCCTATACTCCATCTCAATGAGATTTCTAAGAATGCGTCCGTAAACCCGGCTTAGTGTACTAGTTACCGATATTCCTCTGTAATTTGAGCAATCCAACTTATCTCCTTTTTTATGGATGGAAGAAATATAAGCTACTTTCCATAAACTGGGTGGTGTGACACCGTTTATATATTTGTTCATACACCAAGTAAGTGCTAGAAATAGTTTATCTGTGCCACATTTTATTAATTTTGCTGGAATATTTTCTGGGCCTGGAGCTCTACCATTTTTTAGTTCAGTTACAGCTTTCTTCAGCATATCAACTCCCACTACTATCTCTTCGCCGTCAACTGATACTTCTGTTGGTGATTGTGCGGTATATTCTGCTCTACTTTCTGTTAGCAAACTCTCGTAGTGTTCTTTCCATTTTTCTGTTGGTATTAACTGGATAGAAGTAGTATTTCTTTCTGTGTTCTTTATTTTGTTTAAAAGTTTCCATGTCTCTGAACACTTTCTTCCGCCCATGTAAGTGTTGATCTCTTGGCATGTCCTATCCCACATTTCGTTTTTTGCTGTTATTACTGCTCTTCTTGTTGTTCTTCGTAAGTCCAAATACTTGTCTTTGTCTACTTGATGTTTAGTACTTAGCCACCGTGTGTACGCTTTCTTTTTCTCCATTACTAGGTTTTCTATGTCTTCGGTCCACCATAGCTTTTCACTGTATCGTTCGGATTTTAAACCAAGCGCCTCTTTCGCAGCTTTTTGTATACTGTCTATTATATTTTTATATACTTCTTCCACGGATACATTTTGGATTATATCTTCTAATTTTTCATTTAGTCTTCGTTGATATAGTATTCTCGTACTTTCATGTTGTAAGCTGTCCAGATTGTACTTTGTCGTGTTATAAATTTCTGTGTCTTCAGGTGGTTCTTTTGTTTTCTTGAATCTAAACGGAAAAACTATTTCGGACTTTACCATAAAGTGATCCGAGTCGCATGATACTCCTCTATATACTCTTGTATCTATTACGTGTAATGTTGTATTTTGTTTTGTAATCACGTAATCTATGATCGATTTTAAATTTCTGGTTACCTGAATCCATGTATATTTGTGTATATCCTTGTGTTTAAAAAACCCAAAATATTATATATATATATATATTATATATATATATATATATATATATATATATATATATCTATATATATATATATATATATATATATATATATATATATATATATATATAATATTTTGGCTCCTATACTATTTGATTCTTATTGGGTTTGTACCAATTTTTAAATATTGAACAAAAAAATTTCATCAAACATAAAAAATTAACAAAAAATATTTTAATTAGACACGTGATGTTTTATGTGTGACGTTTATAGCAATTATTATTTCTGTGGTTTTGTATTTTATATTAATATATTTTATTGAACATCGCGGGAAAACCGATCTGTCTACTTTTCTTGAATTCTAATATTATTCGTACATTAATCAAGGCATATTTAAAATTTGCTGAAATCGAATTTTAATATTGGAAGTTCCTTCTTTTATTAAAAGAAGGAACTTCCACTATTAAAAGTAGTATATAAGCTAAAAATAGAATAGTATTACTGAGGTATTATTTATTACTCTACAAAATTTAGTTTTATTTGAATTTGCGAAATTACTTTTGATATTAAGTTGTATATAGATAAACTTACGATTTGTGATCTATCATCGTTTGTTCATTCGTGACTTATCATCCAGTATAGTGTGACGTAAACAGTGTTGGAACATTTAGTGAAAAGTAAATTTTTTTGTTTTATACAGTTTTGTGATTATGACACAAATTTTGCACAGTAAAAGAAATTAACTGTAAACTTTAATATTTATTACGTGTACGTACTAATATGTTCAGTATATTATCATAAGTATGCTGGTTTTGTATTAATATATTTCACTACATACGGCAATTTAGCGATTGAATTTGTCTGTACCGGGTGGTCCAGATATATCAAAAACTATTCATGTTATAACTTTAGGAAAAAAAAAATTCCTTAGTAAAAGTGGCCAAGAGAAATCGCTGGAAATAACTTTCAAGATTCTGGATTAACCGCTAGGGGGCGTAACCTGCGAAGAAAATTTTGAAAACCAGTTTTTTGGGAAATATGTCCAATTATACCAAGTGTTAAATAAGTAAACTAGAAAGAGGCATAAATTCTGCACAAAATTGTTCAAGTACTTTTTTTATTTTTTTCAAATAAAGGGTGGGGGAGAGTGGGAAAGTATTTGTGGTTAAATACCTATAACCTTGGTTTGGATCAACCGATTTTAACAAAATTATTGTCATTAAAAAGAGTATGGATGAATTAATTTACATCTACTATAAAATAATTGCATTTAGTTTTAATTGTCGTAGGTAGAGGGTACTTTCAAATAGAAAAAATTAAAATTTGTTTTTCCTCAAAATTTTTAATGGAAACACCTATTTATTGTAAATTATAATGAAACTTGATTAAATTCGTAACAAAATGGCACAAACCGCATGTTAATAGCTTTTATCGAACTCGAGATATGAATAAAAATGCATAAACATAAGTAAGTATAGTATTGAAACACCCTGTATTATAAAATAAATTAAAAAATAAGTCAGTAGGTACTTTCAAAATTTTTTATAGCAGAAAACTCTTAATGTTGATACCTATTTTGACCATTGTTATTTCATATGATAAGTAGGCTACGACAATGAATTTGACAGGGAGTTCATATTGTTTATTTGTTGACATCAGTCAAAATATTGTTAAAAAGTGTTTGTATATGTATTATAATTCGAGTTGAAAATTGCATTTTTTCAATAGATATTAATATTGGTAATATTAGTAATTAATTATCAGTACTAATAATTCGTGATGAGTATATCAAATTGTATGATATGATTGGAGTTTATTTCGAATATCACCAAAATGGCGCTATTGCCTCACGTATATATTCTGTAAGATATCCTGGCAGGAGATATTGTGGCAAAGAAGTAGAGATTTCGGACTACTTATATGTGGATTCTGTTGAATTAAAGCAACCCATATCTTTTGCTGTTCCTCATGATGTGACCGAGGTATTCGATTTTGGCTGTTTTTATTGTGGTTAACAACTCTTTTTCTTTTTGCATTCTGAATAAAACGTCCTGGTTAGGAACGTGGTCGGTATAGGATATCATCAGGATTAGACGATAAAGCGAAATTTGGAAAGCCTCAATTTTCTTGCAGGTAGCGCCTGTGAAAAATCATAACTCAACACCGTACTATAGTATGGGAAAGATGTAGCGTAGTAACTTTTTTGCCATTTTTTGAAATGCACATCTTGCTCTCTTTTCTACAATTTATTTCTAAGGAATGGTCCCGATTTTCATTGACGTTCGTACCAAGGCAGGTGTATGTTTTTACTCTTTCTATTAGTTGACCATTTACACTGATTCTTTCAATTTGCTGTTCCTTCTTAGAGATCATCATACATTTTGTTTACTTAATGTTCAGAGAATCACTGTGATTCTATTCATTAACTGCTGGAGGGCTTTATAACTGTCAGCGAATACCATCATCCGCGTTATTGATATTATTGATACAATCTCCGTTAATTCGAATTCCGGCTTCTACAACGTCTACTGATTCTTGAAAGATTTCCTCAGAGTATATGTTAAACAGCAAGGGTGATAGTATACATCTCTGTCGGAACCCACGTTTGATTTTGATATCGGATTCTCCTGCCTTCTAGAATATTGCTAATAATTCTTAGATTACAGGTGTTTATTCCAATATTTGTAGGGTTCGGGTGAAGATAATGGTAAGTCACATTTCTACAAATGTTCAGAAATTGAACTTAAAAGTTTACCGATTGATTGCTCTGTTGCAATGTCATTTGTCATAGCAGTATTTTCACATGTATACTCGTTAATCTTCTTAAACTAGCTTATTTTAACTTCACCGCTGAAAACGAATTTTAAATTTACGAGTAAAACGATACTTTGAATAAAAAATAGTGTAGATACCATTTTTTTCGTTTATTGAATTGTACATAGGATATAAAAATGAAACAAATATACTAAAAAATGTTATTAGAAATAAACACAAGAAACAATAATAGAAATAAGAAAAACATTACAGGGACTTTGCAAATAATGACCTGTAAAACTCGTGATAAACGTTGGGAATCCAATCCAAACACGAAAGTACATGTTCAAGTTTACTAGGTTCAATGCCAAGCCGTGTTGCATATTTTTTGTGAAGATCTCGAATAAAATGTTCTTGTAGGATCCCAGTTCTTCCTCTTTTTTGAATTGGGTATGAATTGAACTCACCATTGTATGTATCAGCGATTTCGAATTGTTCAAAGTTCTCAGCAGAGAAGCGCATTCGCACAGCATTTCTAATACTACATGGAATAGCCGGTGTAGACTTGGGTTGTACAAAATAGTTTCTCATTTCAGACACTTTTAAAAAATCCTCTTGATTTATCTTGTAAACAATGAATGGATTTTTCTTTTGGCATGTGCTTAGTATGTTTTCCCACTCAGCTGGAGAATATACATACTGATAATGAGCTCGTACGTATTTTTCTACAACAGCAAAATCTCTGTCTGATAGTAACATTGTGTGTCCGACCTGTGGAAAAATATGTATTATTTCTTTAAAATTTCCCAGAGCTAGTAAACGAAGCCACACTCCAACCAAAGACCAGTTTTTATTTTGGCCGATGCAGTTATCAAAGATAGCTATTAATGTATGTCCTTTAATATTGTGCATCTGGAAGTGTTTAAGCAGACAGCTTCCGATCTCGTCCGCACTTCTAGCAGCGGTTGACTCCCACATATAAAAGTATCCCTGTGAGGGATACAACGAGTGTATACCCAGATTATAAGAAAACAGTTTCTTTTTATAAAATGTAGGAGCAGTAGACAATTTGGGGGTTGGAAGTGCTTGTTGAAGGTCAAATGTTATTGCATATGTTACATTGCTCTCTTGTGCTTTTTTTGTTGCATTTTTTATCGCGTCTTGTCCAGCTTTAGCCTTCCTGTGATGCACTTCTTGCTTCAATTTTAACGCTTGAATTTGTTCGTCATTTCTTTGTATTGTAGCCTCTTTCATACTAACATAGATTGAATCACATATATGGCACGTATCGGATTTAGGTGATTTGAATTTAATATTAAAATCGTGAATAAATACTCTTCGAAACTTATCAGCAGATACAAATTCTTGATTTTGCGATAGACATTCAATTATGTAAACTTCTTAGCACTTCTCTATGGTATAGTCCATTGTCATAAAATACGTGTTATAGTTGTCATTTCGGGAATATGACTCTAATATTTTGGGAGTCTTTCAATAAATTCTTTAAGAAATAGGATATTCTCATTAGAAATTTTTTTTTTGTGATTTGCATGACGTCCTCTTCCATCCATTTTCGGCGTTAGTAAACCTTGTTTGATGTTTTTAGCAATATTCTCGACTCTACCCCTATTATGTTGTAGTCCATGAATATTTAGAAATGCTTTCTTACAAATTTGATACCTCGTGTTGCCTGTAGTTGTTATTAAATAATCGACAGAGTGACTCCTTCGGGAAGGCGACTCCTTTGGTTTGGTACTGCGGGCCTTTGTCTTAATCTGTATGCATCCAAATAAATACGCATTTTGGGTATTAAAATTATTTATCTCCCAAAACTTCTGAAAAATACTTTTCCTTTTGTTCGCTGATACTACCTCAAAACATTTTCTTTTGCACAATCAATCTTCTCCCATCGATTTTTGTGGTATAACGTTTCCCTTTGTTTTTTTACAAGTATATGGTTGACCACTGTTCCGTTTGTTCTGTTGTGGCTGATCAATATTACATCTTCGTTTCCTTTTTCTTCCTCGAACAGGGTTTTCTTTGTCAGGTTCATCAGATACTGCATTAGGATTGTGGTTGAGTAACGGTGTAGGCCATATCTTACGATGTTTCTGCAAAATAAATTGTACATTTGTACAAACAGAACATTTTTAAGCGCAAGAAAATTTCGGGCCAATGCATTATAAATGCATTCATTTGTTCGAATCCTGAAAAACTAATAAGTATTTTTGATGATTTAAACACATAATGAAAGATTCCAGTATTACCGAGGGTCAAAAGTCCCTTAAAATAAGCGAAAAGTTTCTTCTGAATCAGATATTTAAAATTAAAATTCACACTAAATTCTCTTCTTTTTTATTCCCGTAACTTATTAAAATACACATTGTCGAAGTTTTTAAGGACTTTCAGCCCTCGCTCGTAATGTAGTCTTTTATTCTGGGTTTAAATTTTTCAAAAATACTTATTAGTTTTGTGAATATTCGAAAAAAATAAATGCATTTAAAAAGCTATAAATTCATGAAAACAATGTTAACTAGTTCGGAATCTGTATCCTCTTCAATATTGGAAGCATCACTTTCTTCGGTGTCAGAATCTTTGACGGTAATACGTTTCAGAACTTTCTCTTGGGCTTTTTTGCAAATTTGACCTCGTTCTCGTCCCCTTTTGCGTCCACAACTCAGATTGTTCTAATTCTAATTTATAAGGCGATGATGTAATTACTGTGGCTTTTGTTGATGTTCTTCCTCGATTTGAGGTTTTTATTTTAGGCTTGGGTATTGGTGAAATTTGATGGGGTAGTATAAGCGAAGGGTTTACAGCTAATGATGTTCCTGGTTTTAAATAGAAAACAGAAGGATTTATAGTTAACAGTTCAAATCACGTTAGATGATTTGAGTTGAAGAGATACTGAATCTGATGTTGACGTGCTTGAAGCACATGACTTCAGTTGAATTGAGGATTCAGGAACAGTGCATGAAGTGGGTTAAAGAGACGATTCTACAGTTAATGTAGCAGTTTCGAAAGACAGCTTAGGTGGGTTCATCATCGAAGAAGTTACACTCGATGATATATTTTCCTCTTTTATTTGAAGCGGTTGTGACTCTGCTAGAAAATCAGCATCCTGAAAAATTTGACGATCCTGTTCTCGGGTCCTGACAAGTTTTGATAGATAAAGGTAGATGTAGTATCAAGCATAAATCAACAATGGCATTGGCGGAAGTGACAAATTCACTCGGCGGCCGACTTACCAGCAGGAGCCATATTCTCACCTTCTCCTTTAATAAAGTATCATAAAATACAATTTTATTACAAATACAGGGTGTCATATTTAATAAAATACTCAAACCAAGTATCGACGAACCCTGTATATCAAAATTATTGCTGTATGATAGTAATTTAGGACAATAGTATATTATATTAAAAATCTTTTAAAGAATCCTCTATTCTTTTTACTCGATATTTACACAATTTCAGTTGAAAATACATTTATTTTGATGTTTCATTTTGCACTTCGTATTTTGAGAACAATTTCCGAAGTGGAAATCGAAACATCCAAATAAAAATACTTACTTTAAACTAAAATTGTGGTAAATTTTCATTAAATATCTATTAGAAATAGGTAAATGCTGCAATATTTTCACAACGATATTGATTTTAATATTTTTTTTGTTTAGGAGCTAATTGTTTCCTAATTTTTGATTAATTTTTTATGGTTTACCTAATCATAAGTTAATCAAAATATTAATATAAAACTAATTTTATAACCCAATATTTAATTTCCGTATATAATAATTTGATGTTTTTAGGTAACCAGTGAATATGCCGGTCTTGCAAGGACTTATACTTTTATTATTAGTGGGATCTTTGACAGCATTGCCTAATCCACTTTCTACATCGGGGTTACACGGTGCTGTTGTGAGCAATGCACCAGGATGTGCTCAAATTGGAAGGTAAAAAATATTTATAACTATTTAACATAAAGTGTAAATTACTTACTAACTTTCCGATTCCAAAACACCAACAGCTTTAAAGTCTCCCTCATCTCTGTGCATGATAGGTATCCTCCTGGTATCTCCATTTCTTCAGGTTACTAGCACAATGTGAAACGCCAGTTATTACTCTGAGAAAGCAAAATGTGTTGTAGTTGACGCTTGCCATAGGTGTATTTGACTCATCTTTGGCTCTTCGGGAAGGGATCATGATTTTTTCAGAAAGCTGTTTCGAGATCTTAATCTACTTGGCTGAACTTGATGGTCATACAAGAAGTGTCTTCGATCCGTCTCCTGCTTCTTTCGATCTGTCTTTGACGTGACCTGTCTTCTAATAGCAGGTGGAGCGATTCCAACTATGGGGTAGATCTCTTTGATAGGTATCGGTTTCAGGCAACTAAATATTATACGATCCATTTCATTTAACGCAACATCGACATTTTTAGTGTGAGCAGAGTTTTCCCACACAGGTGTTCCAAACTCGGCGGCAAAAAAACATAATCCTATGGCAGAGTGTGTGGTTGTGCTCCCCCTTTTGTGTTTGTTAGTTTGCGGATGATATTATTTCTGCCGCTTACTTTTTTCTTGACACCTTGATAGTGATATTGAAAATACAAAGTTCTATCAAGACTGGCAACGGTCGGCAATGGATAGGACTGCCTGGCGTAATATACTTGGGAAGGTCGAGGCTCTTTCATAGGGCTGTAGCACCATTGATGATGATGATCCAGACGTATGCCGAGGTACTTTGGCGTCTCACTGTGTTTCATTACCTGACCATGCCATTCCACCTTCAGTATCCTTCGGGCATGCTTATTTCTAAGGTGGAAAGCACACACCTGGGTTTTTGTAGAATTGCGTTTCAGATGGTTTTTCTCATAGTATAGTGCTAAGTCTTCTAGGGCATCTGTCATTTTTACTTTTTGTTTGTTGGTTTTTGGGTTGTCGTTAGTGTTAATGTTGTATAGCAATGGCGCGAGGACACTTCACTGTATGAGTCAATTTTTTTGATATCTCCACCGACTGTTATTTTACTGGAGCGTTACGTAGAAGCGTTTCTTCTGGAGAAGTCATTTCAATAAACTTGCTAGTCGGAAATCCTTTGTAATTTCGTATAATTTTACCAGCAACTGTGTGTGTGTCAGGTCTATGAACGCTGCTCCTGTTACTTCCATCCGTTCAAACCCATCTTCAATATGTTGGGTGAAATTCAAAGTTTGACTGCAGCAGCATTTTCCGGGTCTAAACCATGCTTGTTCAGCAATAATAATCAACATCTCCGCTTAATAATTATCTTTATCTCATTCTACTCCGCTTCTGATTTCTGTTGTTGGATCCTATTTTCGTTTATGCTACTGACAAGATAAACGAAATGATCCATTGTCTATGGTACTGCATCTTCGATATTCAATACCGCCATCTTTTATGTTCTATAATTTTGTTTACCAACAATCATATATTTTATTTTCTTCCAAGTTATATCTTGTCTCCATTTTAGTTTAGGTCCGCCTCTAGTCTCTTATATAGTGGTATCTATTTCGTTATAACTCTTAACGGATTGCTCTTCTCTCTCATCATTATGTGTCCATACCATCTAATTCTTTGTGCTGTTATTGCTCTAACTATGTTCTCTTGACCCATTTATTCTTGTATTTCCTGATTCATCCATTGTCTTGCATCCTCTTCGTTTTCCCTCTTTGGTCCCTGTATTTTTCTGATAATTTTTCTCTCAAAAACTTTTGGTCTTCTCTTGTTGTTAATGTAAATGTTATATCTTATAAATCTTTATATTGCTACTTTTAGGGATATTTTAAAAAAAGGAAACAACGTGATAGATGCAGTCATTGCCACCGCCTTCTGTGAAGGTGTCGGAAATCCTACAACAATGGGTGTAGGCGGAGGATTCCTTGCTACCTATTACAACAAAGCCGAAAATAAAGTATATTCTATCAACTCAAGAGAAATGGCACCCTCTGGAGCCACTGAAGACATGTTCGTTAGTAATCAATCGCTTGCTGAGAGAGGTAATACATATTGTAACTTTTTTTTTATTTCCCTACATTTAATTTATAGCAGTTCTAAATTCTTCTATATTATCTGTATGCATATATTTAACTTCTTTGGTATTTATCCAGTACACGGAATGAAGAGCTAAACTGTATTATACAATTTTACGTTATTTATTTATTAAAATATCTGAAATTTGAAATCCCTTCCAAAGTTTTATCGTTTATTTATTTTATTTAATAGGAATCAAGCACAATTTTATTTGAAAATATATTGTATTTTTATTTTTACCTAGATAATTTGTGGTATATTGACATTAAATAAAGTAACTAGTGTATAAATACTACAAGGATATTCAACAACCGTGTTCTATCTTCTATGAAGCAACGCATTTATGCATTAGACTTTTTCCTGATTACCAAGCTTTTCCTTTTAAAGAAATTAAGACCCATTCATAACATACCTACATATTCACATCTTTTTTGAGCAATTAGCAATTCTTTATCTTCATATAAATATATTCCGAAATAATTAAATCACATTGTTTAAAACCAGATTAAAAGCCTGCAGTATTATGGCAGGATGTACCTACTTTATAAGTTATTCATGTTGCTTTGTGAATTAGAATCATTATACAAATTATTGATGGATATCTACTCCAACCCTGGAAAAAATAAATAATAAGTTTCTGAAAATGTTAATCTCAACGGAGGAACTAGGATATGTAACCAAACTATAGGAAAAACCAACACACAAAGAAATAATTGAATTAACATTAAAATTCTTATTTTTTGACATTAAAATGCCAAAAAGAATATTGTAATAAATTATCAAAAAGACACTAAATATTGGTAAAATATTAAATACAAAAAATCAAGTTACTCCAATGGAGATTTAAGAATATAAATAGGTTTTGGAACTTAAATAACACTTTAAATAGACAAAAGATATCATAAGAAAACCGTGTACTTCCATTGAAGCGCAACTGACATGAGAGAAATCAAAAAGTTACCAACTGAAAAATATTTTGTATTCTCCTTGATGTGCCCATCCGTTACGAATGTTGACGATCATCATGGCAATCTTTATCTTACCTGCAGCAGCACAGGGAAGCTGCACAGATGTTGTATTCCAACCAGATTCTAAGGTTCTTAAACCAATATGTTCTTCTTCCTGGACCTCGCTTTCCAAATATTTTTCCTTGGAGGATGGCTTGAAGGAGAGCATATCTGGATTCATTTCGTATAAAATGTCGGAAGAATTGTAACTTTCGAGATTTGATGGTGGTCAGTATCTCTCGGTTCTTATTCATTCTTCTGAGGACCTCCTCATTTGTGACTCGCTCAGTCTACGGGATCTTAAGTATTCTCCGATATAGCCACATCTGAAATGATTTTAGTTTTCTGCACATATCTTCATTTAAGGTTCACGATTCAACACCATCAAAAAGAACAGAGAGGACCTAGCATCGCAGCATTCTTACTTTTCTATCAAGAAAGAGGTAACTCTTAAAGGAGGCCCCCATCCGATTGAAGGGAGATCTAGCTTTTCTGATGGGTGCTCCAATCTCCTGGTTGTTGGTCCATTCTTCATTTATTATGGTGCCGATGTAGTTGTAGTGCTTCACTCATTCTACAGGAGATTGGTTGACGTAGATCTGACCTTCTGTTGTCCTTTTCTTGCTAATCATAAGCATAATCATAAGCCTTGTCTTTTTACCGTTTATATTGAGTCCATATGACTGTAATACATGATTTTGTTCATAAGAACTTCTAAGGTATGTCTTCTAAGTTGTCCGCAAATACTATGGTGTCATCTGCATATCTGATGTTGTTTAGATTATCTGATTTTGTATGGGCTAAGTAAATCATAGATATTTTATATATGTCTATGGAATAAGCTCGATATAAGTTCTTAATAAGGAGAATATACAAAGAGTAAATTGAAATAAAATTGAAAAAAGTGAAAAATTAGAGGAAGAAATGGGGATTAAAACCGCAAATAATGCACTGGGTGTACACCATGGTGATCTAACTCTCAATTGCCTATGAAGCGACGATGTAGTGGGCTAATTCACTTTAAACAGTTGCAAAAGCCACACTATGCAAAGTGCAAAGACTTGCGTCTATGGGATAACTGGTGCAATGCATACTACTCCAACAGCAACTATGGAGGCTTTACTAGGCCTACCCCCTTTATATTTGTTAATACAAGAAAAAGCCAGATTGGGAGCTAGCAAAATAAAACAAGCACTGAAACCTTGCAATGGATGAACAGAGCATATGAGTATCACAAGTACTGTGACGAAGGCCATTTTTAATAAAAAATCAGATCACACGACAAAAAAATACAATTGTAGGAATTCAAATAGGGTGTCTATCCCGTGAAAGATCTGGTATAAAGATGGATCTAAAACTACAGAAGGTATGGGGGTAACAATATACTTCAATAACCCAAGAATAAGCGAAAGCATTGCCTTGGGAGGAATTGCACCGCTTTCCAAGCAGACATTTATGCGATACTGCAATGTGCGAATGGAAATAATCAGAGAGCTCTTAAAAAAGAGCAGATCCATATATTGTCTCACAGTCATGCGGCACTGAAGGCACTGGCGTATCAGGCAGTGAGGTCTACGTTGGTATGGGACTGCATCAAAGAACTGAATGAACTGGAAGACCAACAAAGTTGAGATTGTCTGGGTACCATGACAACATCAGAGCATCGAAGGCAACGAAAAATCAGATCAACTTGCAAAAAGGGGATCAAACGAATTGGCTCTAATTCTGGAAATACCAAAAGCTGCAGTTCATAGGACTCTAGAGGACTGGATCAGAGAGAGTCATGGGCTATATTGGAAGAGAATCCCAAAACAAATACATGGAAAAATCCTGATTGGTAGAGCATGTAGAAAAAGAACAGAGGAACTGCTTCATACGGGCAGAAAAAAAACTGAGAACAGTAACAGAAATGTTGATCATGCATCACCAGTAAGAAAATTCATCAATAAAATAATCATTTATAATGGAGACCTAAACAGCAGACTCTGTGATAGGGAACTAGAAACTGTAAAACATGTATTATGCGATTGAGAGGTGCTGGACCGTAAAAGACAAAATCTGTAAGGGCAATCAAAAGGAGATTTTGGGATATTTAGGACACACCAAGCAAAAGACATGTACAAACTTCTACAAGGTAGAATAATTCTAAACTGGGCAAAGGAAATAAGAATACGCTTTAGATTCATTGACAACAAAGATATTTTTGGGCTTAGGGAAGAAACAAAATTAATAAAGAAAAAGATGAAAAAAGATAAAGAATAAAAATTAGACAGAATGTTAAGTTAATAGATAGTTGAGTGCCAACTATTTTTAGGATAAAAATGGTAAAACTAAAGAGACGCTTAACAAATGAATAAAATGAACAGAAATTGGAATAAAATATTTATTTGAATTAAAATAAAAAACATGTGACCTTTATAACCTTATACTATCAATCAGACTTCCTGAACGTTATCGTATTCCTCAGGTAATACATGAGAACCAAATTTTCAAATACTTTTCATTTTTCAATTTTTATATACTTGTTTATGTCAATGTTATACTCGTAGCTCTTCTCTAATACTTGTACCAGCTTGTATATGTGATAATAAATAATCAGGATGTAGTAATGTTAACTAACTTTCCGTTTGAGGATTCTATGAACCATTAATTGTTCAAAATATATTTTACAGGTGGTCTATCTGTAGCAGTTCCTGGTGAGACTAGAGGATACTGGACACTATATAACAAATTCGGAGGTGGAGTTCCATGGAGTGCTTTAGTAGAACCTACAATTAAAATCTGCGAAGAAGGAATTGAAATGAACGAACTTACATATAATAATGTAAGAGATCAAATCAGTGTTGTGAGGGCTGACCGTGGATTAAGGTATGTAGCTGTGTTTAATTACAAATGCCATGTTGACGATATATTAATAGAAATATATATTTGAAACATAATAATAAGAACAACTCTTTATAGTATAATGAATGTATCAATTTAACATAAAAATATTTGCAGACAAACCAAAGTAATGATCAAAAGTTTCTTTGTGTTTATTTTGATTTACTCTTGTAAAGATATCAGTACTTTATATAAATAGAACTACATGCAGTTAAATAAGTTCTTCCTTCTAAAGTTCTACATTAATATGTATATCGATTTTATAGGGATTTTTAATTCTGACATAGTGACAAGTGATATGCATAAAACAACAATTAACACTTAAATTTTCCAAATCTCTTCCAAACGCTTCGGTCAATATTCAGTAAAAAGTTTAATATTGTTGCACTTTTTTCTTTTTCTACCTTTTCAGCTTTTTCCTTTACCGGGATTGCTGTTTCTTACACGTCTTTACACTTATTTCTGTCCATCGTGCCTTGTTGATCCAGACCTTACTCTCCTAAATCCTCTTTTACACAGTCCTTCGATCTTCTCCTCAGTTTTCCTTTACCTGACTATTCCTTGACTTCTAACAGCTCTATTCTTTGTCCTACCTAGTTCTCATTTCTACGTCTGCTATGACCAAACCAATGCAGTTCTTGTTCTTTACTAAGATTCGTTTTGAGTCTAGTCACCTCGTCCTTTTACCTAATTACGTCGTTCCTGATCTTGTTGCATCTAGTCTTAACCAAGATCTGTTTGGAGACTATTCATACAGCTATGCAGACGATCTTTTCTTAGCGGTAGCAACCCAGGAAGCTATTACGCCCTTAACCAGATATTTTTTATAGAATTTCCTCTCCCAGTCAAACCATAACTTTACTGTTGCCTTCCCATCATATTTTGTCTTAAACTCTTTCAGTTTTTACTCTTGAAGGCTGATGACAAAACCTAATCCTTTAACTTTCACCACTTTACTTTTTGATATCCTACTTGCTTTCCTTCTCGCCTTACCTTTATCTCCTTATCCGTGATCATCGATCGGTGTTAACTAGCTTGGATACTTTTCTGTACTAAAGGAGCCATTTATAGACATAATATTACGACGAAAAAGAAAAAGCAGAAAGTATAACCATAGTCACAATTACCAAAAATATTCATAAATTAAAAACAAGCAGGAAAAAAGGCTTTTTTAATATAGCTAAAGACAGGAAAAAATAACTAGCAACCTACACAATACTTCTGTAGAACTCCGATATTAATAGATTGATAGATCTGTATCAAACATAAAAATAACAGATTATATACAGGTATAATCATCATAGGTACAATCTCGATAAAAATATTTTTAGAAAGTCAAATATTATAATGCAGGAAATTATATTTCAGATAATAAATTAGTCTTAAATAATTTTGGTTAAGGCTTTTATCTACTTCTATGTTTATCAACATGTTGTTAAATAATACCAGATATAAATAGCTGCTAATAATATACATAACTATATTTAAATTTAATCTGAATTAATCTGAATTCTCTTGGTAAGTTCATGTAGTTTAATTCTTTGTTTATTTTCACAAATGGCTTTTATTCCTTTTATTTATTGAGATTATATATAGATTTTGGGCTCAGGATATTGTTGGTTTATCATATATTTTTTGTGATGAGATAAATTCCGCACTCTCCTAATATGCAATTACATTCTTTATCTTATTGATTTTAATTATGTTTTATATTTTATTACATTTTTAGAGCAATTTTTATTAATCCAGCTACAAACCAAGTTTACAAAAAAGGAGAAACATACAAAAGAGTGAAATTGGCTCAAACATTGAGAGTAATTGCAAGGGAAGGTGGAAATGCCATACATAATGGATCTCTTACTAAGAACCTTGTCGCAGATATCAAAGCTAATGGTGGTATTATTACAGAAAAGGATTTGGCTGATTTCAAGTAAGTTATTAAACTAAATAAAATTATTATTTTTTAATATCTTCTTTGTTTACCAAGAACAGAGACACCAATAATAAGAAAGGTGGAGTACGCTTTATTCTTCGTGCTATGTCATGCTGAACAAAACGTACAACCTTCTGTAACGTCTCTAAAAGCTTCCATGCTTTGATTATTTATTTTATCTTTATCGATTGTTTCATATCTCTCCTCTTTTGCTTAATTGATTCCCTTATGACATGTAGAGTTGCCGTAGAAATTGTCCACTGGTTATAGGTAGCATCTTTTTTCTTTAAATACTCTCGAGCTTATTTCTATACGATTTTGCGTACAGTGCTCTTGACCTTACTGAGGTATACTATACTTCATATAGTAAAATGGACTGCAGTACTGCTTTAAGGAGTTCTTGCTCTTGGGTTATTCACCCACGTTGGATAGAGCTTACAGTAATGCTGGAGTCTTAAGTGCAGTCATTTTTACTCTGTGACCCTTCTTACGGTTAGTGGCTAGCTCATCTAGGCGTAGGTCCTGCGTAGCAAAAGCTAAATAAAAATTACCGATAGCAATAAGCATTCATAAAAAAAAGAAAATAAAAAATCTTAAGCATTTCTAATGATCGCTCACTAAAAACATTTTATTTATTTAGCATATGGATAATTATAATACGATAAAAGTAGTATTTAGATAATAATTATGTTCAAATTGGAATTGTAACCTAAGTTAAATATTAAATATTAATGCCCAAATTGCACAGCCATTCAATTGCACCAGGAGAACACTCTGCAAAATCTTAAAGGTCTCCGCTGTATCTGCGGATTGGGCAATCCGCCATGATGTGTTGGATGGTCTGTCTCGGGGATCCACAATTACATTGTGGGCTTTCTGCATGACCCCATCGGTATAGAGAATCGGCACATTTGCCATGACCCGTGCGTATGCGATTTAATTTTGTCCATATAGGGCGTGGCAGGTTTGATCCAGTGAAGCCGATCGACGTACTTGTTATTTTGATGACGTCTGGCTCTGTTGTTGGCATCCATCTTTTCGTCCACTGCTCTTGCTTATTGTAGCTATCACCCATTCCCTGAACGGATTGGACAGGGAATCGTCTGGACTTCAATCTTTGTTGGTGTCGTGCGGCGTGCGGAATATACTGGTGAATTGGCAGACGATTATTTGCCATGATTTTCTGTAATTCTCTGACAAGTGCTGCCGTTCGTCGAATATCTGGAGGTGCTATATTGCTCAGAATTGGAAGCCATCTTAGTGGAGTTGATTTAGTAGTACCAGATATTACTCTCATAGTGTAATTTAGTTGAACATCAATCTTGTTGACATGAGCGCTATTTAGCCATACCGGTGCGCAGTATTCCGCGACAGAATACACCAGGGCCAGTGAGGAGGTTCGAAGTGTATCCGCAGTGGCACCCCATGTCGTTCCAGCAAGCTTTGTTTCTAAAAACACTAACACTTTGTCACTAAAAACATTAATCGAAAAGCACAAGGTAAACTAAAATTAGGAAAATTCTCATCCCAATAAACTAGCAAGCTTTTGTTTATTGAACATATACGTTTAAGTAGTATAATGGTTTATTAAGAATTATTTTTTGAAAAATTTCATTTTATCCTTATTATATATTTTTATTAATTATTTTTAGGGTCGAATTCCTCACGCCAATTAATACAACACTCAGCGGAAAACAAATATATTCTGTTCCCTTACCTGGAGCAGGAATAATACTGACATATATTTTAAATATCCTCGAAAACTTTTTACCTCGTAATAATCATCTTTCAGTAAAAACTTACCAAAGGATAACCGAAGCTCTAAAGTACGGTTATGCTATGAGAAGCAGCCTTGGAGACAAAGATTTTGTTTCTGGACTTGATGATGTAAGTTATTTGTTTTAGATTAAATATTTATATTTTATTTTACCGAGTAAATGTACATGGTTTATTTTTAATTTTTAATTATTTACCGTTATAAAACTTGCAGAATATTAATGTATATCTTTAAATTTCTTTAATTTCTAGTTGATTGTAAAACTGTCTTCCAAACGTTATGCTGCAGATGTAAGAAAGAAAATTACAGATCTCAGAACATTTAATGATCCTACACACTATGGTGCTACCTTCGAATCTATTCAAGATCATGGTACAGCTAACCTCTGTGTATGGGGTCCAAATGGTGATGGAATATCTCTTACAAGCAGTATTAATTATATGTAAGTAAAATTTCCCAGAAGTAGTTTAGTTGTTTTTTTCTTATATAGACATATGATCTATATAGCTGTCTATAGTGTGTCCAGTGTAATATTATTTCAGCTTTTTCCTTGTAACTCCACTCTTTGGCTTTCCACTTGGAATGGTCTCTCACTATTTTTTCTACTTTTTTATTGGTCATTTACATTTGGAGCGTAAACTTTTTCTCAAATAATTGAAAAGCCACATTCGACTATATTAAATATTTAAAAAAAATGGTTCTAATAATGCGGGAACTGTCAAATTTACTCACATGTCCTTTTCCTACATTACCTTTTCCAACATTGTCGTGAAAATTTCTCATTACCATTGTTTATTATAATTCATTAAAATTCTTTCTAAATAAGGAATGCAATCAGCAATAGATTTTTTCAGTCAATAATATATTGCTTACAAGGATAGAAACTCCATATTGACGTTTAAAATAGAATACATTTAACTTAAGACTTTTCATTTCTTGATGGATTCAACCGTTACTTGATGGAAATTCATTTATGCAACAATAAAACTGAATAACAAACATTTATAATAACACTGATAATAAACATAACATAAAAACTTTGTTAACAAACTTCCACAAAAAAATTATTTTAACTCTTATCACTACAACTGTTTCGACTGATTGCCTTTCTCAAGTGATCTATTTTTGGCATGCGTTTACACTTTATAGTCTCTAATGAAATAAGTTGAGTAGGGGAGAACTGTTTGTCTCAAGTTGGTCATTCAAAATTATATCTGTGTTTTTTAATTTGTTGATTTCCATAGATTCTAACAAGGATAGCTTAAGGCTTTTATTTTGAATGTGGAGAATTTTAAATTCGTCGTTAAAAGAATGATTGTGATCTAGAAGGTGAAGTGCGTATGTAGAATCTGTTTTTCTATTATTGAAAGCCCTTTTATGTTCTGCTATTCGTTTGTTAAAGTTTCTATCAGTTTGACCGATGTAAGTTTTTGGGCAGTCGTCACATTTAAGTTTGTACACACCACTGTGTAAGTGTTTTTTATTTTGGCTCTTGTTGTTTTTGATATATTTGCCTAGGTTGTTATTTGTTCGGAAAGCTGGAGTTATTCCTTTCTTTTTTATGTGTTTGGCTATTTTTGTTGTAATCTTGCCTGTATATGTAATCGAACGGAAGGTACTGGGTTTTTTCTCTGGTGGTGGAAATACTAATTTCAGGGCTTTCTTGTGTAGTTTTTGATTTAACGTTTTATTAATTGTTTGTTCATTGTATCCGTTCTTTACTGCTATTGGCTTAATTATATTTAATTCTGTCTCAAAGTTGTATTTTGACATCGAAATTTCTGTTAATATATGTAACATACTATGATATGCTGCCAATTTATGTTGTGTTGGATGAGATGATGAATTATGTATAGTCGTGTCAGTATGGGTAGGTTTGTGAAATATGGAGAAGTCATGTTTGTTTTTAAATCTGATAATTTTTAAATCTAAAAAAATTATAGATTAATTTTGTTCTGTTTCTATTGTAAATTCAATATGACTATGAAGTGAATTAATATACGATAAAAATTGGTCGAGTTGCCTGTTAGTTCCTGCGAAACATACTAGTACGTCGTCTACGTATCTCCGCCAATATAAAAACTGCTTAAATACGGGATGTTTTAAAATCTTTGTCTCTAGATGATCCAGAAAAATATCTGATAGCAATGGGCTTAGAGGATTGCCCATTATAAGTCCTGCACTGTTATTTGTATATATTTGATTATTAAATTCAAAGTAGTCCTGGTTTATGCAAACTTCAAGAAGATGTAAAATTTCAGATGTGATTATTGGATTTGTACTATTTTGGTCTAAAAGGTTTTTTACTAGAATAAAAGTTTCTGTAGGAGAGGTTTCTGTAGTTCCATTTCTGCTATTAAAATATCTAGCTTTCCATTATTCTATTAATTGTCTATAAAAATCTTGATTCTTTTTAGATTTAATAATAAAAAATATTTATATAGTATCATCAAAATATATTTTCTTGTTAGTTTCCTTCTTTGCATGAAGAAAATAAACCTTTTTGCATGTAGGAACAAACCTTTTAAATTTATTGTTTTTTAAGCTTGGGAGCCGGATTTGTTTCGGAAAGCACTGGCATCATACTCAATGATTCTATGGATGATTTCTCAACACCGGGATTGGTAAATGAATACGGCTATCCCCCATCTCCATCAAATTACATTCGTCCGGGGAAACGACCACAGTCCTCAATGTGTCCTACAGTCATATTGGATGGAAGAAACGAACTTTTCATGGTCGTTGGCGGTGCCGGAGGAAGTAAAATTACTTCAAGTGTAATGCAGGTGAGTGTTGGGGTTTACTGTTCGATTTTATTATTAAATCTATTTTGTGACACATGCAGTTAGACATTTTTTTTAATGTAATGAGTGCATGTCAGTGACACAGTTGTTAAAATATCACATAGATATCATTAACTAAAACCAAAAACCAGTTTTTGTTTACTTTTATATATTTATAGGTTATACTTAATCGCTTATACTTTGACATGGATGTTGAAAGTGCATCCGGTCTACAAAGGGTTCATCACCAACTTTTCCCAATGACATTAGATATGGAGGACGAATGGATATATGAGGTAATATAAGAAATATGCATTATAGTGTATTTTTATGTATGAGAGAGTAATAAAACAATAAATTATGTATGCAAATCCCTAAACTGTTGATACGGGTGACTCAATGAAAAACAGATATTTGTCAACAAGTTTACAGAAGTATATAGGAAAACAATTTTAAATTGAGTATGACCACCAGGTATAAAGGTTGGAGCAGAATAGAATACAATAGTTGTGAGGGTTACTAATTCCTAAATAAGGTTGCCAGTGTCGGAGTGATGGAGGTTAACAGGTACTAATGAATTTGCAAGAAATGTAAGATGTTTATTTTATTGGTTATATATAACCAATAAAAGTTTAATAAGTACCTACCTATTTGCAAAATAAAGTTTAATTCTTTAGATAAAATAAAACGTTTTATTTTATCTGAAATGAGTGCATTCCACGAAGTAAGGGTTTCAACAATCAAACATTTAATTCTTTAATTCCAGGAATCTACGACAGTAATTGACTAGATAATTACCTTCTAAACTTATTCCACAGAAAATGTGATAGTGGGTTTTTCCATTTTGTAGGAAGGTCCAAGTGGCGTATTCAAAATTCTTAACAGTTCACTAAAAGTAGGTACTTCAGTTGCAAGGTGCAGTTTATTGTGTATACTAGTGTTATGGAAAATTTGGAAGTGCCGTGTAAACGCCGAAAAATTGGTCCTTTAACAGTTAATGAAAAAACATTAATATTTAATTGTTTTAAATCATTTACAGACAAACGTTTATGTGAAAGTGTTGATGAGACCGTTGAGTTAGTTAGCAGTACACTTGGTGTTGGAAATCTACGATTTACAGAGTTATTAAAGAAGAGAAATGTGGTAGTTTTCAAATGCCACGTAATGCTCCAGGGAAACCAAAATTTCAAATAGAATATCATTTTAAAGAAGGACTTCGACGGAAAGTGCATGAATTCTTCTTTAGACAAGAATTTCCAACATTGGATAAAGTTCTTGTCTCAGTTCGAGATGATAAGGATTACCCAGAAATGAGTCGAAGTACGTTATGGAAACTTTTAAAAGAAATAGGCTTCCGCTGGAAAAAGAATCCCAGAAAGTCTATTTTATTAGAAAGAAGCGATATTGTCATATGGAGAAGACATTTTCTAAGAACCATAAAGGAAATGAGAAACCAAAAAAGAAAAATATTTTATCTTGATGAAACATGGATCAACGAGGGTCATACACCAAATAAATTTTGGCAGGATGAAACTGTTACAAGTCAAAGGCACGCTTTTGTAAATAACTTATCTACTGGTTTAAACCCACCATCAGGAAAGGGACGCAGGCTGATAATAGTACACATTGGCAGTTCAGACGGTTTTGTTGAAGGTGGTTTATTAACTTTTGAATCAACTCGTACCGGTGACTACCATGAAGACATGAACGCTGATGTCTTTCAAGAATGGTTCGAACAAATGATAGATCTTCTTCCTAAGAACTGTGTAATAGTAATGGATAATGCAAGTTATCACTCCAGACTTATAGAAGGACTGCCCACAACCAAGTGGTTAAAAAAAGACTTGCAGAATTGGCTGAGTTCAAAAAATATTACGTACCATCCCGGATCTATAAGAAAGGAACTTTATTCGTTGTGTGCCCTTCATAAAGAAAAATTTAAAAAATACGAAATTGATGAAATTGCCAAAAATCGTGGAATGACAGTACTTAGATCCCCACCATATCATTGTGAATTAAACCCGATTGAACTGGTATGGGCACAGATAAAGAGTGAAGTTTCAAGAAAAAATACCACTTTTAAAATTCATGATGTTAAACAGTTGTTTTTGGAGGCCGTAAATAATGTAAAACCTGAAAACTGGGAAAAGGCAGTAAATCACACTATTAAAGAAGAGGAAAAAATGTGGAAGCTGGACAATATTACTGATAAAATGATCGAGCCAGTTATTATAAATCTTGGTTCTGAAAGTTCATCTTCTGAATCTGATTTGGATTTGTAACAAGTAGCTGTAAGTTTTATATTAATATTTTTATTCATCTATTTAACATACCTTAGACGGTTTTAAAAACTCTTTTTCTCTTTTGTAATTTTTAAAAATTAAAAAAAATGTGAATTTTTTAAAACCCTTTTTAATGTAGGCCAGTCAGTTCTAATATAGTGTGTGATAAAAGAGGTCACTTTTGTTTACATACACATAACACTTTATAACACTGAAATAATTCATTTATTTTTTACAATTATTCAAAGTAATTTTTCAATTAATCTTGAGCACGCCCATGGAGTGGTCGGAGATACCAGTTAAAATTATGCTAATTACTCTCTCGTTCATAAAAATAAACTATAGAATATCGTGTTTTATAATTAATTGTAATTTTGCTCTATTTATTTTAACCCTTCGGCACGGTGATGCACCCGTGGGCATCATTCTTGACTGTCCGCTCAATAGGGTCACAGTATAAAGAGTTGGAACCTCTTTATACTGTGGTACGGTCATGAACATCATGAGTCGATGCCTCCGTCTGCATCATATTTAAGGTATTTTTATTCCGTCCTTATTACCTTATTCAAATCTAAAACTGGGGAAACCACGCTCAAAAGTGGGTGATGTCTAGAAGGATATTACAAAATCCAGAGGATCGTATATATAGTGGTTGTCAGTTAATTTCTATATCCGTATGCCATTGACTATTTAATTTTTTTTTCCTACATTTTAAAAATAAGAAAATTATAACCGGAGGCCTAATTCGTTTTTATAATGTTACAGAATCCAGAAATAGTAAACGGTCTCAAAAGGATTGGTCACAATATTACCTTCTCTTATCCAGACGGATTTGTAGCAGTAACTGCGATATCCTTGGATAAGAATAGAAGAAACATCGTCGGTGTCCATGACAAAAGAAGACGTGGTTCAGTTGCCTATATGTAGTTAGAATACGAATAATTAAAATAAAACTGTAAATATAATATAACAGAGAATTTTTATTAAATAATATGTACCCCATTGAATAAATAAAAATTAAAACTGAGTGAGCTGAAACATATCAACAATTAAATTACTTTAAAGTGTATTAGAAAAGACTTAATCTGAATATACCGCTTCTTCTTCATCTGCTACCTTTTAACGAAATTTAGAAGCTCCTGCTTCTAAGGTAGACAGCAAACTCCTGTCAGTCTTAGGCTTTTGTTATTAGTAACTGGAAGTCAACTCTTTGGATTTTTCTGAGACACCTCATCTGTCGCCTATCAGAGCCTTGTCTGCACTTAATCTTTCCTTTTATTATCAGCTGTCGAAAGTTATTTCTCTCCTGCCTAAAAAAGTATCACAAATAAGCTGCTTTTCGCTTTTTACTATTCTTAAAATTCTTGGTCCATATTTATTTTGCCATGAAATTTCTTTGTTTCTAACGAGGTCCATCTATGGTATCTTCTGGATGCAGCATAATACCCACATCTCAAAGCCCAGTCTATACATTGTACTAATTTTCAACGTCCATATTTTCATGGTATATAGAAGTATACTTACTATACCAGTATACATACAATTTCAATATTGAAACTGAAACTGAAGCTTCTATACTGGCGTTGTATTACTTTTTCCCTATAGTAAAATTCAGAGGTGAGCGTCACATAACAAACAGTTGGAGGAGTTTATTTACACGAAGAGGAGAGTCCATTATACAACATGTAAACTTTTTCAACTTGTTTGAAATCTTTAAAAAAATCAATAAACAATAAAAAAGTAATAAAATTACTTTATTGAATTTTAAAAATATTTAAATTTGAAAAATGCTGAAAACCTAATATGAACCTTCGCGCTAGTCTCCAGTGCAAAAGCATTAGGGGTACGTATTTTTAACGAATTGTTTCTGACATGTTTTATCATGATTTTTATCTCGTGATCTGGATATAGTTTTTTTATTTATAAAACATTCCAGCACTTTGTGTTACTTTATCAAATAGCAGAACATCCGATTTAAGAACTAGCTGCAATGCGGTAGGTGTAAAACATTTCTATAATAAAATAACCGGTCAGTTTAATTTGCATTTCGGTAAATTACATTTATTTAAGTTATTTCCTCAACAATATTTAATATATTGTTGAGGAAATAATGTAAATAATTAAAATGAATTTTTGATGATTTGGAATAATCAGTTAACTGGAGCTAAAATGGCATCTATTGAGTCAACTTGATGCTATATGCCTACAGTTACCTACACCACATGAAGCTCCACAGCTTCTTGTTTGTTATTTCTCCGTTAGATGGCGCCTCTTTTTTTTATATCATTTGTACACAATCTTTCATTGTAGTATATTAAAATTTAAAAATATTACTTTCGCGTAAAATCTATTTTAACTGTGATTTGGATACTATTTAAAAATGGTTTGATATTTATTAAATTTAAAAATTTTTAACCAATTCTCTCGATTTGACAGTTTGCTGTTTATATGTTGCTCTAAGTTTGTATTTCAATAGTTCGACGTATATCTAATAGGTTGCGCCTTGAGTTAGATTTTGAAATATTAAATATAAATTTTTCTTTATGCCTTGAAAAATGACAAAAATATAAAACATCATTAATTTGGTACGATTACTAGTATAACAACTTTCTGTATTTTTGGTTCGGTGTTTAGACTTAAGCTTTAAGCGGTTACTGGAATATTTTTTATACCAGTGGCCGCTTGGCGTACTTTGTATAATGACATATAATGTATATTGACATACATAAGGAGGTACATATTTAATTTAACACTACATTTTTTAAATACGTAGGAATAAATAAACACATATTTTATGTAAAAAATATAATAAAGCATAAAATACAAAAATAGAAAATAATTCTTAGATGAACACAAAAAGACACAAAAAAGAAATTAATTTTAAGGACTTTCTGTTTGATTTTCATGATGCTCTTTACATGCTGGTTTACTGCATCTTTGGTGCTTTATTGTGGTTGCTCTATTTTTTTTTCGACCACACTGGGTACCTACACCTTCCTCTTATTTTTTCGGGCAATTTTGGAGTCTCAGTCTCGGAACTCCTATATGGAGCTAAGTATCTTTTGATGCCAACAGATGGGTTGGTGATATTTGCCATCTGTTGCAAGTGGGGTGTGGTTAGAGGAACCGCTATTTTTTAAAGAAATGTCTGTGACTTAGGGCTTTCTCGCAATTAGTGGTGTTAAATAAAATATTGGAATTTATTCCTGCAATATTTGTAAGCTGATAAAATACAACAAATGGCTACCGTCTACTTTGTTATTATACAGTATAATTGCTGCACATTTGGTCGACTACATCCATTCTCCCTTTAGTTTCATTGTAGAATAATACTATGTCTGGTTTGCCTAACTTCTCATCTACACAATCATCAGCGTGCTGCGTAGAAAGTAATAAGACAACTTTATTCCTTTTTCCACTGTAGGATACAAGGGTGGTTTCCTTTTGAAATGCAAAAATTGAAGACCTAGTTTTGCTTGGTTGTAATTCCGGTGGGATTTTTCTTTTAATTTTTTTAAGTACCAACCAAAGTAATTTTTCGATGAAGAAGCTCTTGAGACCAAGGATAACTGGTGTACCAATTATCTGTGGTCAAGTTTCTTTTAAAATTTTTGAAGGGTTCAAACAATCTGAGTACAATATCTGTTGCAGTATTTGGTAGATTATATATTCCTTCCAGCTGCTTGCCACAGTAAATTTCTAAATTTGAGACATAAAACATCTTTGAATTACACAATGCAAATATTTTTATCCAATATTTGTTGGGCTTCTTAGGCAAATATTGTAAGAAAACTACAACGACCACACGGTATGGAACTTACATTTCGCCATGGGGCGAAATGGGGATATTGTAATACCTTCACCTGGGCAGAAATTTTTCCGACAGTTGTCTGTAAATTCGTTTGTAATTTTTTGCACTGCCGCTAATTTATTTGTTTGCTTCCGTTCTTCACGACTTGTTTTGTCGTCGAACCTAAGTGCTCCAAGGAAAAACAGAAAATGTTTATATCCCATATATGCCGGAAAGATTTGGATTCCTGTGCCATCAGCTGCTCACATCTCTCTAAAATTAGTATGGCTTAAGTTTTTTATACCAGCATGAAAGAGAATTCCAAAAAGCGCAAGGATTTCCTCTGGCGTTGTTAATTGTGTATTTCTGTCTCTTGTGTACCCTACTTGAATTCTTGTAATAAAATTATGTGTGAACAATGTTACACTTTCTATCATTTCTTTGGTAAAAAAATATAAAATGCACTTAGCTAGTCTTTAACACTTTCTGCATCGACAAGAGGTCTCGGAAAAAATTTAATTATCTGAAACGTTATTGTAAGAACTGTTCAATCGAGCATGAGATAAAACAGAGAGATAGTAAAGATTTACATATGACTCAAAAGTGTAAAACACTATCTAGAATCAAGATATGAGACAAACAGATAGAGAGATTATGGTTGAAATCCGGATCAAAGGACCAAAATATGTACAAAAAGGGAGTACATATGTGGGAAATTATTAGTATAATTTCCGTGTATGTGGACTGTATTATATAGGGCTGGTTCAATAAAATTAATGTAGTAAAAGGTATACAGACAATAGCAAATTATGTTTATAGAAAGTCTTACCAGTATTTCTGCTCCACACTCTCACGGTTGTTTCTGGTCTTCACTCGTGGTTATTCTGCACCCGCGAAATCAGTCCGATGCACCGGTTTCTGAACACGTGTTTCGCACTAATATCACGATATAAAGCACACTTTGTCTATACACGATTTAATACAGTATTTTCGATATTTCTCGCGTAACTAAGGTGGAAAAGAGATAATTACGATAGAAAACAGCCAAGATAGATGTTGTTCTTCTTGATAATCGAAGAGAGAGAGAGACAGAATGAATGTCTTTAGCAGTAGCCGAGAATCCAAAAAAGCACGACTCACCTTGGCGGTAGCCAGATCAAGAGCGATCGTTTTTTCTTTGGTATCTTAAAAGCTGTGTGTCCTTGTACTGGAGAGGGGTTAAAATGTGAGTAGGGAGGATTCAAGGGTTGGACTAAGATAATAATTGTAAAATTGTGATAAAAGGATAATTATTAATACAGCGAAAAAATAACATTCTTTTTCGCATGTGAAAAAATTAAACAAGAACTATGGATCCAAATTTAGTAATACAATCGAAAATCTTCAAAATTACAGACTTTTTTTTATTTTTTTTTGGCATTAGGAGTGGATCCGTCCAGCCAACACCACTGTTACTTATATAGTACTGCTCGATGTGGTCGCTTCGTTCGTAGGTTTTGAGGTTTTGTTATTTTTTTTGGATGGCTGTCGTCTTTTTGTTAGTATTTTTTAATTTTTTGGTGGCCAAAGCCTTAATTTATTTATTTTTATTATTATTTTTTGAAGGTTGTGCTGAAAATAAACATCAATTAATAAAATTTCCAGTGCTGGGTGCTAGGGCTTCTTCTGTTGGTAGAGCTACGAATTATCTAGGCTTTATGTGTTTGCCAGGATTTTCTGTTTTGGTCTTTTGTGCTTTTATCGATGCAACGCATCATATCTTATTATCTCTCGCAGGATATGGTTTGGATGATTCTCTATTTCTGCAAACCAAATTCTGGCTTTTTCTGCCATTTTATCTATCACCCTTACTTGTAGCAGTTCTCTAAACAGAAAGTGTTCAGCGACGCATCTGGATACATTTGCTGCTTCTCTAAGGATGTTATTGTGGGCTGCTTACATTTTATTTTTATTTGAATTGCTACTTGTAAAATTTTGAATCGTAAAGTTTATGTGTTTTATCTCTTCGATCTTAGTGTAAGTACTGCGAGACACGTTTGTAAAAGCCGCCGAAGACAGCTCCTGCTCTACGAAAATCAACCGCGAATGAATACCGGGAATGGGAGCCTGCCGATATAAATACCGGGAGCGTGTAACAGTAATATTGGTAAGATTTTTTTATAAACCTGATTTGGCTTTTATCGGTATAACCCTTTATTCCCTCTCCTAATTATTTTGGACCAGCCCTATTTAATAAAGTTCCCATACTCTAAAATTATATTAACCCCCCTGTGGCTCAGTGGTAAGAGCGGCTACCTTTAAACCTAAAGGTCGTGATTTCGAATCTCATCTGGGTGGAGAAATTTTCGTTTATTAAAAATTAATGAATGAAAATAATTTCTATCCTTGTGCGATCGGTACTCACCGGAGGGACCGCAGACATTCGGATACAATTAGCGTCTCTTAGCAAAGACAATGACGTCGACTTTGCTAAGTATTAAGACAATTACTCTACACACACACACACACACCACACACATACACACACACACACACACACACACACACACACACACACACACACACACACACACACACACACACACACGACACTAGGTACCTGACTGTACCATGCCAATGATCTTAGTTGTCGAGGCATTAAGTCAATAATAATAATAAAATTATATTAATAATTTCACGCATGTACATGCTTTAATGTGCACACATATATGGCTTAGATATTGGGTTATGTATGAAAGAGAAATAAATATAAACACTTAACTTACTCCAAAAAAGATTTAACTATTAGCAGAAAATCCAGCTTAAGTAAATAAAATATATTTAAAAAAGGATTTCGCTTCTATATTAAAGTAAAACTGACATGATAGACGTCAAGAATAGATATGTACTAATTATATTTTGTCGCTTGAAGTGGGCATAGACATTTTATATATGTCTATAGAACAGAACATAGAACAGAATAAAGTAGATATGGGGTTTGAATGCGGGAATATAATTGTAATAAGTAAAGGATTAAACAGAATATTTAGTATCAAAGTGTTAAGCGCCGGCTATCTATAGAATATAGAAAAGGAAAATAAAAAAGAAAAAAAAAAGAGAAAGTTGTAGTCCATTTCCATCATATTGATAGCACATTATTATGCAAATCCCTAAACTGTTGATACGGGTGACTCAATGAAAAATAGATAATTGTCAACAAGTTTACAGAAGTATATAGGAAAACAATTTTAAATTGAGTATGACCACCAGGTATAAAGGTTGAAGCAGAATAGAATACAATAGTTTTGAGGGCTACTAATCCCTAAATAAAGTTGCCAGTGTCGGAGTGATGGAGATTAACAGGTACTAATGAATTTGCAAGAAATGTAAGATGTTTATTTTATTGGTTATATATAAAATAATTTATGGCCGTTCGATTATCTCTCCTTTTTTCCATGCCGTTGTTGGTAATTTTTCTGCTAGTCTTGAATGGTAACTAGCATTATCCATGACTATGACAGAATTTTACGTACAAAAAAGGTATAGTGAGATTAGTGGACACTTATTTTACAGAAGATTTTTTAAAAGATAATGAATTGTTGAGGGCATTTTAAAATATAAATTTTTTTTTTATTTATTTCAAAACAAGTATAGGGTGACGCCTATGGTTTTTTGACCTGTTGAGGATTTGCATACATGATGTGCTATCAATATGATGGAAAAGGACTATAGCAAATGAGTAAAATCAAAAGCAATTGAAATAAAATAATTGGGTGAATAAAAATAAATGTGACGTTTACAATGTTACGAGTTTAAATAATATAACATCTATCTGAATATATAGGCAACTAAATATAACCATATAAAAAATTTGTTTTTTTTTTAATATTAGATTTATACACAGAAACGGTAATTAAAATACTCGTAAAAACTGGTCGATATACGATTTCAATGGAAATTTCTATTTGTAATCAGTAAAATCACAAAGCGAACAAAAGGTGGGTAGGTACATTCGAACAGAACAATCAGTCATTCTGCAAAGTTAAAATGGTACAAACGAAAAGGTCTAAAATAACCGAACAGAGCGGCGGTCTTTCATTAAAATTCACCATAAACATAATTTTAATTGTTAAGAGCATTCCGTTCGAGTTAACTTTCAAACCGATGGGAAAACATTTTACCTTTTAGCGGTCGATCGAGGAAACAAACTTCGGCCGCAGACTCAAATAGTGCATAAATCTGGTTGAAAAGAATATAGTGCGGTGGAAAATACAGATTTTTTAAGTTTTTTTTTAGAAATGGTTTTGCTATATTTTACTTCAAACTACAGCTATTGCCTTTGTTTCTCATTGCTTATAATCTGGTATCTGTGAATAAGTTATATATAACACTGTTCTTCTTTTTCTTCTTTTGATATAGACATGACTCTGTCTGTTTTTTAATATACCTCCGGTAAGTTGTCGTTTCATCGTTTTCGTGGTCTTCCTACTGATCGTCTTTCTATTAGGGAATTATCTCTTGCCGTCTTTACTACTTTATTTGTCTTATATGATCGTTCCATTCTACTCTTCTATTTCTTACCCAGTCTTACCATCAATTTTTCTAATTATTTTCATCTCTGCTGTTTCTAACATTTTTTTGTCTTTTCTGTGTCAGGTCTTGTTTCTGCCGCGTACGTCATTATTGGTCTGATTACTGTTTTGTAAAATTTGCCTTTCATTTCTTTCTCGATATTTCTATTGCTCCATATTGTTTCATTTAGGCAGCCTGCGGCTCTGTTTGCTCTATTCACTTGATCTTTCACTTCACTTTCGAGCTTTGCGTAGCTAGATAAAGTGATGACTAGAAATTTAAACTCCATCACTTGTTCTATTATCTGACCTTCTAGCTCCAATTTATATCTTAGTTGCTGTTGTAACCATACATTTTGTCTTTTTGGGGAAATTATCATGTTAAAATGTTATGTTAAAGTAAAAAAAAATACGCTACCTGACAAGAGATTTCAGAGTCAGAACTTGGACCATTGAAGATAACACTAGAACCCTGGGAACAAACAGAGAAGACATAGCAGAGACATGGAGATCGTATTGCAGGGACCTATATAAAGATGATCAACGCCAAGAGCTTGTTAGCTAAATCTCTGACGAGGTGGAAGAAGAACCTGATATACTCGAAAATGAAGTAAGACAGGCTATCAACAAGCTCAAATATAACAAAGCACCAGGTCCAGATATGATAACAGCAGAAATGCTTAAAGCCACAGAAGAAACCGGCGTAAAGTTACTTCATCTACTCTGTAACCAAATATGGCATACCAAACAATGGCCTGAAGACTGGACAAAATCTACAATAACGACCATACATAAAAAAGGCAGCTTCCATAAATGCGACAATTATAGAACTATCTCTCTTATATCCCATGCCAGCAAGATAATGCTAGATATAATCAATGAGAGACTGAAAACATTCCTCCAAAGAGAAATTCCACAAGAGCAAACTGGATTTAGGGTTTAGACATTTAGGATTTAGATTTGGAGCAAACGTGAGGCACTCGAGAACACCTGCTGAATATAAGACAGATAATCGAGAAATCTAGAGAATTCAACATCCCACTATACATCTGTTTTATAGATTACCGTAAAGCGTTCGACAGGGTCAAGTGGAGACCCAACTATATGAACACACTACTGGAACAGTTAAAGTACTTGACACACTTTCGAACGAGTTTCATCCAGAACGGGGTGTCAGACAAGGATGTATACTATCTCCACAATTATTCAACATATATGGGGAGTATATTATGCGAAGAGCACTTGAAGGATGGGAAAAGGGCATCTCAATAAATGGTCATAAACTAAACAACCTACGTTTCGCAAATGACACAGCCCTTCTTGCAAATAGTCAAGCAGAGCTGATGGAACTTATACGACTGATCGAAAACGAAAGTCAAATATTTGGTCTGCAATTAAACATATCAAAGACAAAGATCATGATAGTGGATAGACTACACAACAATCATCCACACATAACCACAATTGACCGGTTCGAGGTTGTGAGCTCATACTTAAATCTGGGATCATTAATTACAAACACAGGGTCATTACAAGAAGAGATTAAACGTAGATGTAATCTAGCAAAAGTTGCCACAACAAAAATGACCAAAATATGGAAGGACTGTCAAATTTCAAGAGCGATAAAGATGAGGTTGATCAACTGCTTAATATTCCCAATACTGACCTACGGATGTGAATCTTGGTCTCTGAGACAATCGGAGAGAAAAAAGATAGACGCCACTGAAATGTTCTGTTGAAGACGAATGTTACGAATTCCTTGGACCGACCGTAGAACAAATAATTCAATTTTAAGAGAGCTAAAAGTTAGCCAACGACTCTCTAGTAAAGTCCATCTCCAACAATTAAAATATTTTGGGCATGTTATGAGAGCAAATACAGAAAACATGGAAAGACTCATAATACAAGGTAAGGTAGAAGGCCGAAGATCACGAGGAAGATCCCAACAAGATGGATAGACCAAATTACAGGAATATGCCAAAGACCTATGCATGAATTAAAAAAAATGACCAGAGCCAGAGATCTCTGGAGACGGACAATACACGACATCACGTCGACCACTACACTCCCCCTGGGGGGTCAGGATTGAAGAGAGAGATCATGTTAAATTTTCTGGCAATTATATTAACTTGGTGCAGCATATGTTGTAAATCATCTTCACTTTAAGACAGTAGTATTGCGTTGTCTTCATAGCAAATTATTTTAAGTTGTTTTTCTTCCATTTGATATATTTTTTTAGTTGTTATGTTTGTATTTTATCCATATTCAGGTTGAACAATAGAGGACTCAGGAAAATTCCATGTCTTATCCCATTGCCAGCTTCAATCTGGTCATCCGTACTTTAGGAGTTCGTTCGGTATTCTGCCTCTCCTGATGATGGTCTATTTTTTAATTTTCTTAATGCTTCCTTTACCTCTTTCTCCTCAAAACTTATTTCTTCATTTGTCGTCACCTCTGGTGTTGGTGGTTCATTATCGTCACCTTTAGAAAATAGGGATTAAAAGTAGTCTACCCATGTTTTCTTCTGAACGTGTTTCGTTTTTATTAGTTCGGTCATTTCTTTTCTTTGTCCTCTGATCATTCTTCATATTCCTTTTTGTGTTCCGTAAAAGTCGCGTTTCATCTGTTATGAGAAGCTCTGCCAGTGTTCCTTTTATATTTGTCTAACTTAAGTATTTGTTTCATTTCTGATTCGTTTATAGTGGTTGTGTGCTTGTTGCGTTTGTTGTGTTCTGTATTGTAAAAAAGCTTTCTTTGTTTCTTCTTATTTTGTCTTCACTTTACATACGTATAAATTTGGTTAGAGTCAGCTCTAATACCTACTTATTTACAACATCGGTGAAGTCATTCTGTCCTAATTTGTGCACTTAAATCATTTATGCAAAAAATCGACTTAACCACTTATTAACTATTATTTACAACGATATAACTTATACTGGATAACATTACTTATTTAAATGAAATAAGTAATGTAATAATAAATAACTATAAATGAAATACTGAACGACTGAAATTAAATTCCTTCTCTGTTAACCATTTGATAACATATCGGTTATTAGGCCACACAATATTTATACAGGGTGATTGATTAGTGTGAGTAAGCTCAGTAGATCTGTTATAGTAAAAATTACTAAAAAAAGTTATTAACAAAAATTGTAGGCAGCTTTAAACCTCCACATTTTAAAATTAGTTACAATCTTACAGGGTGTTCCATAAGATGGTGGCAGACCAAACTTATGTTTCTTTAAATGGAACACCCTGTACTTTATTTTAAATTTAAAATCGGCTTCACTTCCACATCACAACAATGTAAAGTTTTATTATGTTATACCGGGTATCTAAAAAGTTTAAACCAATATTACCTGAAAATCGTATAAAGTTTAACTCCCTGTGCAATTAAAAAAGAGTATAGGAACACTGATCTATTGCAACCATAGTTTTTAGATAATTGTTAAAAATTATAAAACATATTCGTTTTCATAATATTCATTAAATCAAATACATGGTAAGTCAAAATGCAAATACATTATTTTCTTGGTAATTTTAAATAGAACACCCTGTATTTTATATCACTATCAAAAAGTAATATTATCGTATTTCAAATTTTATAAAGTACTCCCTATATCTAAAGTTATCAGTTTTCTAGATATTATTGTTTTTCCATCAAAGTATCTATTAATTTGGTAGATATTTTAACGTTTACCAACTCACAATATAATTATTGTGAGTTGGTTATGATTGATTTGTCAAAAACTGACAGTTTGACAAATAAATTATTGTAAATTATTGTTTAATAATTTAATAACGAAATAACGACACAGAAAACAAAACAATTTATTTAAAATAAAATTTATAAAAAATAACCGACGGAAAATAAAAAAAATATAACAACACATAGAAAAATTAAAAACAACAGTAAGTTTATCTTACTTAAGTAAGGTGTTCAAAATGACCTCCCAAAATATCTATGCATGCTTGAAAACGGTCATTGAAAGTGTTGGTTACATTACTAAGCATTTGTAAAGAAATATTTTGAAATGCAATTCGGATTCTATTTTTCATATCATCCTTTGTTGTTGGGGGTATTTTATATAATTCGTTCTTAACGTAACCCAAAAAAAATGAGTCCATTTTATTGAACTCTGGTGACCTTGGGGCCCACCTTACCGGTCCATCCCTTCCGATCCATCTTTCCCCAAACTGATTATTAAGCTCACCACGTACTAATTCGTTGTGGTGCGCAGGAGCACCGTCATATAGAAACCACATTTTTTCACGTATATTAAGTGGAACCTCTTCTAATAATATCGGTAACTGATTTACGACAAAATCTAAGTAAATCTCACCATTTAAATTATCTTCAAAAAAATATGGTCCTACTACATGGTTACCGACGATACCTCCCCACACATTTAGAGACCATCTTGTTTGACTATGTGTTACTATGTGGTATGGATTACTTGTTGAGTAGTAGTGAAAGTTATGCCTATTAAAAAAACCGTTTCGATGGAATGTAGCTTCATCACCAAATAGGACATAATCAAAAAAATCTCTCTGCTCATTAATTTTTTCTAAGGCCCATTCACAAAATACTATTCGTTTCTGTAAATCATCATTAATTAATTCTTGGTGCTTTTGAATATGATAAGGGTGCATTTTGTTTTTAGATAGAATGTTTTGAACAGAGTAGTAACTAAGTTCTTGTTCATTGGAAATAGTCCTTATGCTTGTGTGTGGGTTTTCTGTAACCGCCATCAACACACTCATTTCGTTTTCCTCTGTCACACTAGTTTTTGTTCGTTCATGTTTTTCATAATTCACTGAACCAGTGCGGTTAAATCGATATTTCAATTTTTCAAATGTATCTTGTCTAGGTTGTCGCCTATCTGGAAACCGTTATTGATAAATTCTAGCTGATAGTAATGAATTTTTATTGCATTCCCCCAATATCCAGATCATATCTACCATTTCATCAGTAGTAAAATTCATTATTGCTAATTTAAATTGAATCAATTACTGAATTACTAAATAATAATTGTTGCTAATTTACGGTGTACCCCAATACTGAATTAATAAATATTAATGTCAAACTGTCAGTTTCTGACAAATCAATCATGGCCAACTCACAATAATTATTGGTAAACGTTAAAATATCTACCAAATTAATACTTTGATGGAAAAATAAAAATATCTTTAAAACTAATAACTTTAGGTATAGGGAGTACTTCATAAAATATGAAGTACGATATTAGTTCTTTTCGATAGTGATATAAAATACAGGGTGTTCTATTTAAAATTACCATGAAAATAATGTACTTGCATTTTAACTTACCCTCTATTTGATTTAACGAATATTATAAAAATGAATATGTTTTGTAGTTTTTAACAATTATTAAAAAACTATGGTTGCAATAGATCAATGTTCCTACATTCCTTTTTAATTATATAGGGAGTTAAACTTGATACGATTTTCAGGTAATATTGGTTATAACTTTTTAAATACCCGGTATAACATAACAAAACTTTACATTGTTGTATTGTGGAAGTGAAGCAGATTTTAAATTTAAAATAAAATAAAGGGTGTTTCATTTAAAAAAACATAAGTTTGGTCTGCCACCATCTTATGGAACACCCTGTAGGATTGTAACTAATTTTAAAATATGGAGTTTAAAGCTGCCTACAATTTTTGTTAATAACTTTTTTTTGTAATTTTTACTATAACAGATCTACTGAGCTTCCTCACACTAATCAATCACCCTGTATATAAATGCTGAATCTTTAAGGTTAAATTTAAAGTATGGCAAAAGTAGGTATGAAGCAAGACATGCATGCTAACAATACGTGTGCTCCAATTTCTAATTGTCCTAATAAAATTTGGTAAACAGCTATTTTAATTTATTAAAGTATTTTTAAGCCGTTTTATTATTGTAGGATATATTTTCATATCACAGCATTAATGAATAGAAAGAGTTCTATTTCATCAAGAAATATTATTCAGCGACTAGACTAAAATGTGTACAGAAATCTGGCTAATTTTGCGGAAATCAAACGGCATCTTTTTCCGTACAATCAATTACAATCACAGGAGATATTTCTTCCTTTTCCAGACTCATGAATATCCTCGTGCAGGATTATAAATGGACCCATTTCATAAATCATCCCCTTCGATAAGCGACGTATTAAATGGAATTCTGATTTACATTTTCTTCGAGGGTAAGGGAGGAGAAGGAGGGACACAAAACGCAATGGAATTCCAACAGGGAAGTTTGGAAATTTTGCGTACTTCCTTTAATGTTCGATTATAGATGATATGATGTGTGAGATATGATTTCTGGATATTAAACTTGAGCGACAACATCAAAAAGCACTTGTAATGCTAATATTTGTTATTTTGTTTTCGGCAATAAAGAATAAGTCGTTTAATTTATTATCTTGGATTAATCTTTGGATTTATCTTATGGTAGATAAATATATATCGCCTTGTATTTGCACTCTATAAACAACTTTACTCATAGTTGTTTTTATAATTTATTAGTACATGGGGAATGATGAGTTTATTTATCATCTTATTTATATCTTGGGATGCTATCATACGCTGACTTGAAGTCTACAGAGAGATGAAACGTATTAATTTTAAATTGACTGTTTTTCTCTAAGATTTGATATAGCACAAAAATGTGGTTAATTGCTGACCTACTTTCCCCAAAACCGCTATGGTTTTTCCACGTTTGTACTTTCCACAAATGTACAGAATGTTATACAATGCAGGGAGGATATTTTTTATTTTGTGTTCAGAAGATGTATACCCATATAATTTTTGCATTCTAACATATCTGCCTTTTTGTGCAGTAGACATAATATCGCTTCATTTATTCAAGAACGACATAACTCAAAAATCAACATTGTGTCAATATCGTGGTTTAAAGATTATTGGTTTTTTCATTTGCCGATATTCCTTTAACTTGGCAAACAAATTAAAAGCTTTTATTATGGTTTCATGACACAAAGGACATTAGTTAACTGATAGTAGAGACTTTCCCTTGAATTGACAAACTTTTGAATGACAACTACTTGTGTCTTTCTTCTTTAAAAAAATATGTTTCTTTTTATTATTTTGATAAAACTTTTTCGTCTTATATTAAAATATGACTTTCTGTAAAAAATGTTTAAATTGATTTAATAATGTGACACTAACATAAAGTTAAAATAAACAAAAAAACTTTTATTTGTTTATTAAAATAGTACAAGATTCAAAGTACAACATACAAATAGTAAATGGCACTTACTAGTTATTTTAAAAATCTGCATAACATGAGGGAATGCCTGTATTTTCCAGTAAATCTTGAAGATCAGACCTGTTACGCTCTATTAACTGCTATATTAGATTTGTATGTATGATTGAATTGTTATATTAGATTTGTATGATTAGTATGCAGGGTCAATGATTTACTGTTGCCCTGAACTGTTTTGATAGTGATTTACGAAAAGTCTGCCTGAGAGTACGAAGTTTTATAAAAAACTGTAAATGGATCATTTTTATCAATTTTTATAATTCTTATGCTTAATTTTTCTCCACCAACGAAATTTCAAATCCTTCCCTGTAAATCTAAAATAGCTGGAATAAAGGTAAATGGAGTACCCATTAACAACATTAGATATGCGGATGATACTGTGATCTTAGCCAAAAACATTGAAGATCTTGAGAGACCGGTGAGGAACGTTCAAAACAAGAAGAAATACTTGTGAACGGCGAAGTCATCAATAATTTGCGATATGCGGACGATACAGTACTCCTAGCTTCTAGTCAAGAAGATCTGCAAACACTACTTGATAGTGTCGTTGAGAGTTGTAGGGAGGCAGGTCTGGATCTTAACATAAGGAAAACCAAAATACTCGTAATAAGTAAACAACAGAATATAAAACGGTCTTTATATGTAAATAATACCAAACTTGAGCAAGTTGATAATATCGTCTACCTTGGACAACAATTAAATTGTAATGCAAAAAATCACGGCGAAATTAGATCCAGAATAGAGCAGGCTAGAGCTGCTTTTAGAAGGATGTCCAAGGTGTTATGTAACAGAAACTTAAAATTGGCATTAAGGATCCGCCTACTTCGCTGCTACGTGTTCTCGGTCTTACTTTACGCTGTCGAGTCCTGGACTGTGAATAAAATCGATCTAAATCGCCTTTAGGCTTTCGAAATGTGGTGCTATCGAAGAATTTTAAAAGTTTCCTGGGTGGAGAAGATTCGTAACTCCACAGTACTAAAACGTCTCAGCAAGACTACTGAGATCATAAAAAGCATCAAGCAGAGAAAGCTGGAATATTTCGGACATGTAATGAGAGGTCCCAAATATAGATTGCTACAAAATATCATGCAAGGAAAAATAGCAGGCAAACGCAGTCCAGGACGAAGAAGAACTTCATGGTTGAAGAACTTGCGAGATTGGTATGGTGTAGATACAAGCATGCTATTTAGGGTGGCAGTGAATAAAATTAAAATAGCTATGATGGTAACCAACTTTCTGAAAGGACATGGTACATGAAGAAGAAGAAGATAAAGTATCTAATGTTCCAATTGACAACTAACGAAGCAGGTGTTAGACACTGGATTAAAGTCGCTATTAACACCTCGACCAGATTGATCACATAGGCCACATATTTTTGTTACTTCATAGACTTGAAAGAGGAGCTTATTCAGTCTGTTTTTTTTTTCAAATATATTGCAGTAGTTTAATAATTATATTTGACTGAATGAACGAGCAGTATTGTCAGCAAAAAACAGATTCGAATTCAGTATTGACTTCCAAGGGTAAAGATAAAGAGGTCTTACATACAGTTAAAGTCAGAAAACTGCAATATCTGGGACAACTTATGAGGGGCGAGCGTTATAACTTGTTGCAATTAATAATGCAAGGAAGAATACAGGGTAGAAGGAATCGCGGAAGAAGACTCATCTCCTGGTTAAATAATTTGAGAGCTTGGTTTAACTGCACTTCTGCTGATCTCTTTAGAGCAGCGGCGTCGAAAGTGCGAATTGCCATGATGGTTGCCAACCTTCTTAGATGAGATGGCACGTGAAAAAGAAGAAGATTGACTTCCAGGAAAATTGTGTTTGTTTAACTCAGTTGACACAGTTATAAACCAGAATGGCATAATCAACTATCCTACAGAGTTGTTCCTCACAATTTACAATTACAAGTAGGATCAGTTGTTATTATGCTGGGGAACATTGATCAATTTCAACTGTGCAATGAAATAAGACTTACTGCAAAGGCTGACTTATGATTTTAACGGACATTTGATTTTAGGCGTCTGCTAAGATTAATACTATTTTTTAAAGTCCTTCTCTCTATTTGGATTGCCGAATATAGGCCTCTCCTAATTCTCGCCATTCATCTCTGTTGTTTGTATGACGTTTCCACATTGGTCCTGTAGTTCAGTTAAATTGTATTTTTGCTAGGAAAGTTTTGGGGTAGTTCTGATTTTTTTCATTCCATATGTTTTTTGGGGTGCTTAATCCGAATCTGGGGTTTGCGGACAAAATTTCGTGACGCAACATTAAAAAAAAGAGAATAAACCGTTTTTTTTTTCTTCTTTTTTCGGGTTTTTTCCTTAAAACTCGAAAACTATCAACTTTTGGTAAATAGTCTGTTTACAGAAATTAAAGTACTTGAAATTTTCTACAAATACCAGTATTTAGTTTTTTTTTTCAGACGAATCGTTCGGTTTCTAGTGCGAGTTGAAAATTGTAAATTTTTAGCATTTTATGCAAAACCCACTTTTTACATTTCAATATTTAATTTTTATGGATGCTGTCATTTGATAAATGTCACCTAGTTTTCCACACAAGTAATTAAAAAGAAAAAAGGGAAAACTTATGCAAATTCAGTAGGTAGGTAGAACTCGTAACAAAATAAAACTTAAAATCTCGTTACTTATGATCATATATTATTATGATTATAAATTATAATATGCAAAATTTGGAAGGCCCTGGCTGAGGTTCTTCGATAACGATGAGTCCTGGTTCTGCTTGTTCTGGAAAATAAAAGTTTAAAGTTAAGTCATTTATCAAGAAGAGATGAAAATTGCAAAATAGATTGTGAGATTAAACATACCTTCCGCATCGTAGTGAGGTTCTTCGATGGCATCGGGTCCTGGCTCAGGGTCATATTGCTCCATCGTCCGCGTCGGGAGTCGTTCTCCTGGAAAATAAAAAGAGGAGGGACACATATCATATATCAAGGAGAGATGAATGACTACAAAATAACTTGTCAGATCCAACATACCTCTCCCGCTTTCTTCAGTTTCTTCTACGTCTATGTTAGAGCTGAATCTGGGGGCTCAACATTGTTACACAGTCCTTCGCATGATGCGCATATTGGGGAACACTGGAGTCCTGCCTTCCTGCATCCAGAATTGCGTTGACAGCCCTTTTTACATTTACATGAAATGTACCGGAATATTGAGTTTGATGCAGGGTCCAAAGTAGTTGGTACTGGCACAAGACCACTACTAGTTTATTGCCATCCCTACTCACTTGGGTCTTTTTGTTGCTCGTTAGGTGTGGCTTGACCGGATAACCACTGCTGCACCTGATAGTAAACTCTCAGTGAATGTTCTCGTGCAGCAGCTTCAGTTGGGGGCAATGAGAAAATGTTGGTCTTATTTTTGAATGATGAAGATACGTATTGTTTATATCTTAAATCGTTTAGTTCTGTCTCTTTTTTTCCATATAGAGCCGTGAGAAACATGTTTCCTGCTGTGGCAATCTCATCTTGACTTGAATTAGGGTATTTGAAAGATTCAATTACCGATTGCAAATCTTTGTTCTTCTGCAGGACTTTAAGAAATTTCAGTTTCCCTTGATTAAACAATGCAGAAGTAGTATCACAACCAATTATCGCATGCAGGAATAAAATATGATCCAATAGGATTTTCTCAGCAGCCACATGAGGGTTGTAGAGGCTTTGTGAAACCTTTCCCTTTCCTGGCTTTAAAAAAATACATTTTTTGACGGGGTCATCTCAAGAGCTGTTGAGACAATTAGGTTATCAGCATCTTTCACAGCTTGCTTTGAATGAATTTTTGCATCATGAAGTTTCTCCATTAACATATATATATATATATATATATATATATATATATATACATATATATATACATATATATATATATATATATATATATATATATACATATATATATATATATATATATATATATATATATATATATATTTAATTTTATATTATAAATATAAACTTATATATAAACCGGCTCTTGTTTATTGGGTTTGCAAGAAAACTATCCTGCGACACAGTGGGCACCATCATTTCTGTTAATGATATTGCAGCAGATTGTTTTCTTTGTGCTCTTCTCAATCGTTCTAAACGCTTGGTGCTACCACAAGCCTCGTCAGGGTAGCCATCAAAAACGACAATAGCACTTGATTTGTAGTTTGATTTGACATATGATACATAACTGCTGCATATGTCTGCATATGTCTGACCTTGGCGCCATTTTACCCGGTGTAACAAAAAACCCCCGTCGATGACATATTTTGTATCGTTAAACTCAGTCTGTTCAGTAGGTGTAAAAGCCTTGTACAAACTGGATTTTGTTCCTTTCCTCATCCCATGCTCATCAAAAAGAGCAAGAGGATAGGGGCTAAGTTCGTAACGTAATAATTCTTGCAGCTCCTTATCTGAATGTTTCGCGATGGTCATTCGTTGAAAAAGTGTGATGGGATTGATAACTACAGCCCTGTCTTGTATTTGAATGGAGCTGTTCATGATCGCAAGAGGCAGCACTCTTTCGCTTCTTTTAAATTTTATAGCTTGAAAATCACAATCAGCAATGCGCTATATACCTTTCAGGTCCACCTCCTTGGACAAATGGCATGTAATCCTCTCATCTGCGACAATACCAGTACTTAAAGATATTAGTTCACTGGGAAAGGAGGATGCTCAAGGAACCATTTTAAAAACTTGTCTGCGTCTGTGTTGTCTCGCTTTTGCATAGATTCTCTGCTATCAACGTGTTGTTCTGACGTCGCGTGTTCCACTCCCGTAAAGTGCTCAATCTCTGCATATATTATGCAGTGCTGACATCCCTTGTGCCCATCTTGTCACAACGAATTTAGTTACTCCACGACCATGAGTGGAGTATTTTTATATAAAAAGTCTTTATTTTAATTAACTTAAATACTAGGGGAAATTAACTGAAAACCTTTCAATACAAATCCAAAAAGTGGGTTTTGCAGTCACACCGGTACAAATTGCCAATTTTCAACTTGCACTTGAGACCGAACGGTTCGTCTGTGCAATAACCAAAATAGTGACATTTGTACAGTACTTTAAGTACTTTAATTTCTGTAAACAGACCATTTACTAGAAGTTAACAATTTTCGAGTTTTAAGCAAAAAACCGGAAAAAAGCAAAAAAAAACGATTTCTTCTGGTCTTTTAAATGTTGCGTCACCAAATTTTGTCCGCAAACCTCAGATTCAGATTTAGAACCCCAAAACACATATGGAATAAAAAAATCAGAACTTCCCCAAAACTTTTCTACTAGTATCACTTTGCAGTACAAATTTACTGAATCACTGCAGGTTTTTTAATATGGTCGCTCCAGCGCATTTGCGGTATTCCTCATGGTCTTTTAGATTTACAGGGCCGCCAATTCCCAATTTCTTTCTTTTATCGGCCATTTTTAAGACGTTCGTTATGTCCAGAATATTTCCATTTCAGTTTAGCTGCCTTTTCGACAGCATCTTTTACTTCTGTTCTATTACGAATGTCGTTATTGGTTTTATGGTCTCTGAGTAAGATACCCAGCATATGTCGTTCCATAGCTGCCTAAGTTTTTCTGATCTTCTCCATGTTTATTTTAATCAATGTCCAGGTTTAAGATCCATATGTAAGTACAGGTAGAATACAGGAATTAAACACTTTGGTTCGCAATCTTTGAGGCACGTTTTTATTTTTAAGTACGTATGAGAGTCTTCTGAATGCTGCCCACCCTAGTTTTACATGCCAGCTTATTTCGGTAGTCTGATTTTCTTTGCTTACCTTGACATTTTGACTCAGATATGTATATTCACCTACGTGTTCTATCTTTGCCCCTTGGATGTTTATCATAAGTTTGTCATCTTTGTTTGACATTAGTTTAGTTTTGCTGAAATTCATTTTCGGTCCTGTTTTTAGTTATATATAGTATGGAAAGGTTAAGCGAGAATCATCACCATGGCGGATCTAAATGCACTCGTCCATTTTGTATCGATAAATAGCGTAAATTTTATAAAGAGAATGCCATTAATATTTTAATGCAGTGACAATGAAACAAGAGCAGGTTTGTTAAATTTTTGCAGTAAAGATAAATCGAATACAACATTTGTAACCGATCTCGTCACCGGAAAATTAGTTACCGTATATTTGTCACTTCATTTATCATTTCCCAGTGGCGTTGTTTTGCACATCAATCATGGATTCTTCCATCTACCCTAATTGATAGACATCAATTAGAATGGATAATTTTATTTCTGGATTTGGAATGATTCCATTTGTTACCATTACTAGCAAACTTCGTTGCGGATCGTACAGGGCCGGATTTTATTGACGAATAATGAAAAAATCATTATTTTAGTTTTAAATTTTAATTGTCGATAACACAAAACCTTTTTACAATTTTTTTTTCATTTGTGTTTTTACTTTTTAACAACGAATTACGCAAAAAATATTAAGATGCAGTAAATAATCAGATTTTTTTTCTAACGTTTTAGTATCTCGTCAACAAACACCATTGACAAGTTTATTACTTTAATTGATAGTATATCTTGATTCCACACGTTGTCAATAGATAAAACAAATTAACAAATACCATATACAGTTGTCTCTTGATAATCCGATAGGTATGGGACCAAAGGGTGCCAGATTACCAAAAGTGTCCGGATTACCGAAAGTGATTATTAATTTAGCATTGTTTTGCTAGCAGTAGCCTACAATATTCTTAAATTTTATAAGTAAAACGCTACCCAGAGTAATATGCAAATGAAACACCCATTTTGGTTAACTAAAACATGTTTATTAAAAGAAATATGGAAGCTAATAAATTTAATGTACATTCTCCTCAGTCCCAATACCTTGTAAGATGTGGTGACACCATCAGGTCTTTACAGTTTTTTAATACCCTCAACGTACAATGGGACTACGCTCAAGAGATTAGATCCAGAATTGAAATGGCACGGTCTACATTTATTAAGTTGAGATCCTTGCTGTGCTGCAGTGATCTCAGTTTGGGAACCAAGATGCGGATAGTGAGGTGCTACGTTCTTCACTGACACAAGCCACTAAAAAATGAATCGAAGCATTCGAAATGTGAATATACAGAAGGATACTAAAAATATCTTATATGGACCATGTCACCAACGTTGAGGTCTTACAGCGCATGACAAAAGAAAAAGAAGTGCTTAATTTAATTAAACAACGTAAGCTTGAGTACGTCGACCACGTGATGCGGAACGAATAAAAATATCGAATTCTTCAACTCTTTATGCAGGGTAAAGTATTTGGCAGAAGAGAACCGGAACGCCGTCGTATCTCGTGGTTGAAAAATCTCCGACAATAGTTTGGAACAGTCAACAAAACCATAATAGCTTTGATGATCGCCAACATCCGGACCGGATAAGGCACTGAAGAAGAAGACGAAGAAGCCAACGGCTTGGAGATCTTTCCCTAGGTCTCTTTCCTTCAACTCTACCCTCGACTATCAGTTTTTCCATCGTACCTATTCTTCTAGCAATGTGTCCAAAATACTGCAAATATCTCTGTTGCATTTTTAAGCAATATATCCTTTACTTAAAGTTGTTCTAATATCGATACGTTAGTACGATGATCAATCCAGGATATTCATCTAGTACCTTTCGCATAATGTGTTTGCTGTAGATATTAAACAGAGTTAACGAGATTATGTATCCCTGCCTGACATCTGCCTCTGTTTTGAAATGATCGAAATGGGTGTTCTTTATTTTTTACTGTGCACTTATTATTTTCATATAGGCTTCTAATTAGTTGAATTAAGTAGTGCGGTGTTCATATTTTCGCTAGTATGGACCATAGCTGCTGCCATTTGACTCTATTTAAGACCTTTGTGTAATCCATAAAGCACATAAGCATATAAGTATTGAATTCACGAGTTTTTTCGATTAGCTGTCTGACATTAAGGATGTGTTCTCTTGTGCCTTTTCCTCGAACAAATCCCGCTTGTTCTTTTGATATCTGAAGCAATAGTAAAGCTTTTCTTGTATTACATAAAGTAGAACCTTGCTTGCATGGGATATTAGGGTTACCGTTCTTTAGTTGCTGCAATCTAGCGGAGTTCCTTTTTGAATATAGGGATGAAAGTGGATGTTGTCCAGTCGTTGGGCCACGCTCCGGTTTTTCAAGTCTTTTTGCAGATCATATGCATAACATTTACACCAACATTCCCAGTCTTTTTTAAAACTTCTGCGGTGATCTGTGGTTACAGGATCCCCCAAGGACTGCAATTTTATATCTTAATTTAGGGTCTGTTATAAATAAAGTCTAATAATTTGCTTTAAAACTAAGAACGGTTTATATCTTAATTGCAAATAAAAATATTCATCTCAAGTCAAAAATTTCAACTCGTGAATTTAATTCTATGTTAGTATAATGCTGTTGGAAATTATTGATCCTTCTTGTTTTCCTCCATTAAATATTTAACGAATTTGAATGTTCCGGCCCTGATAGTAACCATTTATGTCAGCATAGGAAATAATTTGCAGTTTCGCACTCTCAGATAAATTAAAAGAATGTTAATTAATTTTAAACTTCTTAGATGCAATAAACTTTTTGCCTAATAAAAGGTTTTAGGGAAATTTAATAATACTGAAAATTCCTGGAAAACAATTCTACTAGACTCACAATTCGAAAGTTAGGAGAAACTTACGGTACATTTTATTTTCTTAAAGGTTGTTTAAAATATATATACAACTTTACCTAACAACTAACAACTAGTTTACTTGGATCTTTATTTATAATTTGGAAAAGAGTAAGTTTTGAAAACAAATTTGTATCTGCAGGGAATTTTGATTTTTTTTAGTTATGTTTATACGATGCGCTGGAAAAAGTGTTGTTCAAAACAATGGTACAGGTCGATGTTTTAAGTAATCATAGTATGCTATAAGTTCAAAGTTTTGAACTTTCCATGATGCATCTTTAGAGATAGTGCATGGTTCTGTCGCCCTTCCTGGAGAAACACAGTGTAAATAAATAAATAAATAAATAGTTTATTTACGGTTATACCAATTACAATAATTACAATCATTAAATAAATCATATCATATTAAAAGCTTTTGAATTCAATAATAATTACATACAATTTACACAAGACAAATAAATAGAATAAATACCTAAATGACAGTTTACAGTGACAGCCTACATTGTATTTTAAAAAGATTTTTTCAGCTTTTTTCGAAAACTATTCAGAGAGCTAGAAAAAAAGTCTACATCTAAACCATTTCTAGATTGACACATTCGTTTTATAGGTCTATTTAGGCAATAGTTTGTTTGTTGGAATTCTAAGTGAAAAACGTCCTTGGATCTTGTACCTTTGAGGAACCCTAAGACCTATTCTCTGCAAAATTTGAGGCGAATCTATCATTCCGTTTACAATCTTGAACAGAAAAACCAAATCTAGCATTAAACGACGATTTTCTAATGTTGGCATCTCCCTACTTAATACGGCATATAAAATCTTATCGAACATCTTATTAAGTAGGCTGACACCGTTTGTAGAAAATATCAAGGAGCTGCTCTAAGACAGCTCATGACATGGACTCTAAGACAGCTGCTTGAAAAAGGATGGGAATTCAGTAGAACTATCCATAATATCTTCATAAAATTCCAGCAAGTGTACGACAGCATTAAAATGGAACAGATGTGGAATGCAATGGCAAAACTTTCAGTTCCAAAAAAACTTATTCAGCTTGTTAAGTTATGTGTGAATAGCTGTATATTCAGAGTACAGATAGGTAACAAACTCTGAAAATCTTTCGAAATTAGCAGTGGCCTGAAACAAGGAGATACGCTGTCACGTCTCCTTTTTAATATCAGCCTGGAGAAACTAGTAAGAGCAGCACAACTTAAAACAGAATTACTGATAGTAATTGGACCAAATACTACTATCATACGCAGATAACATTGACATTGTGTAAAACACAAACGTCAGCAATGTGAAGAAGACTTTTAATAAATTGGAGGGAGAGGCAAATAAAACTGGTTTAAGGGTAAACAAAGAGAAAACCAAATATATGTGCATCAACAGACAAAAGGGACGACATAGAGTAGAGCAAAATGTTACAATAGACCAATATAACTTTGAAAGAGTGGAACGTTTTAAATATCTCGGCGCAACAATCACTGTACATAACGATATCGCGGAAGAGATTAAAGGAAGAATTCAGGCAGCAAACAGATTTTATGCACAGCCTCCACAATACTATTAAACCTAAAAGCTTAAGACGAACATCAAAGACTAGAATATACAAAACGGTGATTAGACCGGTGCTCATGTATGGGTGTGAGACCAAAGAAACTGAAAGAAAACTTAGATGCTTTGAGAGGAGAATCCTCAGAAGAATCTTTGGGCCTTATTAATACATTAATAGTAGCCAATACCGAATGACAACAAATGCTGAGGTCAAGAAGATGTATAGAGCGAGCGACATAGTCCAAGACACTAAATCTCAACGTCTAACATGGGCTGGCTATGTCCATAGACTCCCTAATAATCGCCTTGCCAAGTTAATATGGGAGAAAGCCTTCACAGGAAGAAAGCCCTTAGGACGTCCACGAATGCGATGAAGAGGCAATATATGGCCAGATCTAAGAACAATGGTCCAATACCCACTGACCCAACTATTATGGACGACCGTCCAAGATGGAAGCAAGTTGTGCAGTAAGCCAAGACCCACCCCAGATTGTAGTGTTACGAGAAGAAAAAGAAAAAGAAGACGGGTTACTGTTTGACACCAATATAATCTTTCAAGGAGGATAAGAGGTAGGTACTGTGCGGTAGAGGACTTAAGAAAGAAAGGTTTAAGTGAAGACACGATATATTTGTTGCATCTGATTTCCATAATGTCCATATTATTATTGTTCTGAAGCTAATTTCTTGTGACATTTTAAAGCAATTACTATTTAAATGGGAATAAGCCACTAATTATTATAATTGTGCATATTATACCAAGACAATAACTTACTTATAGCTAAGAGAGCGAGTCGAACCTACTCAAGAAGAGAACAGTGGTTTCGATTTCTATACATTTGGGGCTCAGCATTCTCTTGTTATAATATCACAGCAAAGCGTGAAAAAAAACAAGAAAATCGGGACGAAAAAGGAAATGGGATTTGTTTTTAAATCAATTGTAAAAATCCTGTACAAAAAGGGTGTACATATGTGGGAAATTATTAATATAATTTCCGTGTATGTGGACTGTATTATATAGGGCTGGTTCAATAAAATTAGGATATGTAATAAAAGTTATACAAACAATAGCAAATTAAGTTTATAGAAAGTCTTACTAATATTTTTTCTGCTCCACACACTCGCGGTTTTTCTTTTCTTATGCGGAATATGTCCGGGCACACTCGCGGTTTTTCTAAACACGTATTTCGCGGTACTACACTTTGCGAGATAGAGCACACTTTGTCTGTACACGATTTAGAACAGTATTTTCGATATTTCTCGCGTAACTAAAGCGGAAAAGAGGTAATTACGATTGAATAACAGCCAAGATAGATGCTGTTCTTCTTGATAAGCCAAGAGAGAGAGAGAGAGAGATCAAGAGAGAGAACGTTTGGCACTAGTGATGGCCAAACTAAGAGTGTTGAGAATGGTCTGCCCTTAGCGACGAGCGACTATCGAGAGAGTTCTGTCCTTATCGACAGCTGATAATCAAGAGAGTGTCTTTCTTCTTTGCTATCTTGAAACTGTCTGTATTTCTTAAGAGAGGGGGTTGAACTGTAAGTAGGAAGGGTTATTAAGGGTTGGACTAGGATCATGATTGTAAAATTGTGATATAAGGATAGTTAATAATACAGCGAAAAATGACATGATTTTTCGCGTGTGAGAAAATTGAACAAATCTAATCAGCAAAAAATAATAATTGGCCTCGCATTTGTTGTTTTCATTATTCCATCTATTTCATGAATATTTTCATGTCTTGTAATTATTTCTGTAAATATCTCATCGTATTTAGAATAAAAACTTATAGTTTTTAAAATACGCTCCTGTAAGATCTATCGCTTAAATCAGTTAAGAAACCCGCCCCCATTTTAAAAGAAAGAAATCTCCATAAAGTATATACGCACCTAAATCTACTTAATAAAAAACTGAACATCTCTTTTTGTAACCTCGAGAAGAAAAATTGATGCATAAGTAGGTAAAATATTCTAACATTCAAATTTTTCAGCTCTAAAGTGGCTGAATGGCTGAAATAGTGTGGAGATATCAGGGGCATCACTTTCAGCAACGCTGTAAGACGTCTGAGGGTGGAGAGTGTGCATTACTCATGCCTTTCTGGAGATGACAGTTTACCCTGACATGATATCAGGCTTTCTTAATGCGCTCTAGATATTTATTACCTCTATTGGAAACGTAAAATGGAAGTTATTAGTGTATTACCGGTGCTACGAATATTTACGTCCATTGGGATGGTACACAGTAATTGAGAGAGACATCATTGCTTTAATAGATACATAAAAGCATTGTTAAATTTACATGGTTTTTATAATCTTTTTAACTAGACACATCAATTATAGTTGCTATATACTTATTTTGAAAATAATATAGTTAAAAGACAGTACGATAAATTGTTTTCTGTTGTTTAAACAATAAGTAAGTTTTTATTTTTTTATTAGATCGAGCCTCCTTTCTGTATAGTATTTTACTTAGTAAATTTACTAAATAAAAACGTTTTCTTGTCCCTTATAATGCCTTTTCTACCATATGACTTGTCTAATCATTGTCCTTTTACATTACCGCTACATCCGTTACAAATAATCTCTCTTCAGTCTTGACCTTCTGTAGGGAGTATAGTGGTCGTAGTAATATCGTGTATAGTTCATATTCATAGACTTCTGTCCATGGTTATTTCTATTTCATCGTTGCAGATCTTTTGCAACTTTCTGTGATTTGATCAATCCATTCGTTTAAACACACTGTAAAACAGTACACACAATACTCTTAATACTTCACATTACTTCTTTCATCCAGGAAATCAAAATTGAATGGTGGCCGCAACAATGTTTTAAGCCGCAGAATTGAGATTATGCAAGAGATGAAAAAATCATATTCACAAGTTATTTATGAAAATAAGCACTGAAAAAAAAAAAAAATTTCACTTAAAAACAAGATAAAGTTATAGATGTGTAAACAAATTATGAAGGTTTACACAGAGTAAGCAGAAAACAATTATTTCAAAAAAATATCCCAGCAATAATGTTGTATATATTGGATATATAACAGTGTTGCACCTGATTACTATGCGATGTTTTGGCTAATTTAGGTTTTGAAAAAATGTATCTAATATTAATCTTCTTCTTCTTCAGACGCAAATCCACTAATGGATGTTAGCGATCACATTTTCCATTAATTATCTATTTCTTGCAATATGTATCAGAGATTGTATGTCGTTAATCCCTGTCCATTGCCTTATGTTTCGGAGCCAGGACATTTTCTTGCGTCCCATTCCTCTCTTGCCTTCAATTTTATCCTCGATTATAAGTTGGAGGAACTGGTATTTTTCATTTCGCATGATGTGACCTAGATACGCCGTTTTTCTTTTCTTGATGGTTTCGAAAAGTTGGCGTTCTTGGTTTATTCTTTTAAGGACATCTGTATTTGTGATTCTCGCTGTCCATGGTATTTTTAGGATACGGCGATAGAGCCACATTTCGAAAGCTTCTAATCTGTTTATATCCCTCGTGTTGAGTGTCCAGCCCTCTACGCCATATAGCAGCACTGACCACACGTAGCACTTAGTAAACCTTAGTTTCAGTTGAAGATCGAACTCTGAACAAGTCAGTACCTTCTTGAATTTTACGAAAGCTTGTCGAGCTTGCTCAATGCGACATTTTACTTCCCTGTCCGATGCCCAGGCTTCAAAAAGCCACGATCCCAGGTATTTAAATTTACTCACTCTTTCAATGGACTTAGTACTCAGTGTTATGGTGGAGTTTTCAAGTGCATCCAAGTTTCTGGAGATGATCATAAATTTGGTTTTTTGGTATTAATGTCTAATCCCATTCGCTTACTGTATTCTCCGATTATAGTGACAAGTTGTTGAAGATCGACTACGTTGTCACAAATTAAGATACCATTATCAGCATATCGTATGTTGTTGATCAATACTCCATGCACCTTGATTCTCATCTCTGCAACCTCCAAAGACTCTTGAAATATGGCTTCCGAATAAATGTTAAGTAAAAGAGGGAAAAGCACACATCCCTGTCGAACGCCTCTTCTTATATGTATGGGTTTGGATATAGAATTGTCTATTTTCAACTGTGCCGTTTGATGCCAGTACAAGGATTTGCTGGAGATCGATCCATTTAAAATTCAAAAATTAGTTGTTCGCATTTTGCAGATATAGGTCAAGTATTTTCTTTCAAATCAAATTTGTTAACACATTTAATAAGTGTTATTTGTTTAGGATTTTTGAATTTGAAAAAGAAGGTAAAAGAGATAGGGGTGTATGAGGTTCTTGATAAAATAAAAGCACAAAATTAATCCAACTGACGCCATCACGCAGAGTGGTTGTCAAATATAAACATAGAATTCGGATAAACTTCTTCTAGTTCTATATTATAATATAATTTCTGCCAGGTCAATACTTTTGGCTTACAGTTACATGGTTAGAAAAGTCAAACGAGTTTACGTATACTGTTTATTGTTTTTGTCATTGTAAATAATCAAAAACCAATCACGCCCTGGCGTTGACATGAAAAGTGTGTATACATATTTAGCTTAAGTGTTACAGAAAAAGTTCATTAGAACAGTAGCACGACTAGTTGTTATGAGTGTTTAACGTGTGCCGAATATAATGAGTTTTCAATTACTTTTCTGTTGCTTTTAAAATAGGGGAAACTGGCGATCGTTTTGCTACCCAAACATAGTCGCAAACATAGATGCTACCCAAAAATACGAAGATGATATTGCAATTCGCGATTTTCAACCTGCTTGGGAAGAACAATTTTTATTTGCTAATCGTAATACTTCAAAGCCTATTTGTTAGATATGTGGATTGTCTGTAGCAGTTCCGAAAAAATTTAACCTGGAACGACATTATAAACAACTGCATAAGGACTTCAGCAACAAATATCCAATTGGTTCACATTTGCGAGCCGACTTTATTGAAAAAAAAAAAGAAAACCCTAGCCAGCCAACAGTCACTGTTTCAGAAGAGAAGTGATGAAATGGAAACTATGGTTAAAACATCATATGAACTTTCTCTGCTGTTAGCCGGAAGAAAAAATCCTACTCTGATGGAGAGGAGATAATTAAAAATAGTCTGGCAATATTTGCTAAAAATGTGGGAGATGTAAAGATCAAAAATATGGTCGATAATATTGCATTATCCCGAAATACAGTCATGCGCCGTATAGATGATATGGGCCAGGATGTTGTTTCCCAAATTATAAGTGGATTACAATCCTGCAAATTCTTTTCTTTAGCGTTGGATGAAAGTTGTGACAACACAGAAAATGCGCAGTTAAGCATTTTTGTCCGTTATACCAATGATAATTTTGAAAATGCCGAAGAGCTTCTGGTTTTGCGCCAACTAGTCACAACAACAGGAGAGGACATTTTTCAACATCTAAAAAACGTAATCGAAGTCAACAAAGTTGAATGGTCAAAATTAGGTAGTGTTTGTACAGATGGAGCTCCTTGCATGGTTGGTAGACTAAAGGGGTTTGTTACATTACTGGAAAACTATTTGGGAAGAAAAGTTTTTAAGTACCATTGTATTATTCACCAGGAAGCTCTTTGTGCCAAGGACCTAAACATGTCATCTGTTGTTGACCCTGTAACACGCTGCATTAACAAAATACGAGCTCAGGCATTGAATCGACGACAATTTCGAAAACTGTTCGCGGAAGAAACGGAGCAGGATGGAGAGTTACTTCTCAGTGTGCGCTGGCTCTCCAAAGGAAATGCACTCGAAAGGTTTTGGAACTTGAAGGAGTGCGTCTTAAAATATTTGCAAGAAAACAATGAAATACCCAGTGAGTGCTCGTTACTTAATGATAAAGATTGGCTTTGGGATTTAGCTTTTCTCACTGATATTATGAGACATTTAAATCTATTAAATTTAAGATTACAAGGAAAAAATTGTATTTTTTCTACTCTAGTTGGTCATATATCTTCTTTTGTGAATAAACTTATGCTTTTTTGTAACGATTTTGGAGAACAGAGAACACATTTCACATTAATGCAGGAATTAGCCAACAAGGTCATTAGAACTCCAAATTATGACAGATTTAAAAACCTTATATCTATTTTGCTAGGTTCATTCAATACACGGTTTGAAGATTTTCAAAAAGACAAAATGAATGTTGACCTTTTCATAAATCCTTTTTCTATTTCTCTGCAAGATATCAATTGTTACTCAGCTGAAATACGGATTTATAGAACCACATTATACTAAAAACCAAATATAGGGAAATTATTTCAACTGTTACTGATCCCAATTATATTGAATTTTGGAAATTTGTACCAGCAAACAATTTTCCTAATTTACACGAGTTAGCTCTGAGATATTGTTGTAGATTTTGTTCAACGTACGTTTGTGAGCAAATGTTCTCTATTATGAACATAATAAAATCAAAATATTGGTCACGATTAACTGACATGCATTTAAAAAATCTAATTCTGTTGGCCAGTTCCGAAATTAATCCCAATATAGATGAATTAATTAAAAAAATACAAGTTCAAATACCGCATTAAATAAGTAACTGTTTAATAATTTGAATTTTAGATAATAAGAAAATATTTAAGTTTTTTTGTTTAACGTTTTTATTTAATTTTTATTAACAATAAAGTAAGTTTGTTGTTATTTTGTACTTATTACGTTATTTTTTAAACCTCCACTATCTTGACTAAACGGAAAAATGTGGAATTTACATAAGAAATACATATTGTACCGTATATTATTAATATATAGTATCCATATTAGTATGTCGAAAAATTTTAGTGGCACGCCAAATTTTTTTTGTTGTCATATTGGCACTCGACTTAAAAAGGTTGGCCACCCCTGCTCTAGACCATCCATCCACTACCTCCTCTCGATAACACTTTGAGGCGCTATATGTGCTATCTATCAGCAAAGTACTTGTCCTGGATGCAAGGACTTCCATACGAAAAACTGCAGGCCAGCGTTAGGTGCTTTATTCCTGCTATCTCTAGTGATAAATCATAAAACGGTATTGCTTGCTCAGGACCCGTGTTTGTGCTCTGGGTCACGCGTCTCAAGATGGTTCCGCCAAAAGGTGTCCACTTCACATAAGGTGGGTTAAAAAAAACTTCGTGTTTTATTTCGTGTTGCTATACCGTGGAAAAATTGCTAATAGAATAGAGCTTTAAGTTACAAAAAGAATTTTTCAAATTCGTTGCTTTTGAAATTTGTTTAAAAACACAAAAATATTTTATCCCGTTTTGTTATACCGCATATATCTTATCTTAAGGGGTCAGTATTAAAATAAAGCAAAAAAAAACAATATAGGTATATTGACATCTTCTTGGCATAAAATTTTAAAAAGTATCAAGTTTGTTTTCATCCAGAACATATGAACTATCAATTTCTGAAATCACACCAACGTCTATTAAAACACTCGATGCAATCGCTGGTCTGATACTCCACAACGGTCACTAACTAAGGCTGTGGACTTTAATTTAACTCGCATCTGCCACGAATATTTTGCAGGAGGCTTATGGTTATCATTTTCATCACTTACATCTCCATCAAGTTCTTCGGATTAGTCACTGTTTGTGTTTGATGTCACATTTGATTTTAAGCATGAAGGTTGCGATACATTAAGAGGAAGTATCGGTTAAGTATTTTTTAGCCTAGTTATTCTTCTTTTCTTTCGTTGGACTAGTTTCTCTGTCTGTTCAATATCCACACTTCCAATCTTACCACACTTCAATATTGCACTTGAAAATATATAATGCGAACCACAAGGTATACCAAATGAATTATTAAAACATAGCCCACAAGTATTACGGGAAATACTGGCGTATGTCTTCACCTTATTCTATAATGGACACGACTTACCACCGGAGTGGACAAAAGCACATATTAACAACATATACAAAAAAGGAGATAGAAATAATTGTGCAAACTATAGGGGGCTAAGTGTCATAAATTCACTCTCAAGAGTGTATGGAAAAATAATAAAAAATAAAATTAAAAAAGAGATGACAGATGTAGAAGAACAGAATGGCTTTTGTGCAGGCAGATCCTGCATGGACAGTATATTCTCTCTAAAGCAAGTTATCAAGAAAAGATTAACCCACAACCTTTCAACTCATATAGTCTTTATAGATCTGACAAAGGTATACGATAGTGTACCACTTTCACTGCTTTGGGTAGCAATGGAAAAACAAGGAATAAGCAAAAAAATATACAAGCAGTACAACAGCTCTGCAAAATATGACGGCAAACATTAAAACCGGAAATAGATTAACTAGAGAAATTCCTATTAGTAAGGGCCTAAAGCAAGGCATAGCACCTACACTCTTCAAAATATTTTTAAATGAGGCACTCTCACTGTGGAGAAGAAAGTGCTGCAATATGGGCATCCCAATCGGAGATGATAGATTGTACACGATACATTTCGCTGACGACCAAGCCATTCTAGCTGAAGACGAGAGTGATATAAGCTACATGCTTAGAAAACTGGAAGATGAGTACACCAAATGGGGCCTCACAATTAATATACAAAAAACTTAGTACTTAGTTGTAGGAGAAAAACCAGAAAGCCTACAACTCGAAATGGGAACTATAAAACCAACAGACAATTTTAAGTACTTGGGAGTCCAAATAACATCAAAAGCAGGAAGTAGCGAAGAAATACATTCCAGGATTGGCCAAGTAAGATCAGCCGCCAGACAGCTACATGGACTATTATGGAATAAAAAAATAACAAAAGAAAATAAAAGAAGAATTTATAAAACAATAATAGAAAGTATTGGACTGTACGGCACCGAACTCTGGGAAATAAACCAAAGAAACAAATCAAAAATTAAGGCCATGGAAATGAACTACTGGAGACGATGTTGCTAGCTCACTAGACTTGATAGGGTGAGAAACGAAGATATTCGGAGAGAAATGGAAATCGATCTAGACATAATAGACACAATCGAAGCCAAAAGACTTAACTGGTATGGACACCTTCAGAGAATGCCGGAAAATAGATGGCCAAAAAAAATAGAAGAATGGACTCCGCCAACTAGAAGAAAACGAGGTAGACCAAGACGATCCTGGAGAGACGATGTTGAAGATGCAATGACCGCCAGAGATCTAACAACTGAAGATTGCTTCGACAGAAAACGCTGGAAATTAGGATGCGAGAAGCGGCGCCAGCTGTAGAAGACTCGCTTGTTATATTATATATATAATAGAAGAAAAATTGGGCAAAACATAGATTGACATAAGAAAGAAACATAAATAATTAAATAAATGGTATTACGAATCTTTATAATCGTTATTACAAAGGCATTATTAGGAGAAATGATAAAAAATAGAAATAATAACTTAGCGAATAAAGTTCTGATATCGTTTTCCCACTTTTCCCTACTTCCAGAATATATCATAACTAATATCGAAACTAGAGCAATAAAACAGTTCCTTAATACATCCGATGTTTATTGAAAATAAACCAGAGAGCAAGGTTTGTGGTATCGAGAACTCACGCGACAATCTACTTAGAGATCCCAGGGTCTGGGAAATAAAGCTTAAGGGGTTGTTTTAAGCAAGTCTTACAATTACCCACATATTTCACGTCATTTACCAAAGCTCCTATGATTGATCACAAGCCTCGAATGTCATGTTTTGCATGCTCACGCACAGTAATAGGTAATTATAAAGTATTTGAGACATTGCTGTATAGTTGCCTCGAATATCAGCGACGCCTTTCATGCTGAAACTTGATACTAACTATTTGGGTTTTCTGGGTCAGTGAACGAGACCTCGCTTTTGTGAAATTAATTAAAAAATATCAAATTATGTAAATACATTATGCAAACAGGAAAACATTGTAAAATATTTTATTAAAACCTTTATATTCGAGTTTGTATTTCAGTTATATAAATATATAAAATCTTCCTTTTCAGCAATCATCTTTTCAGCAATCAGTAATCAGCAATTTAATTATTTATTTAATTAAAATGATATACCATTAAACAAAATGCACACGTATACTATTGGCATAATTGCTATATATTATGTACCAGACAACGTTGTAATACATGGTATTGTTATTTCAACATTTAATTTGTATTTTATCCAAATACATTAATTAATTACCAAATTAGTTAACCCAAATAAGTTAATTTCCTTATAAAAAGACAAAGAACGACATACCAATCCTGTTAGGAGACTTCAACGCAAAGATAGGGAAAGAAGACACGAACAGAGAAATCGCAGGAAAAGAAACGATTGATCAAAATACGAATAACAATGGCAGGAGAATGTGTAATCTACTAGCAGCAACCAATACTTTTATTATTAGCACTCAATTCAATCACAAAAAAGAGCACAAAGTAACGTGGCTAATACCTGGAACAACAGATGGAAACCAAATAGACCACATCCTAATCTCAAACAAATGGAGAACAATTTTACAGAATGTAAGGTCTTACAGAAGAGCCAATGCTGATTCGGATCACGTTTTGGTGATAGGCGACATGAAATTAAAGATATTTAAAGATAAAAACGACAGAAAGAAAAGAAAGAGGTGAAAGCGGTCGAAACTAAATACAGATAATGCAAACAGAAAATTCTGCACTAAATTGGAAGAAAAACTACTAGTCCTAAAACCATCGAACACAGGATAAAACATGGGAAGACACAAAATATAGTATCTTAACAACAGCAGAGGAGACGATAGGACTAATAGAAGACAATAAAATAAAGAAAGGATTGGTACGATGAAGAATACGAGCAAGCTTGTAAAGACAACTACAAAGCAAGATACAGGTAGGTGGCCACAGGGAAACAAGAAGATCTCTTAGACTATAAAGAGAAGAAGAAAGAGTCAGACAAATGCTGCAAAACAAAAAAGAAGAAATAGATCGAAGAATTACTGCAGGAACTCGAAGCCAGTAGTAATGACAATACAAGATTATACAAATACATAAAATCACAGAGAAAAAAAGAGTTACCAGCAAATATTGGAAAAATAGAATGGGAAACACACTATAGAGAACTGTTTAAAGAGAAAGACGATGCTGAAAACGCAGAAAATGAAGAACAAACAGAAAATAGGAATGGAGAACAATCAGAGCCTCCCTCATACAGCGAAGTATTGGCGACCATAAACAGATTAAAGACAAGGAAAGCAGCAGGACCAGACGCCATTATAAATGAGTTCTTCAAGAAAGGGGGAGAGGAACTAGTCCACAGAATCCACAACCCAATAGAATGAATATGGGAAGAAGAACGCATGCCGAACGACTGGAATTGTGGTCTGATAACACCAATCCCTAAAAAAGGCGACAAGACAAAATGCACTAACTACAGGGGAATCACGTTATTAAATACAATGTACAAAATATTAACTAATGTGATCAGATAAAGAATAGAAAAAGAAACTAGAACAAAAATAGGTGAATACCAACATGGATTCAGAGAAGGTAAGTCAACAAAAGATGCAATACACATTGTAACGCAAATCGTCGAAAAAAGTTACGAGCACGGAATAGATCTACATATACTGTTTATTGACTACAAGCAAGCTTTTGACAGTGTAATAAGGGAGGAGCTAATTAAGGATATGAATAAATTACGCATCCAAGAAAAACTAATAAGTCTCACGAAAATGACGATGTAGGAATCCAAGGCACGAATCTTAACAAGGGAAGGCCCGTCAGATGAAGTACAAATGGAGGTAGGTGTCAGACAGGGAGACTCCCTGTCAACAACATTATTTAACATTGCCATAGAGTGGACAGTAAGAGTAGCCAGAATTATGGGAACAATTATCGAATCTTCAGCCCAAATGATAGCGTATGCAGACGATATTACACTGGTTACTAGAGATTTAAAAACTATGCAGAACATAATATTAATACTAGATAAAGAAGCAAAGGAGAGAGGGCTAGTAACAAAACGAAATACCTCAAGTGTTCAAGAGAGAATACGAACATAGAGAAAGAAATTAAGCTTGGTGCATATACATTTAAAGGGTACACCGTTTCAAATACCTGGAAGTGATGGTGAATGACAGAAATGATAGAACGGATGAAATAAATGAACGCATTCTACTGGGTAATAAATCCTACTGGAACTACCAAAAATTCCTAAAAGAAAAGCTTATTAGTGAGAAAACCAAATTAAAAATTTACAAGACTGCAATCAGGCCAGTGACCACCTATGGTGCAGAGAAGATGTGCATAACACAAAAAGATGAAATAAGGTTGGAAATCTTGAAGAGAAAGATATTTCGATGAACAATGGGACCGGTGAGGATAAGTGTGGACGAATTTAGAAGATTAACCAATGAAGAAATTAAAGAAGTCATCGAGGGTGAAGACATAATCAAGTTCGTGAAGATGCAAAGGCTCAGGTGGCTGGGAAACACAGAAATGGCTAACCCAGGCTCTACGCTAAAGCGAATAACTGGATGGAGACCAACAACAAAGAGACCAAAGTGGAGACCCAAAACAAGATGGAAAGATCAAGGCTTAGGAGACATAAAGAAGCTGAGAATCTACAATTGAAAGGAGTGCTGTAAGGACCGGAAAGAATGGAGGAAAATTGTAGACAGGGCCAAGTCACACACGCTGCTATAATAATAAAAAAAAAACAACAGCGGACTGATTCTCCGCAATAAATGAATCATAGAGCCCAAAAGGGCGGCAAACACTCCGCCAGGAGTGGATAAAGCCATGATGATGATGATTGTGCTGGTTGGAATTTCTGCTATGGATTAGCCTACGAGAAGTCCAGACCTTAACTCAATAAAACATATTTGAGAGACCATAAGGAGACGACTCCAACAGCTACCTAATCCACCAAATACACTAAATCAATTGTGCGGATTGATTCCAGAGCGGCTGGTCTGGCCAATGTAGCAGGAGTCACAGGGTACATGATAGACGACATTAGTTTGTTCCAGTGGAGCCAATGGAGTCTTTGTCTTCAAAAAAAAGGTTCTTGTGTTTTTTTAATGCGATTTTAACAGGTAAGTTTTTGAAAAGTTTGTTAAGCTTAGTGATTTGTGGGAAGTACGGGAGCGAAGCATATTTTGTGGTGTAGAACAGTATAAACCCTGTTTGTTGTGCACTTATATTCTAAGTTCTTTTCTATTTGTAATGAACTGACGATGATTTTGAAAATACAAGCAAAACGTATTCAAATAAATCAATGAAGTAGTTGACGACTTTCATTTGCCAATTATTGACCGATAAAACCTCTGCTATTCAACCATTGAATATCTTTTAAATATATATATATATATATATATATATATATATATATATATATATATATATATATTGTTATGATTTGTTGTTATTGTATGAGCTATGAGTAAATTTGAATAATATATATGTAAGTATAGGGTTTTTATCGCGGTTCTCAAAGAATTAGTTTGTAAGTACTTATCTATCTAATATAAGCAATATCAATTTAAAACAATCTATCTAAAAGTTGAAATTCTTACAATTATTAAATTTTTAACAAAATTTGGTACCTTCTTTCACTGAACGCCTAAAGTTTTTTCCAAAATGAAAGTTATTATCACCACTCAATATCTTCTTACTAAGCCTTGGTTATCCAACTATTTTAATATGTTCCTTCTTAATTATCTCCACTCACCATATAAATATATATATATATATATATATATATATATATATATATATATATATATATATATATATATATATATATATATATATATTTAACTCCTTGTAATTATTGAATGCTTATTTCAATAAATTAACTTCAAACTATCACTATATTACTGTAATAATAATTAATCTCCAACTGTATTTAACTTAATAATTCATTTAACTTAATCAATGCCTTCTACTAGCTAATAATCTCTTCATAACCTCATAAATAACTGACTTAATAATCCTTGAATTGTTATAACTAACTCCTCAATAATAATCTTGTAACTGATTTAACTTCTTCTAACTAACTCACTTAACTCAATTAATAATCTTCTTGTTACTAAATTCTTGAATTATAACTTTACTATAACTGATAACTGACTGATTGATAACTGAACTCTAACTGAACTGAACTGAACTGAACTGAACTCTAACTGAACTGAACTAAACTGAACTCTAACTGACTTCCTCCTCCAAATTACATGGCTTTTTATATCTATTTCATTGTTTCCAGAATAGTCTAGCAATAAATAATGTTCGAATCATTCTATTTGTTCTATCTGAATATTCTGGAAATGGTTTTTGTCTGTTATGTACTATGCATACAGTCCCATTGACATTTCCAAAACTTTCCATTTACAATTTACTCGACTTTAGGCTCTTCAGATCAGAACTACACTATTATATGTAACTTAAACATTCATATGAAATATATTTTTATTATTCTACATCCACAATTATATTCTAAATTAACATTACAAAAATAAATAACCCCACTTTTCCATCTAAACGTCAAAGAACACAGTGTATGTTTGGTTGCATATGCACCTGGCTGAATTAAACATTTCTAATATTAAATAAAATAAAGTCAAAAACTTCTTAAACTTAATTCTTATGCTAAATTCTTAAAAATACCCTCATATAATTATTTCTTAATAATATTATCTAGTATATAACTTATACATTATGTCTTTAATTACTAATTAAATATATTAACATTGTATATCTGGTTGTATATATTTCTATGTTAATTTATTGTATTTCTGCTCTCACTACAATAATATATATATATATATATATATATATATATATATATATATATATTATTCTGTATATATATATATATATATATATATATATATGAGATATCATTTCTTACAAATTGACGACGTTGTACCTTCTGTTAAATTGGATTTACGTAAGAAACCCAATAACCAAAAACTAAAAGCATTTCGCGGAAAAGCAAAAAATCAGAAAAAGAAAAACTTTTTACGAAGGTATTTCAACTTTAGCCTTTAATAAAAACTTAATGGGACAAGACGTGAATATAAAGTGTAGAGAAATGGAAAACGAATATACCTTTCAATAATATTTTCAGCAAATAAAGTCATTAAAATTACTTAGGGGTAGCGAACGACACTAAATTGCGAATCTGGAAGCAGTTTTATATTACAAATTCTTTTCATGTCAGCACAAAATAATAATCTAATCAATGAATCGCTACATGATCTAAATACATTATTATGAGAGCTTCGGGAGGGAGAAAAATAAATTTAAAATGAAATAAAAATGAATCTGAGACGTTGAGGTAGTGGCCGACTTTAATAAGCTTTAATTTGTGATTTATTAAGAACTTACCGAGACTGTTTGAAGCAATTAAGTTCTAATAAATTATAAAAGCCAATTTTTACGCATACGCGAAAGTATGGAAATAGACAATAGTATGTCCCATTTATAAGAAGCAAGATAAAGCAGTAAGCGAAAACTACAGTGGTATCAATCTTCTGTATATAACATAAAAGGTAGTCGCCAGAGTCATAAGACATAAGACATAAGAAGTAGACTGAAAAGGTACTTAAACGTGCAGGGAGTACTAGCAACAGTTAAAGCTTAATCTTCTCTTTATATATTTAAAACAAGCTTAGGATTCTGTAATAAGAAGGCGTCTGTATCATGCCCTTAGAGTATTTGGTATTTCAGAAAAGATAAGCAGACTAGAAAAAATGATCTAAATACAGATCGACAATAGAGTAAGAATAGAAGAGAGCCTAACAGGAAAATTTAAAGTAAGAAGGGGACTAAAGCAGAGTGATCCGATGTTCACAATACTTTTCATTGTTGGGGGCAATAATAAGAGAGAGTGTAATAAGAACAAAAGGTATGATTTATGATAACAAAAGCCAGCTCATCGATTTTCAAATCCTTTGAAGCAAAGGATAAACAGTATGAACTGATTATTAATGAGCAAAAAACAAAGTATAGGGAAATGGAAAAGACCACATATTAGGAGTACCACAAATAACGATAATAAAGAGCATTGCTTTAAAAAGGCGAGCATTTAGGAGTAACCTTAGTAAGTAAACGAAAAAAAGCCAAGAAATGAAGAAGTTGATTTCGAGAGAAAGGAAGACGGTTGAGCTCTACACAGCGGATTGGGCTTGGTGATAGGGTAAGTAAATAAATTGAAACGTTTGCGAAGGACTACTTGTGTTTTGGTTGGAGAGCTGAGTTGCAGGATAAGGATTCCTTCATTTGGGAAGGGCTGGGAGGACTAACTACAAAAAAGAAATAAAAAAATATTTACAGAGATAACCTGGGCAACACTACATAAAAGATTCCTAAACTGTTTAAAATAGAACGTTGTTTAAAAGGATCATCTTGGTACTTAGAAGGAAGATTTTGTTTTTGTAAAAACAAATAATTTTAACTCCTGGTTTAAAGGGAAACTTTATATATTTATTTTTATTTCGCATAAACGGTTACTACAACCTTCTAACAAAACAGACTTTAAAAATATGGTTATATACCAAATGCAGAACAGATGTACTATCTGCCATATGTCAAAATAAAATACCAAACTTCACTGAATTATTAGTGGAGAAGGTACAAATATGGTCTATGCTACTAATATGAACTATCGCAATTAATATGAAATACACACGACTGTCCATACGTCAATAGTCTGACTAGACACTTTTTAGTCTATAATAATAACTAATAAAGCTTACAGTGACCTAGGTCCAGTGACCGTTGAAACAATCACATGTTATGTTGACGCTGTTCAAGAAATTTTTCAGGTATGTTTTTATTTTAATTTTTTTTTCGGTAAAAACTAAGAACAAATTTAATATTTTATCATACATCGTAAGCAAATAGCTGATATTTTCATAATATTTTTGACTTTTTCTCTTAATTTATGTTGCATTTTAGTTATTAATATTTGAATACATTTTTAGTTATGTTGCAATAACGTGGTGATACAAATATGAGCTAGCCCATATTTGTGTGGTACTACAAATATGTGCCATCATATTTGTATCAGTTTAGTCTACGGGTTTTTTTTCTTTTTAGAATGCCTAGAAAGGTATTGTAAGTCCAAAAAAAAGAAAGTCCTGGGATCCAGATAGCATGAAATCTGCTATTCAAGCTGTGAGAGATAAAACGATGGATACGATAATGCGGCGCAAAGGAAAGAGACAAATCGCATCGCTGACTTAGACTGAGATAGGATCATTGATCACTTTAATTGCATGTCTGAGTACTGGAGGGAATTTTATCCCACTCATGTTAATCTTCTCAAGAAAGAATATGAATGTGCAACTCATGAAATGTAGTCCTCCTGGATTGATATCAGCCGTTCATCCTAGTGGTTGGGTGCAGTCTAATTTATTTACACAGTGGTTTTAACATTTCATAGATACCTTTAAACCCTCTAGAGAGTTTCCTGTACTTCTTATATTAGATGGACACTAAAGCCATACTCGCAATTTAGATAAGATCAATCTGGCAAAGAACAATAACATAGTTATAATTTTATTACCTCCACATTCAACACACAAGCTGCAACCGCTAGAGAAAACTTTCATGGGAACGCTCAAGGAAAACTATAGCAAAGAAATCAGGCAATGGTTACGTCATAATAACTGCACCCTCTCTCAGTACGATATTGGAGAACTTTTTGGCAAAGCATACCTTAAAAGCCAAAGTGGAGAAATTGCTGTAAATGGATTCCGCGCCATTGGAATTTATCCATTGAATAAGGCTGTGTTCTCAAATGCAGATTTTATTGCAACAGAAATTGGGAGTAACAACCACAGCCATGTAAAAGCGCAAGCTATTGAACCTACTCTCCTACCAAAAACACCAGACGCCACCAACATCAGTGAACCAGGTCCTTCTGATTTGCAGAAGTTTGTAAGTCCATTTGAAATATCGCCAGTGCCGTCGATCAGGAAAAAATCTACAAATCGTGGTAGAAAATCATCGAAATCAACGGTAATAACTTCTTCACCTTACAAGAAAGCATTAGACCAGCAAAACACCAAAAAGAAATTAAAAGTACAATTAGTAAAATGACACATTACGGCTGAGTCCACAAGGGAGGTGATTAAGAAAAAAATTAAAAGCAAGTCAGAGAGGCGGCATAAAAAAAGAAATCCGGAAAATACGGATGTAAATTATATTTTATGTGACGGAAAACTTTGTGAGGATTATCGAGTAATGATTTCTAGGGCTAGGCTTAAAAGCTTTGGCGATATTACGTCTCCTTGTCTCACTCCTCTCTTAATGGGGAGAGGATTTGTATTTTCCTCTAGTTGTACTATCATAGGTGCATTTTCATATATATTATGTATTTCATATTATGTACTAGTTGCCTATATTTGCCTTTTCATAGTCTATGAAGGCAAGAATTACGGGTAGTTGGTATTCATTTGCCTTCTTTATCAATGTTCTCATTGTCAGCAGATGGTCTGATGTGCTATATCCTTTGCGGAAGCCAGACTGTTAAACAGGTTGGTAATTGTCCATTTTGTAGGTCAACCGGTTGTTAATAATTCTCATAAATAGTTTGTATACTTGACTGAGCAGCGATATAGGTCTATAGTTGTGTAGATCACATTTGTCCCCTTTTTTGTGTAAGAGTATTACTAGACTCTCGTTCCAGTCTTTAGGGATCTGGCTATTATGGGAACATCTATTAAATAGCTTTGTTAGTACAGGGATTGTTATTGTCTTGCTTGTTTTCAAGAGTTCGGCAATTATACCGCCGTGTCTTGGAGCTTTATTATTTTTTAGTTCTTTTAAAGCTCTTTCTATTTCGAATCCCTTTATATTTGGTAGTACTTCTGATCCCACGTTTTTATTTTCTTTTTACGTTTTCCTTTGTTGTTTCATTATGCTGGCTTTGCGAGCTGTACAAGGATGTGACATGACAAGGCTACGACAATATTTGTTATTTTATATTTGTCCTTCTCTTCCTTATTGTTGGCGTCTTTAATTTTGATGATTTTCTGAACTCCCAGTGCGGGTCTTAGACATTTTATGCCCCTGTTGTTTTTAAATTATTTTACTAAGTTCTCTGTATTCTTGAGTATAGCGTCTGTTTTGCGCTAGTAGTTGTCTTCTTTCCGTCATTAGTTGTTTAGTTTCATTGCTTATTTTGTCTTCTTTAGTCGTTGTTTTCTTTGCGACCTGTAGTCCGGCTGCCAGAAGGTTTTTATTTACGTTTTTATTAATTTCGCCAATTTGATCTTAATTATTTGAAGGATCAGATTCGAACTTATCCGCTAAGATCTCTCGGAATTGCTCTTCATTTGTTCTTAGTTTAAAGGCATCTATTTTAGCTGTTTTTTTTTAAATCCTTTTTCTCTTTTCTTTCATGTTAATATTTATTTTTGCTCTAACTATACGATGGTCACTGCCCGTTGTTTATTGTTGTGACGTCTTTAAATATTCCTTTGTTGTTTGAGAGAAAATAGTCTATTTCATTTTTGGTGGTTCCGTTAGGTGCGACCCATGTCCACTTTCTGTTAGGTTTCTTTTTGTAGAAAGTATTCATAACATACATGTTTTCTTGTTCCAGGAATTCCATGAGTTTTTCTTCTCTTGTTTATTTTGTGTCGAATCCAAAATTTCCAATCTTGCTTTCAGAGTCTTCAATCTTACTTTCAATTTTGGCGTTAAAGTCTCCCATTATTATTATTTTGGATTCTTGGTTGTTGTCTATAGCTTTTTTAACGTCTTAGTAAAAAGAATTTATTTCCTCATCGGTCGCTTTTTCAGTAAACTTGCACGATCTTTATTTTAGTTTTTGGACTTAGTTTTAAGACCGTGTATGTAACCCTGTCTGAGATTGTGTCAATTATTTGAATTTGAGATTTTCTCTTCTTGTTGATTAAGAAACCTACTCCACCGTATGTGTAGTCTTCCCTGCCTTTATAATGGAAGTATCAGACTATATAATAGAAGTATTATAAAGGCAGGGTAATAAAATACTGAGAATACATTAATTAAATTTAGTAATAATAAATTTGTAATCTTTATGTAAAATTTACGTAATAAAAGAATTACAGATGTCCAAGTACAAAAAGATTTATTATGTGATAGCTAATTTATTCAAATTAAGAAAATAATATCAATTGTCGCGATATTAGTAATGCAGTGTTGTGTCAAAGTGTTTGTAGAAATGAATAATTATTCAAATCCTTTGCGGAATAATTGCAGCAAACAAGAAGCGGGTACCGAAAAGCCAGAGAAGCTCCACATAATGCTAAAAGTCAGGCAAGAATAAATTACAAGAACGAACTTGTTTCAGTTTCCCTCTGAATACTAAGTCTTAGTTTTGTATAAACATATTACATACAATCAGGGTGAGATTTTATTACAACCCGCTGACTTTATAACTACTCTATACAAACGAGAGGGAGCCTTGGAAAGGCTTTTATGCAGGGTGTATCCAGTCTGCTGCTGGCTGGCAGTTAGAATAATACGAGATTTCGACTTGCCAAAGTGAGTTATTTCGTTATTTTGAATGTTGCTATACTCATTGTTTCGGATTATATTGCTGTTCATTTGTTTAAGAATTATTGTTCTACATCCCCGAAGGAAATTAGAAAATATCTCTAACAAACTTTGTCGAGACCGTTTAGCACAGATTATGATCACGGTGTGACATAACTAAGGGGAAATATCTTTTATTTTATTAGTATGAGCGTAAAACTGTTTGGATATTTTTACTTTATTATTACATTACATTTTATGTATTATATTATATGATATATACATATTTCATTATACAAATATTACTCTACAAAATTAACGTAACGCCTTAAAGGTGTCATAAGTTTAAAGCTATTTTTCTTTCAAACCGTTAATTTGATTTTGATGTTTTTTTGACATTATAGGTCAATCTCTAAAGAACTACTGTATTTATTTATTTAGCGTATGACTACATCACAGGTTCATATAAATATAAATATATAAATATAAATTATATAAATTACAAACAACAGTAAATATAAAAATATTATTCTACAAACAAACATCTAAATTATAAATATATTCGATTGACTCTTTTGTAGCAGCCAGGAAATCTGAAGGGTTGCCATTATAGGATCTAATCGGGCATTCCTCTACCATGTGTTTTACTGTTTGCCTTTCGGCGCCGCAGTCGCAATTTGGTGATTGTATTTTTCCCCATCTAAAAAGTGAGTCGGAACATCTGCCACAGTTCGTCCTTATTCTATTGAGTGTGGTCCAAATTCGTCTCGGTTGGTTGAAGCCCTCAGGTTTGCTTGTAATACATGGCATGTTCCAGTTAGCTGGTGCAGCGTTATTCTCCCATTGTTCTCTCCACCGTTCAGTTACATTAAAGTTTTGATCTACTAGCCTTTTTGCTGTTTGTAGAGGCGGGTGTCTTGAACGGAGCCTATTTATGTCTCTGGCGGAAGTTCCGACATGGGAGCGGAGCTCAGGATCAGTATTGATTTTTCTAAATTCTCTGACAAGGGCATGTTCCCGGCGGATATGTGGTGGGGCTATATGACTCAAAGCTGGTAACCAGTAAGTGGGCGTGGCCTTGATTGTGCCCGATATAGTTCGCATGGCTTGGTTGAGTTGGACATCAACACGGTGAGTATGTGGACTGTTTATCCATACTGGTGCACAGTATTCCGCTACGGGGTATACCAGTCCTAATGCTGTCGATCTAAGTGCGGGTGCTGAGGAGCCCCATGTAGTGCCGCAGAGCTTTTGCAGGATGTTGTTACGAGTTCGGAGTTTTGCAGCAGTCTTAGTAAGATGCTCTTTAAAGTTCAGCGTTCTGTCAAGTGTAACACCTAAGTATTTTGGGTGTTTATTATATTTAAGGAGTCTATCCCCAAAATTGATTTGAGGTTGATAGTTGGCCATCTTGTTGTATAAATGGAAGCAGGACACTTCTGTCTTAGTTGGATTGGGTTGCAATCTCCATTTGCGGAAATAATTCCCTAGGGCATTTAAATCGTTTGTTAGAATGCGTTCAGTGACCTCGAATTCTTTATGACTTGCGGCAAGCGTCCAGTCGTCTGCGTATCCAAACTTTTTTGATGTGGTTTCTGGCATGTCTGCTATGTAGAGGCTGAAAAGCATGGGAGCCAGCACGGATCCTTGTGGAAGTCCATTATTCAGTTTTCTTTGGGTACTAGTCTTGTCTCCCAATATAACTTTAAAGCATCTGTTGGATAGCATGGCGTTAATAACCTCAGTGGTCTTTCTGCATGGGATTATTCGCATTAATTTATATATTGCCCCTTGTCGCCACACAGTGTCATAAGCAGCAGATAGATCGATGAAGACAGCGGTTGTTTTTGATTGCTTTTGAAAGTTTGATTCCACATAATTGGTCAGGGCGAGTACCTGGTCTGTGCAGCTGCGGTTTGGCCGAAATCCTGCCTGTTCCACTGGTAAGTGTTGGAATATGGTTTTGCTGATTCTATTATACAACAGTCTTTCGAACAATTTGTACACCATACTTAAGAGTGCGATGGGGCGGTAGTTTTTCGGTGAATTATTACTTTTCCCTGGTTTTAAAATGGCGACGATTTTTGCATTTTTGAGTTGGTGGGGGACGTTTCCCGTTTGAAGTATGTCAGAAAAGAATTCTGCGAGCCATTGCCTAGTGAATCTGCCGCTATGTTTGAGGAACTCAGCGTGAATGGCGTCGAAACCCGGTGCTTTTCCTGTTTTCATTTCATTTAGGGCTTGCGATATTTCTTCATGCGTAAATGGGTTAGAATATTCTGTTGACTGTGCAAGACTAGATTTTATGGTTTTGAGGTCTTTTTTAACTTTAATTGTATGTAAACGATTTTGAGGTGCCCTAGAGGTTGACACTATGTGCGTAGCTATTTGGTCTGGAGTTACTAGGTTGGTTTGGCGAGCGGGTGGGTTGCTACTTCCGAGTTTCCGCAGTAGGGACCAAGCTTGTCGACTTGACTTCTGGAAGTCTAGGTTTTCTACTGTTTGTGTCCATTTTTCACGCCTGGCAGCATCAATACTGTGGAGTAGTTCGTCTGCAATCTCCTGCTTTCCATCTTCGCAATATTCTTCATACAGTTTTTCGCTCTGTTCTGTCCAACCAGGGATATATTCTTTGCGGTATCCTCTAGGGATTGTCGCTTTTGCTGAGGTGATTATTGCTCCTGTTAGTCTCCCATAGTTCTGGCTCTTTGGTGGAATCCATCCTAGGCATTTGTCAAGGTTATTGGTGAAAGCAGACCAGTTAGCTTTCTTGAAGTTCCATCTGGGGCGTGGGAACGATCTTATAATCGGAATGCTGATACCGATCTTGATTAGGACGGGGCGATGTTGACTATGTGGAAAGTCAGACATAACCCTTCGTGATGCTGCTAGCGGTTGGCCTTTGTTGTCAATGGTAACAAAACAGAGATCAGGGTTATATTCTCTCCTCCAGGCCGCAGATCTAAAAGTGCCTCTATCTTTGGCGTCAAATAGAAGGTGGGCACCATGTTCCTCTGCCCATTCCACAAGGGATGTGCCATTTCTGTAAGTGTCTGAGTATTTCCACATCTCATGGTGGCTGTTGAAATCACCTACGTATATGGCTGGATGTTCATAGGAATTAAGAACTTGGACAGGCCAGGTAATAGCAGGAGGTTTGTATATGTTAGCTATTATGACATTGCCTATTTTCACAGTTACCTCGTGGATGTTGTTCTCGGTAGAAGTGGCGATTAATGCTGCATTTTCTATGTTTGAACGGACATATGTTGCCACTCCGTAAGCTCTATCGTAGGTAGCGCCCAAAAGATCATAGCCGGGGATTTTTCCTCTTGAGCTTAGTTGACCTTCGTTTTCTGTGTGCGTTTCCTGAAGTGCTACTAGGTCAACTTCGTTGTCTTTTAAAAGTCTGTGCAGGATTTGACATTTTGCCCTGCTTATGCCTTCTATGTTAAAATGGCAAACTCGTATACTTGGTCCGAGTTCTTTGGTCAAATGGTCCTGATAAGGTCCGTTTACAAGTGTCATTTCTGGAAATATTTTCTGTGATGATTGAATTGCCAGGAGATTCAAGATTGTCTGGCGCCTTTTGTGCTAGTTCATTTAGCGTTACCCAGGGTGCACGTGTAGTGTTCTACTACGGACGCGAACTAGCTTTACACCCCTATAGAATTAAGAACTACTGTAAACTCGATTTCATCGTTCTTGGCGTGAGCCTGAAATAATGGCTACTACGGAATTTTTAAAATTCGTCTCTCTCTGATACACAGATGCGTAATTCAATTGTGCAAATGAGAAGGGAATGACGAGACCACTAACGTCTCCCAGTATTGTAGCAATAACACCGATGCGTTTGGCCGATACGGCGTCGGTGATAAATTCGGCCTCTTTACGAATACAGATAGCTGCCACTGGAGGAGGTAAACGAATCGAGCTTAGACAAGGAAAAACAGATGAAACAACTTATTGCAAGTGTTTTTAAACGCGCACGCCAAGAAAGATGAAAACGTCTATACTAATTTTTTTTTGAACATTTTACTCATATACGGTAAAAATAAAGGTGTGTTTTTTGCACGTAAATCGGAAGATCCTGTGGAGTTGATTAGAAATGACCCCTAGATCTAGATTAACCTTTCGAAAGAGCTTTGTGTGTTTTCAATATTTTCGTAAAAAAATTATCTAAATATCTTTATCATCAAAGATGTTACAATACTTTTAATGCCACAAGTTCTAAGGACATTTAAATCATCCAAAGCCTATGAAAACATAAACTAAATGGTCTTTAACAAGTTGCCTCTCTTAAAACACAGCAACTAACGTCTGGCAAATAATAAGTGAAATGAGTCATGTATAAATAAGTGAAATGAGTCATGTACAAAGTCATGCGTCGAATATAATGCATGTAATGAACTGTTACCTATTGAGTAATTATTTTCCAGATGAATGGAAAAAACATTAATTAGACCCATACCTAAATGTAACAATCCAACCGAATATAAGGATCTTAGACCTATTAATATTCTGCCTACTCTATCAAAAGTGTTAGAACGCATTATGCAAATGCACCTTGGTGATTATATTTCTAACAATAATATCTTAACTGATTTTCAGTCCGGATTTAGGCCATTTTACAACTGTGAAACAGCACTCCTTAAAATAACTGATGACATTTTGAGAGAAAGAGATGTAGGTAAGGTTACCATTTTAGTTTTGACCGATTTTTCTAAGGCATTTGACACTCTCAATCATTGACTACTCTGTGCAATTTTGAAGTCAATCGGCTTTTCCATGAATGCATTGAATATGGTTAAGTCATACTTGCATCACAGGAAACAGAGCGTCAAAGTAGACGAAAAAAGCTCTGATTTTTTATGTACCTCAAGGCTCAATCTTAGGTCCAATCTTATTTACTTTATACACCACCAACATTACTCCCTGAATACCTGTAAATTTCATCTCTATGTAGATGATATATACATTTACCACTCATTTTACCCGGTTGACAAAGCAAGTGCTATTGACATTGTTATTGAAGATATTAAATCATTGTTTGCTTGGGCAAAAAATCATGCACTAAATATAAACTCAAAAAAAAACTAATCTGGTGGTTTTTGGTCCAAACAGGGTATGTTTGGAGATAAGTAACAGCATTGAAATAGTTGTTGATATTGAAATCATTAAACCTGTAACTAGTGCAAAAAATCTAGGTTTAACTTTAGATAATCACCTCAAATTTACAAAACATATTAACACCTGTGTGAGTAAAGCATTTCTCAGTCTAAGAACAATTTATTATAATCGCCGCTGTCTGTCATACAAAGTAAAAAGAATATTGTGTGAAAGTTTAGTATTAATAAAATTTAACTATGGTGATGTTGTGTATGGGCCTAGTATTAGTTCAGATGACAGGAGAAGAATTCAGGTGGTTCAAAATTAGTGTCTTCGTCTGATCTGTGGTGTCAGAAAACACCAGCCTATTTCTCACAAATTAAAACATATACAATGGTATGGAAAAAAAACATTTCTACATGCTGCTTGTCTTTTCCACAAAATTATCAAAAACTCTCTACCAGCATATCTTTTTGAAAAAATGATATACAAAACTGACATACATAATCTCAATACAGGATACAAAAAAAAACAATTACAGCTCCGCCACATCGCACAGAAAAATTCAAAAATTCATTTACGTATCAAATATTAAAAGTATATAACGGATTAGCTAAAGAATTAAAATTAAAATCGATTATATCTTTTACGAAATCTCTTAAATCTAAATTTCTGAGTAACACATGTGCAACTATTTGATGACCTGTTATAAAGTATATATAAACTGTTTCTATTAAATATGGTTTTTAATTAATTGTTACAGAACATGTAAAAAATTATTATATTTTTTTTCTCTTGCTTAAGATGAAAAGCAGAGGTACTGATTTCTTGAAATCAGCACCAACTGATCTTCGGCATTCTTTCATTCTTATTGTATTTTATGCATGTATAATTTATATATTTTGTGTATTGTATGAATTTGAAGGAAAAATAAAGACCTTTATTATTATTATTATTATTATTATTATCCAGATTTAGCCATACGGCTCACACTCACTCTAAGGGGAAAATTCACTCATCCCAGATACCTACGGTATCAAAAGGATTGAGCTCTGGTGGGACTCTTCCTTGTTATCGAGCCCTAGGTGACTTGGTATGTTGGAGTATCTCCCAAAAATTTTCGTACACATCTGGACGTCGCGAGGAGTACAGCTTTCTGCATGGCCTTATAAAGATGTTCATTTAGATCCAGCTGTTTTATATTCGCTAGGAGGCTTTTGGGAATAACACCAGTAGTAGATAGAACAATAGGTACTCAAAAAAATATGATTTTTCCGCAAATCGCCAGGAAATTTTGACATTCCTGTCAAAATTTCTTGAAGAAAAAGTCAGGACTTCCTTACTGTAAGGAAATGAAATTTCCTTACTGTAAGGAAATGATATTTCCGTACAGTTGTTAGTGTATTTCTCAGAAAATTGTCAAGTTTGACAATTCAACCTCAATACGTTTCCATAGTAACCCAAGTAATTTTATTAGGAATTTCAAAGCACCATTTATTTGGGAATAAAATTATCGCGTTTTTTTTAAATCAATCAATATCTGTCGAATTTTAAACGATTTGCGGAAAAATAGTATGTTTACCTCGTAGGAAAAGCCACATTCCTGGACTCTGTGTCTCTGACTCTGAATCTTCACAGTCGTCCAGGAATGTTAAGCTTTTGCTACCCGGTAAACAATGTACTATTTCAGCGCATTCGATTTTCTTTATTTAAACGATACTGAATGTGTATTGAAGAAAATGGGGATCATTTTGAACACCTATTGTAATATCTTATTTATAGAGGTTATGGATATTTTTTGTACTTATTAATTCATTTAAGCCATTTATTTAGTTGCACGTATTTTTTAAAGGTTAAGAAAAGGGTCGTAACTTAATAAAAACTGTTTTTTGAAAAAATTGATAAGAGACAAAATTTTTTTAAAAATAATGTGTTGAACTAATGATGCGACAAAATTTATTTGATTTAAACGTACTCAAAAGTTTGGGGGGACTTAGGGCTGCACACCCCCTTAAATGATAAAAAGCATCAAGCAGAGAAAGCTGGAGTATTTCGGACATGTAATGAGAGGTCCCAAATATAGGGTGCTACAAAATATCATGCAAGGACAAATAGCAGGCAAACGCAGTCCAGGACGAAGAAGAACCTCATGGTTGAAGAACTTGCGAGATTGGTATGGTGTTGATACAAGCATGCTATTTAGGGTGGCAATGAATAAAATTAAGATAGCTATGATGGTAACCAAAGTTCTGAAAGGACATGGTACATGAAGAAGACCCCCTGAATCTTTTTCTGTGCGCTTAGATTTTGTTGATTTTTTTTTATGAAAAATGCTTTCAGAACAAGAAAGTAACGTGTAGGAGGTAAATGGAGGTTGTTTAGGAGGTAATGTAAAAACAATTTTTATTTTGTAACTTCAAAGAGCTGTAACTTTTTTTGTGTACACTTTTGTACCACAGTAAGTTGGATTCAATCAATTTATTTTTGTTGTCGGAATGCGTGATTTAATTTATGACGTACCTTTTTGAAACACCCTGTATATAACTATGAAATTCCCAAAACTTTAAATAACATGTGCGGCTTAAAATGTAACAATTTAACTTTTTATAACTAATTGTATGCTTTTACTTTATACAAAGTAATATGACTATTATATAATAATTAAATTATAAAAAAACTTCAAGACATAATTTTCTATACAGTTTTCATTCAAAAACATTCGGAATACTAAAACTAGTGTTGACATAGTGTAGTCTTTCTTTATTATTAAACGGTACAGCGTTCAAGGATTCTTAGACCAATATAACTCAATTGTATAACAGCAGAAAGTGACACTTCGCAAAGTTGTTTATTGTTTTCTCGAATATAGCTCGCAACAACCTCTTCTCGCTTTTATTAAACACATCAAGGTACAAAATGCTCTTGATAAACAATTACCCCGTTCGACACTTCATAAATGCCACAAGCCTATTACTTACTTCTAATGTTCCCTTGCTTCAAACCGAGACGTCATTTCCAAGCACTAGAATACTTCTTTGAAATATTATGGTATATATTTTAATTTACAGCTTAACAGCTTGAACATATAGATTAACATTGACTTGACGTAAGAGCGGTAAGAAAATTAATTGTAAGAATTATTGCAAGCGCTCGCTCAAAGAACTTAATTAATTTTCTAGTGTGTATTTCGACATTTTGTATGGAACAGTGCGGCTTTTGGGTGATTACTGAAACATCATATAGATCTCGATGCGAATATAATGGAATTGTACATAAATAATTACCTTTCTTATATTTAAGAATAAGACAATATATGTGAATATTATTCAAAAGCATCTTATTCTGTGACGCCGGTTGAGCGTAGTAGTAGTATATAACACCATACTTACAAGTCGAAAGAAAATGCAAAAAAAGTGCAAAAAAGTATTTTTGAAGTGTGTATATTTTAGGCAATTCCTAGCTGAGCGCTTTCGGCTTTACAAAGCCATCATCAGAGCTATGCTACAATAAAATGTTCTAATAAGTACTAATTGGTAAAGATTGTAATTTTTAACTTACGTCAATTTTTTAAATACCACTACAAAGGAGAGATCTCATTTCCTTAAATTTCAAAATTATGATTTTGTAGGTGTTGAAATTCTTATAACATATAAAACATATAAAAAACCGACACTGGACTTCACAAACACGTTAAAAAATTGAAAAAATTTTTGTCATGGTACGGGTTTTAGAACCCGACCATTGATTGATGTGAGGACGTAGACTGAATAGAACTAATGAAATCAAATGTCGGTCCTTTTAAACGATTTTTCAAAAGTGACAGGTGACAAATGTCATATATAGGAAATAGAGATTGTTTTTTTAAATTCTTACAAAATTATTTAGTAGTTTGGAATTACTAATAGTCATCAAAGACTTTCTAAAAATTAAGTTTTTAAATTAAATTTTATGTGTTCATCACATCATACAGAATGACATTAGTTTGTAAATTCACTCAAGTCATTGCTCAAGGTCAATGTATGTTCAATCTGACAGCTATCCTTAAGAAACAAGGGCTCAAATTGTTCAACAACAATATAAAGAAGAAACATGGTATTAATGTTAGGTTATCTGATACTTAAGTGTATTAAGAATTGTATGTCTTGATGGAAAATTGTATGAACTTTGCATAAAAAATTTTTTAATAATGTATTTTCATGTTTCAATTAAGAACAACTGTCAAATGAATTACAAAATGTAAACTTTAATAAAGTTTAAAATTTGTTTAAAAATATAAAAGTATGAAAAATATGTAACAAGATTGCATGAGGTCACCCTTCTTCCTCTAAAGTCTCCCATAATAATTTAAAAAGAGGTTTATAGTTGCAATTGAGGTTGATTTGTGTGTTTAAGCGTTGATTGAATAATCCAATCAATCAACGGTTTAAGCAACAATCAGGGTTTATTTTCATTTCTTTGGATATCTCTAGATCTTCCAAGAGATTCATGAGTCTAAAGTTTTTATTGGGAATGTTGTGTAAAATTTTACTGTTTTCAGAAGGAGAAAAAATTTTACACAACATTCCCAATAAAAACTTTAGACTCATGAATCTCTTGGAAGATCTAGAGATATCCAAAGAAATGAAAATAAACCCTGATTGTTGCTTAAACACACAAATCAACCTCAATTACAACTATAAACCTCTTTTTAAATTATTATGGGAGACTTTAGAGGAAGAAGGGTGACCTCATGCAATCTTGTTATATATTTTTCATACTTTTATATTTTTAAACAAATTTTAAACTTTATTAAAATTTACATTTTGTAATTCATTTGACAGTTGTTCTTAATTGAAACATAAAAATACATTATTAAAAAATTTTTTATGCAAAGTTCTTACAATTTTCCATCAAGACATACAATTCTTAATACACTTAAGTATCAGATAACCTAACATTAATACCATGTTTCTTCTTTATATTGTTGTTGAACAATTTGAGCCCTTTTTTCTTAAGGATAGCTGTCAGATTGAACATACATTGACCTTGAGCAATGACTTGAGTGAATTTACAAACTAATGTCATTCTGTATGATGTGATGAACACATAAAATTTAAATTATAAACTTAATTTTTAGAAAGTCTTTGATGACTATTAGTAATTCCAAACTACTAAATAATTTTGTAAGAATTTAAAAAAACAATCTCTATTTCCTATATATGACATTTGTCACCTGTCACTTTTGAAAAATCGTTTAAAAAGACCGACATTTGATTTCATTAGTTCTATTCAGTCTACGTCCTCACATCAATCAATGGTCGGGTTCTAAAACCCGTACCATGACAAAATTTTTTTCAATTTTTTAACGTGTTTGTGAAGTCCAGTGTCGGTTTTTTATATGTTTTATATGTTATAAGAATTTCAACACCTACAAAATCATAATTTTGAAATTTAAGGAAATGAGATCTCTCCTTTGTAGTGGTATTTAAAAAATTGACGTAAGTTAAAAATTACAATCTTTACCAATTAGTACTTATTAGAACATTTTATTGTAGCATAGCTCTGATGATGGCTTTGTAAAGCCGAAAGCGCTCAGCTAGGAATTGCCTAAAATATACACACTTCAAAAATACTTTTTTGCACTTTTTTTGCATTTTCTTTCGACTTGTCATAAGTGTGTACAAAAAAATATCAGTCTTTTGATCATACTTACAGTTGTAGCATTAACATTTTCCTTGATATATATATATATATATATATATATATATATATATATATATATATATATATATATATATATATATTTGATGCGGTTAGCAAATCAAGTAGAGATGAAGAAAGTCATTTAAAAGAAGCAAAGGAAAAATTAATTTTACAACTTAAGGAGCAAACAAACGATTTAGTTTCCCTCGAAGAATTAAAGGCTGTACAAAAAATCGTTATTCCGATAAAACCCACCATAGATGCTATGAGAAGTCAAAAACAGATCAATTTGTCCTTTCCATCCACATCTAGAACACCTTCCAATAAAAAAATTATACTCCAAAAAAAAATTTTCGCAAAACAAAAAAAAGTAAAAAGGGGAAAGTTCAAAACTGCAGAAGCCCTCCTCAGAAGAAGCCAATATACTAGCTGCAAAAGTTTTAATACAAAAATAAATTATTTTTTTTAAATGTTAATATATATGTTTTAAACTAGTTTTGTTTTATTTTTTGAAAAAAAAAAAAAATAAAAAAAAACAGAGTCTTGTTTGAAATACTATTTTCCAAATAGTTCCAAAATTGCTTAGTCGAAATTCTAAACGCTCAGTAAATTTTTAAAAAAATTTCTTGTATTATTAACAAAATATTTATTTGTTACCGTTTTAAAAAACTCCCCATAAATAAAAATATATTTAATTTTATCCTTTTAGTATCTTAGGTCATCTAGACATGTGCCTTGAGAGGGGAAATTTCCAATATAACACCAACCAAAAGACAAAAATATTAACTTAGGTATATGCAATCATTATCACTGCTTAGCGTATTTTCATCAAATCAACCGCTGTGCTGACTAGTATTTTTTTTAAATATTGATGAATAAATAAAGTATATATTAAATAAAGGGTATTTTAAATAAATTTGTAATATTTTATGCGAAAAGAAGAAGAGACTCAGATCCAAGTCGTAAGCGTATTCCTTATATTTTCTTTAATTGTGTTAAGCTACTCGGATGTGAGTCGTTGTTATAATTATTCAAAAAAATTAATTTACAATATTTTTTATTAAATCGAATGAGAAATATTATAGCAAATTAAGAACTAAGGAAAAAAAACAAATTTTCATTTCCTAGCAAATTGTTTCTGAACACTTAAGATTAAAACTTCCAAATAAAATTTGGATAATATTGTAAAGGCTTTTATACACTGAAATTAAATTAAAAAAGAACATGAAAAAAGTGGAAAAATAATAAAAAATTCCCAAATTTAAATTTATCTCGAAAACAAAATACGATCTGGAAAAAGAGTACCGGAAATGTTTATTTTTTTTAGCTCTTCGATTGTGTAGTACCTTCAATTTCAATTTTTTTCAACAATACTCGTGTATTTCGATTTAGTACTCTCAGCCTTATAAAAATTTCCAAGAAATAATATCGGATGGAGTTTCAACAAGCGAAATGAAAATCCTAATATTAAACAGCATTGTGACCAGGTACAATATCTGACTTTTATGCAAATTAGTAGGTAATTAGAAAGTCAGTATGGGCAAAACCAGCTTATTGAAATTATAGGTACCTACCTATAGTCCTGTATTGAAGGATATTAATTTATTACCCTTATCATACGTAAAGATTTTCAAGAAAGTAATATCAGGTTCAGTTTTCAATGAAACAAAAATCTTTAAGAGAATTGTGACTATGTAAAATACCTGCCTAATATGCTAATTCGTAATAAGAAAGTCAAATCGGCAAAACCAGCTTATTCAAATTATAGCTATAGCCTTTTGTTAAAGGATTTCAATTTATTATTACTAACAATTTTCACAATTTTTCAAGATATTTATATTTTCAAATTAGAAATTGTAAGTGGGGCATCAGCTAACAATTAAAAGGTCTTTAGAACATAAAATTTTTATTTAAACTAATATACTGAATGCAATCTATCTGTTGGTTGAATGGTATTTGCGAAAACAATATCCTATGCATAGTCCAGGTTTTTTTTGTCACAATCAGCACACTCGTAAATTGTGTTTTTTCAAATTTTATTCATACAACATATTCTACATCGTTTACATAGTGGTAATATTTCAATATTGTTAATGGTCTGCCAACATTTCATCCTCTCTTGGTTGTATGTTCAGTCAAAGTATTGACAAATTCAAAAAATCCTTTTTCCCTCCTCGTAGATTCGCCACTGACTGACTACCCAACGCTTAGCTACTCTTCATACAATTTGTATTATCTTATCAAAAAAAATCAACCATTTGCAAGAAAATTGCACTTTCATATAAAAAAAAACGAGTTATTTATCTCGTACTTTTTTTAAGCAAGGCGCAATATTTAATTGCTTTAAATACAATAACTAAAAAACAATATTAAAATCTCTAATAATATTACCAATATTAAAAACTTTAATATATTATACAGTATAATATTAATATGAATGAGTAGAAACGATTACATTTAAATTTGGCAAATTGTAATCTTTATTTTTATACGTCCATGGTAACTCCAGTCGACTATAATATAGTTCACGAACTTACAAGTACGATTGCGCGAAGCCGTGGATTTTATATCAAACTCTCGGTCTGTAGATCCTTGTCTCCTATAACCATGCCTTATGCTTCTAGAGTACGTGCCAATTCTTAAAAAAAAAACAATCAGCTTTCGTAAATTTTACGAATGGTTAGTGTTCTAAGGTTAAATTGACAAAATGTTCTAGTTTGCTTCGAAGTATTTTTTAACAAAAATTAAAAGTGATATTTGAGTACTTTGTATATGTACTTTGGATATAAATTATTCTTAGCACGGTAGTATTTGCTTTAGAAAAAAATTATTAGGTGAAAAGTAGGTGAAATTTAAATTAAATATCATTATGCAAGAATACTATTTAATAAAATACATGTTTTTAATAAAAAAAAAGGATCCTACAAGAGAGTAAGATTTTTCTTGTATTGATGGTTCACAGGCACAAACTTAGAAGATATTATTAAATTCATAAATACAGAAATCTAATTAATTTCATACCAGGATATTATGCTTGTAGTAATTAACGAGGAATTGTAGAAAACACAATGAATATAATGTATCTGGTTACAGAATACGTCTTTAACAATATCCTGAAGTTAAATTACCCAGAAAATAATTGTAACAAAATATCAATTATTTGTATTCCAAACAATAATTCGCGGAATGAAGCAAACACAATGAAACTTCCAAATTTCTAGTAACTAAACTTTCAGGAAGGTAGTGGCTGTCTTTCTTACCATTCCAGCCGAATATATCCAGTCTCTCAAGCTCGCTTCCGAGTTTTGCAAGAAGTTATCTGCTCCTGTATAAATAATGTGTTTTTGTGAAGAAAGTTTAAGTAACAGGCTGTCTGAGATCGAGACGGAGCTTTCTGAATATATTGATTGACTTTAAATTACCTTTGTATCTGAAATAGAAAATTGAGACTGTGCTCTGCAGTCTAGCGGATGATAAAACTGTATTATTAAAGTTTTCAACCTAGGGAAAAGTTGTTCTTTGTATGTTGATGATTTCAGAGAGTTGCATTTCGAATAATGTCGGTAATTGAATCCTTGGATATACCGATTTTATGAGATAAAACAGGAATGTTTAGAGAAACGGGAGAAAACACAAACTACTTGTTATGTAAATATTGAAATAAATTTAATTTTATGCGAACGAAGCCTGTTCTCTCGTTGGATGTTATGTTGTGAACAGATAAAAATAAACTATGGCATAGAGTTATTTTCCTCTTTTCGGAATAATACAATTATTAAGGATAATATAACATATGATTTCTAATTTACGACTGTATATTACCCACTGTTATATGCCGCAAATTACTGACAATAAAATAGGGCTAGTTTTAGATCATGATGACAGATCTATAGTGTTATTAACTCATTCGTTATAGATAACTAACAATAACGAAATATACATCTTTTGTTGAAGATAATTCACACAAAAAAGATCTAAATTCTATCAATAATAAGACATCAAAGATCTTTCCAACATGTAGTATAATTTAATAAATTAAGTTGCTTTTAAATGCACCATGGCATATATTTAAGATAAAATCCTGAACCATTCGTGTTTTAAAATACCTGCCAGATGTCATCTGTCAATGTCAGATACCAATTTTTTTATCCATGTTAAACTTCTAAAGAATGTATAATTGAAATATAATAATGTTTATAAAATGAAGTGCTTACTGAACATGACAAATAGTCAAATAGTTTAAACAATATTATATAAACATATATAAACAATATATAAACAATAAGAATTTTTATTTACAACACACCGACAAATCCAGGAAATAAAAAAGGGTATATTTATATGTATATTGCTTAATTATGTTCAATGTTTTTAACAGATTTAAGTAAATATCATGAAATCCGTGGTATATCCAGATTATTTAAAAATTATTTTTAATAATTTAAGGCTTTGTCTTCATTAACAATACTTCTAATTGATTTAAAAGATATCAGATATTCTGGTAGCAACTGTTGAAGCTAGAAGTTAATATTGTTAATCCCAACATTTTTCGCCTCCAAAATTACGTTTTTAATAAGCCAATTATTATTCAAGTAATTATTCAGTATAACCGAGAAGATACTTACAATTATTTCCTATTTGGTCTTAATAAAAGTGTAGAAATGGTCTAGAAGTTTGATGCATTGTGTATTTGAATGCAGTTTTATTTTCCGTTTAAAATATTTAGCCAACGCTTGGAAAATATTGGCGTCGATAGATCATTTTGCAGTTGTACTGTTAAGGCGCAGTTACACGACGCGTGGTTCAGCGAACTACGAAAGTGGTGCTTGGTTCGCATTGGCTTGCCATTGTGCAAACCATGTGTGTTAAAATAGTATGTGGTTCGTACAGCTATGTGACGTATTTACGAGTACGCGAACTCAGACCTAGACGTAGACATCAGTAACGCTCAGATGGGATTCAGAAAAGGGCTGGGTACAAAGGAGGCTCTCTTTGCAATGAACGTTCTCTCACAGAGATGCTTAGACATGAAGCAAGAAATTTACGCCTGCTTTATTGATTTCGAAAGCCACCTTAGTGGCTCCAATAATAACGACTATAATCCATCAGGATGTATAGAAGAAGTAGAACAAGAGCGTCACAAAATAGATTCAGATTCCAAGTGCAATTAAATGGATAAAGAAAATCAGATGATAAGTGACGAAACTGAAGCAGAAAGCGGTAGTGACGAAAATGACAAAGAGGGCGTAGGTACTTACCAACCAGGTATTAGGTTTCATAACGATGGAACTTTTTTATCACGTTTTTTGGTTCCATGACACCATAGTTTGCAGATGGCAAGATACTAAAGACTTTTTAACAGTAAGCAATTGCTGTGGAAATAAGCAAGTAGAAGTGAAACGACAAATTAAAAATGGCTCTAAAATAAATGTGCGATGTCCTGAACTTCTCGACAATAAGAACATAAGCGCCGTCAACATGGATCATATTTTGGGCTTGTATGACTTTGATCAGAAGTCTCCCAAATGGTGGAAACAGTACTTTTTCATTTTCTGACGATGGCTGTTGGAAATTCTTATGTAATTCGTAATAATCTAAGAAGGAAAGAAAAAATACCATTTTAACATTTTCTAATTAGTGTAGCTGAGGGACTTATTTTATTTGGAAGAAGCCATGCTGTTGTTAAAAAAAACCCTTACTCGGACGTGCTTTGGCAGAGGAAACAAAAAAACTGTTCAACGCGGGAGATCGTTTACCTATCGAAGGAAAGCCCCGCAGAAGATGTCAACCACGTTCTTCTCAGAAAAAAAAACGAACCACTGTCAGAGCTACAATGTACCCTTGTACAAAACATGTTTCAAACCTTTTCATTTTCAATAAATATTGATCATAGTTTTAGTCCTTTTGTTGTCAAAATATGAGATTTTATTTGTATTTTCGATTTTTGTTTATATAAAATAAAGTAATAATTTGGTGTCTAATGGGTTATTATAGTCCCACACATATCATGAATATGTTGCTTGTGTGAGTCCATTTCAAATAGGTAAAGAAATAATAAATAAGACTTACAATCAATTTAATTTAACTATCAGACGACCGGTCTCGCTTTCTACAATATGCAAAGCATCTTCAGGTCTCGATACAAAGTTAAACAAATGCTGAAATGATAAAAACCCATATTAGGGTGTTTAATGTCTAATTTGGACATTAGACTGAGTTAGTTATATTGTAGGATGTATTTCAATTATCCATATTGTTACATTAAATTTGATTAATTAAAGATTGTTAAAGTATGCCAATATTAAACACATCAATTTACTTTTGATATTAAAATTGAAACAGTTTTATAGACATTCATTAATAACAGCATATTTTATGAAACTAGATAACTTAACTTACAGTATTGAGAAACAGAAGAAGAACTGTCACATGCTAACCTACATCTGTCAATATTTACCACTAAAATCTAATAGATACAACAATAAAAAACTCATTGTGCCCAAGACTATGATGTAGTGCATTAAAGTCCTTCCCCCTTTTAAATTCAATGTTTGTTTCGTCCCTTCTAAGTGTTTTCTGTTTTAGTGTGTTTAAATCATCCTTAATTGTTTGTATTTTACCATTTTATTTACTTGACCATTCCAATAATTAACTCATTGCCAATAGAACTTTATCAAAGTAATTTGATAACTACAAGTTAGAAAATAATTGCACACCCACACAATTTTTACATCTACACTTATTCATTGTCATAAAACTGTCACCTTCATAAAACAATTACTCAATAAATAACACACATTTCAAAAATATATCTCTGGAATAAGTATAAATAGCCTTTAATAACACAATAGTATATTACATCACTTACATTTAACAAACAATCTCACATATATCTCAAATTCATTGGATCAAATCTATCTCCTCAAGAACTTCCCGTTTACTGTCAAACAACTGCAATAATAGTATTGAGTTCTCCATTCAACAATATAAAGTAGTTTCAAACATGTTCTACCATCCATCTATTAATAGAGTACCGGCATGTAAGTAATGTATTTTATTTATTTATTTGCTCATTTATTAATATATTACAATCGAAGAGACTATTTTATAACAATTTGTGGGCCTTACCTTGTCTGTTTAACCTTTTTAAAAAAATTTATACCTTTTATTCAACTTACTCATTTAAATAAAACCACAGACATGTAATATTGGAATAATTATTGTAATTTATAACATCTAATTTGTTTATCTTTATTAGACAACACCCCAATATGGGTTTTTATCATTTCAGCATTTATTTAACTTTGTATCGAGACCTGAAGGTGCTTTGCATATTGTAGAAAGCGAAACCGGTCGTCTGATAGTTAAATTAAATTGATTGTGAGTAAGTCTTATTTATTATTTCTTTACCTATTTCCCACATATATGTTTCAAAAAAGTCTGACTGGGATATATATGTCCCGAACAAAATGGCGGATTTCAAGAATAAAATTAATTTAAGTTACTTTCATTTTTGCATAATTATACGTTTTGAATAAAACAGTTCTAAATTAAATACCGATGGTGAAAAGAAAAATACGACGAAAGTCTTAAACCAAAATCCGTGTAAGTGCACCAAATAGATTTTTTTATCTAACTTGTTAAAATTTGATTATTTAATGTCAAAGGCCACCAAAAAATTTAAAATGCCGATTTTACACCCACCACAATTTTTTTTTTATAAAAATGGTTAGCTATTTCTTGTTGGCGGTAATTTATTACAATTTGTATATTTTGTTGCAATATCCTTTTAATTGATGTATTATACTTTTTAATAAACAAAGAATCGTTTAACAATAGTTAAATATGATAAACTTGTTTTTATGTAAGTGTTTGACTGCGGCAGCGAAATTGATTTACCGCCAAAACCAGTGTTACGACTATTTGGTCCAAAATATTTTATTACCTCGCAGAGTATTTATTTCTTTTCTGCTTCACGCACATATAAACGGCAATAAAAGAAAAAGTTAAATGGACTTTATTGGAGTTTCGCCATTAGGTTTTCATTACTTACTGACCTTGAAGAGAGACCCTTAGATACTAAATTATCTTTATTGTATCTTCTTACAGTAGAACCAGACATATTTTTGTGTTTATGAATCTTTCAACGAATATTTTCTGTTAACTGTTTATTTTATTGGAGATACGGGAAAAGTAAGTGATTCTAAGAATAATTACTTGTTACTGTAAGTTTAAACATCAGCCAGATACGAGGAACATATTATTTTCTAATATTTGATTTTTTCTTATCATAATTACGAAAAGTTTTTAGTTGTAATACAGTTTAAATTATTTTGCTGTCAAAATAATGTCATATTTTTGTTATTACATATTTTCTTAAGTAAAATAATATTAGAGTAGAGATTAAATCAGAACGGACGGTAAACTTGTTCGATGGTCCTCATCCTATAAACTTGAAGTTTAAATTTAATCTAATCGTTAAATGTTCTTGTAGATATAATTTTTTATCAATACAATATATTATAAACTACAGAGAGATGAAAGACTGCCGATTAAAAATTAAGATCTATAAAGGTTAATAATACAATTTTTCTGTTAATATTTTGATTGCTAATTTTTAATAAAACAAACACAATATTTTATGAATAAGGTTAGGGAGAAAAGAGTTTAACGAACTTTTTTTAAATTATTTATTTGTATAATAGACAGTTTTAGCTTTAAAAGTATGTGCACTCGTCCAAAATAAAAACTGGACGAATCCACCCCTCTTATTGACTTTTCTTGTTGAAAAAGATAATCCCTTACATTCCGGAAGTAGCTCTCGAACTTGTAGTTTTCGCTACACTTTCTGTCTCCGCATTTCTTCGCGGACGGCAAATCGAAGGTTGTCGTGACATGCTATTAGAAGTAAGATTGAAAATATGTCCAAAAGAAAATTAAACCTGTCAACTTAGTACCGGCTAGGACGGTCCATTAGCGGGTTGTTGATAATAAAAAACAAATATAAAAGTTCTCGTATCGGGGTTAAACTTCACGTAAGGGATTTCGTCAAGGTCCTTTTCAGATATGTTATGAGTAGAAAATATATCGAGAAATCATTTCGCGCTTAGATGGAGTTATGATATGGGTCAATATAGTCAAAAGTAAAAGTTCATCAGTTATTTCTATTGGGATTAACTTTGATTTACTTCGATTTTTAATATACAACAAAAACTATTCTACACATAGGAATAAAACATAAAGTTAATCTCTTGGTCTGATATTGAAAATGCAAATGCATGCTTTCAAAAAGTTTTATGTTTCAAGATAATATTCTCTTCTTCTTGTAATGTTAACAAATTTTATCCAGCGACGTTACAATATAGGTATCCACTCACGAATTGCTGCACAATATTTCTTCAAAGGCTCAACCGGCATTGAAGGTCTAGGGCTAAAATACAATTATTACAATAAACATAATGCTTTTATGTTACAAAACTATGTATCAACTGGAGTGTCTTCTTGTCCAATCATGCTCCTTACATACTAAATTGGCTTACTACTACCCTCGATTCATCCCTGTATTTTGCCCTTTCTTCCCAACTATCGTATCCATCTTTTTTGAGATCTTCCTGTACCTTCCCGTCCTTTTCTTCTTTTCGTGATTGGGCTCCATTTTAGAATCATCTTTGGCATCCTCTCCGTTTCCATTCTTATAACTTGCCCTATCCATCTTACTCTCTGTGCTTTTATGAAGCAACTTATGTTTGGTTCATTATACAGTTCCTCTAGCTCTCTGTTTGTTTATCTCACCCAACCATCCACCATTTTTTTGCCTACACATATAGTTCTGAACATTTTCCTTTCTCATATTTCCAATTTCTTCATATTTGCTTTTTTCATTGTCCATACTTCAATACCATACGTCATTATGAGCCTTCCTATTTTTTAATATATTCCTAACTTAGTTTTCTTTATACTTATTTGGATTTCATCAGTGGTCTTAGGCTTCCCATCTATTTATTTCCCTTTGCCAATTTGGATCTTAGTTCCCATTCCTCCTTTTTTCCTCTATAATACTCCCCACTTTTTTGATAGAGCCAAAATTACTTGTTCTAACAAAAATTCGTTCTTCGAGGAGAAACATTTGTTAACATCTGTTTTATTAAAAAATGATTTTCCTTAATCGATTATAAATAAGGAATTTTCAACAATCGATCGAATAGAACAGAACAGCTTAGAACGAGATCCTACAGCATACACAAGGAATAATACGAGGAAAATAACAATACCGTACATAAAAGGATTATCAGAAAAACTTAAAAGGATAGGAAATAAATTCAACATTTCAACAACATTCAAAACAACAAACACGTTGAGATCTATTCTGTTCAAAACTAAACCTAACAATGAACAAGAAATGACAAAGAATTGCATTTATAAAATACTTTGTGAATGCGATCAGTTTTATTTAAGTGAAACATCAAGGCCATTAAATGTTAGAATAAGTGAACATCAATCTTATATTAAAAATAGAGAATTTGATAGATCTCAAATATGTAAACACGCATGGGATAATGAACATAGGGTTCAATGGAATAACTCATATGTAGTCCTAAAAGAAACGGATGGTAAAAAAAGAAAAATCAAATAAGCAGCTCTAATTATGCTAAATGAGGCCAATTGTGTTGCAAATTCCTCGGCAGAATGTAGTAGGATCTGGTTACCAATATTGAAAGAGGAAGTTATTAATAAGAAAATACCAGTATTAGTAAGTCAGTAACATATAGAGGATACATCATTTATGTTTTTTAAATAAAGAAACATATAAAATCAGAATTTTGGTGTTTATTGAAGGTAAATTAAATGCACGAACAAATACTTACCATGTCGGGATAGTATTATGAGGTTTTTTTCCTGGGTTTTCCCTCATAATTTACTATGGAATCACTAACAGGAGAATTTTACTGTCATCATGTCATCATGTCATGTGTTTGTCTTTTTAAAGACGAATTACATGTTATGATTTTCTTTTCTGACGGATATTCTCAAGTTAAAGTTAATTTCATGTAATCGAATGAACTATCTTATAAATAAAGTCGTCCCAGGAGCGCAACTCAACAATATTGGCAATATCATTTTAAAGTCGTTTACTTTAAAATGCATAATATATGTCTGAATTGTCAATATAAGTGAGTCAGATAAAATTAAATTATTAGAAGAATTTGTCACTATGTAACAAAAAACAAAATTTGTTTAATTTACTGTTTGTATTTTGAGAACGATTTCCGAAGTGAAAATTGAAACGTCAATAAACTTATTTTTAACTTTAATTGTGGCTTATTCCTAGTTAAATAGTAATTAATCAGTTATACAATTTCTTTCTAAATATAGCTATTTACCCACAAGACGGAGGCCAAATAAGTGAACTATAAACTTGGTTGCCAGAAAGCGCCAATTGATTAACATTTAAAAGTTAACATCATTTCTTATTTTATATATTTTTTAAAACGAATATCGGATTGTAAATCAAAAGATCAAAACAAATGTAAAATATATTCTTATTGCAATCAACTGTCGTTTAATCCCACATAAATACAATATTAAACAAATAGTTATTAAGTACTACTGCTGTTGGCGCCATTATAAAAAAGCTGGAATATGTCTACAATTACACACACGTTATTCATATAAAAAAAATATGATATTCCTAGATATCCGGCTGGTTATAAATATATATTTAAATGCAAAATATATTTAATTCGACGAAAACCGCAAACAGACATTTGGGAAAAGCGTCACGAACTAGATTCCGATAACAAATAAAATATTGTCGGAACGTGGCTACTACCCTCATAACTCATACATATACAGGGATACTGGGAAATATGGATACTTAAGACCTTTCTAAATTGCCTATTCTGATTTTCACATTTTCTCATGTTCCTCTAGCCATCTATCATCACTCTTGCATTATTTTGGTGTTTTTTCCTGAAGTGCTCGTAGCTGTTGAAAGAAGGCGGTATCCGGTTTTGGAACAGATAAGGGTTCCTTATAAAATATATAAAATTGGAATTTGCGTATTTTTGTTGATTTACAATTTAAGATCCAGATGTTTTTAGATTTTCTATTTCTTTTATATGCAAGAAATGTTTCCCTGCTATACTCTGTGCATATATTATAAAATATATCGATTTGATTTATTTGTAAAAGCAAAAATTCCATTTATTTTTATGTTTATGCTTATTTTATAAGGTCTTGAAAAGTTTTTGATTACTCGAGTGATTATCAATTTAAACTAAACTATTTTGAATAATTGATGGATTCGACCGTTACTTGATGGAAATTCATTTTATGTAACAATAAAACACTGAAAACTTTGTTCTTAAACTTCCACAAAATTTATTTCAAACTCTTATCACTACAGCTGTTTCGGCTGATTGCCTTTCTCAAGTGATCTATTTTTGGCATGCGTTTACACTTTATAGTCTCTAATGAAATGGGTTGAGGAGGGGAAAACTGTTTGTCTCAATTTGGTCATTCAGAATTATATCTGTGTTTTTTAATTTGTTGATTTCCATAGATTCTAACAAGGATAGCTTAAGGCCTTTATTTTGAATGTGAAGAATTTTAAATTCGTCATTAAAGAATGATTGTGATCTAGAAGGTTAAGTGCGTATGTAGAATCTGTTTTTCTATTAATGAAAGCCCTTTTATGATTTGCTATTCGTTTATTATAGTTTCTACCAGTTTGACCGATGTAAGTTTTTAGGCAGTCGCCGCATTTAAGTTTGTACACACCACTATGTAAGTGTTTTTTAATTTGGCTCTTGTGGTTTTTAATATTTGCCTAGGTTGTTATTTGTTCGGAAAGCTGGTGTTATTCCTTTCTTTTTTATGTGTTTAGCCATTTTTGTTGATATTTTGTGTAGTTTTTGTATGCTTTATTGTGTAGTTTTTGATTTAACATTTTATTAATTGTTTGTTCGTTGAATCCGTTGTTTACTCCTATTTGCTTAATGATATTTAATGCTGTCTTAAAATTGTATTTTGACATCGGAATTTCTGCTAATCTACGTAACATACTATGATAGGCTGCCAGTTTATGTTGTGTTGGATGGGATAATGAATTGTGTATAGTCGTGTCAGTATGGGTAGGTTTATGAAATATGGAGACCTAATCCAGTTGTCAGAGATTTAATCTTTAAAAATGAGACGAACAAGCTGAATTTTGCTGAGAATGGCAATTTTGGGACCCCAAAAATATGCAAAAAGTTTGGCAATCCAAGCTTGCCCCAAAGTCTCCCCCCATGAGGGAAAACGAAAAACATTGATTTATTAAGAATCTATACACCTATGCTTAGTGGTGACTCAGAACACATCTTCTGCAGCTTCTGGGGCTTCCAGCTTTACAGAATCCTGGCTCGTCGAAGATATGTAGTACATTGAAGTTATCAAGTCTGCAGAAGGTTTCGATGGCTGAGTGTTAGACTTAGCACTCTAACATCCGCTATTTGTCCCTGCTGTCTTCTTCAATCCAGAAAACGGTGGATTCATCAGTGCTACCTTCATTGTAGTTGGGCTTGGGATCGTGGAGATTGTTGAGCGTTATGCTGTCTTATCGGAGAAAGTGGTCAAACCGCTTTTGTGTTCTCGTACGCTCTGCAGAGGGCTTTGACTCTCGCAGGCGAAGAATTCTTTGCCAAGTTCATCTTTGAGTATGGATTATTCGATGTATTTGGTTTGGTGTATCTTGCTTTGAAAAAGACAAGCTATTGTTTACTTGATAAACTAAAATAAAAACACCAATTGTAGTTCTAGAATAGACCAGCCCCAGAGTCTGGATGTTGTAGAAGGAGAGTGCAGGTGAGGAGCTAGCCTGACCTTAAAAACCACACATAGCGTGCCACTTGTAAATTAAATAAGAGCTGACGTGCTTTGTCAGTTTACACAACGTGAAAAACGCAAAATGCACTGCACTTAATATAATAAAATAAATGTACACATATGCACCTGGAGTTACATCCAAAAAGCTCTATGAAGCTCCTAATACATAAGCCACGCCTTCCAAAAGAAGACGCGGAAAGAAGAACAAGATTTTGTTAACTTTCGTCGATGCGAAACGTTTACAGAAATAGGACGGTTTTGAGGACCCTTTAAGAAAAAGCCAAAAACACACAACTAATAAGTACACTAACTATAACAACAACTTCAAAAACACAGACATCCATAATATTAAACATCAAACGGTGAGCACCACACACACCCCTTAAGAGTCGGATTCAAATCATAAGGATAGGTGGGGAAGATTGATTTTTTGTGGTTTCCCAATCTCATTGCACAACGGTACCTAAATCTAGGAGAGAATACAGCCACAGCTATCTTCCACGCATTTAAAACCAAACAAAACAAAAAGCTAACAATCTAAAAAGGACCATTTTCCCACGGAACTTGTACTTAGTAGCAGCCTTGGTCCATACGGTGCCCGAAAGGTGGAAATTCTTCTGCTTTCCAGCCACGCGCTGTCTGGGAAAGCAGCAACATAAGACTTACGTTTAACCAACAAATAATCACCACCCTTAAAGAGACACAGAGCATAAACAACGTAAAAACGTTGGAATGAGGGCTCTTTAAGTTTTTTTTTCAGCTGCAGATGAAGTAACCACTTCTAGTCTCCAGTGCTATGACGACGTTCTTCTTCTTTTTCGCCGATTCCTGTTACCTGTTACTTCCACGAAGAGTCCGTATTGGACCGATCTTTTGGCGAGGATTTGTGTGGCATAAACCAGGCAGATCCAATCCAGCGGCACAGAGAACTTGGGCAATCTGTTGCAATTAATATTTATTTGTTATTATACGGTTATGCTAGGTACTAATACGGTAATATAGGAATGAGTTACTGAAAAATATTATTTAGTAAAATAATGTATTATAGTAAGAATATAAGATTCTTAATCATGTAGTAAGTAATTGTCTCTTCATATTAATAATATATCAAATGAATTGCTTTTTTCTATTTTTATGGTATTGGATATAACAAACATCACATTATTCCCTACCGTATAAGTAACTGTTGTAAAAAGCTAATAAACATTAAAAACCAACATTGTTGATACAAGTTGCTGATATGGGAGAAAATAGAAATATACTTAACATTTCGCGTTAATGGCACCATAAAACTCGTAATTAAATAAAACTCAGTGCACTTTAAAATTCAACTGGGATAATGCAGTTGTAGCGTAGCGTCTTATTTTTAAAGTTCAAACCAATAATTAAAGTATCATTTTCGTAAGTATACGAGGGTAGTAAAATCGAGTTTGTTTTTAATAAGGACACTTACTTTATTAACATGATAAAACGATATTTTTTTACCGATAATAAATAGAATTCGTAATATTATTCGGAGAATCTCTATACGTTTTATTAGTCAATTCAGTACACAAAACCCAAAATGGTTGTGTACAAATGATATGATGCTAGAAAGCTAAGGGAAGCAGTTATTTCTGAGGCAAGGATTGATAGTATACTCTGATTTATAACTAACAAGGCTTTGGCTAGTAATTGCCAGTATAAGTAGTCTCCGATTTACTAATCTACAGCTTTGGGTGAAGGAGTTAGTAAGTGGTAGGGCACCTTTTCGTCTAAGGTAGAGAAATTAACCTCAAAGATTACTACCTACCACATAAAATCTCCGCAAGGATATCCCTAATACAACTGTCATGACAATAAGTACTAAATACAAAATAGTTGCTGATCATAAAAATCGGGGTACAGGATGCAGCAGGAGAAGAAAAGACAAGGACTACCAAGCCATTAGCAAGAAAAAAATCAATGTCAAACAAACCAAATATTGTCTCTCGGGTTTCTAACATCATCGCCCTTTGGCCATAAACATCTATTTAATACCCTTGGTTCATAAATAACTATTTTGGCATCATTACATATTTTCACACTTTTTATCAAATTTCGTAGATCTACCTTGATACTATTCGGGATTTCTATAAAAGAATCGCTATTTCAAGTATAAAAAGTAAACAATGCACAACCAATAACTATACTAATATACCACATTCATAAACAAGTAATCACAACACCAAATAACAAACAGTAAGTACCACACACACTCCTTAAAAGTCGAATTCAGATCTTAAGGACAGGGAGAGATTGGTTTTCTGTGGTTCTTCAATCTCGTTGCACAACGATGCGTGATCCAAGGAGAGGACATAGCGACAGCTATCCTACACTAGTTTATAGCCAAACAAATCAAAAGGCCAACAATCTGACAATAACCGTGTTCCCACGGAACTTGTACTTAGTAGCAGACTTGGTCCATACAGCGCCCAAAAATTGGAAATTCTTCTGACACCCATGCTTTACTGCGGTCACGCCCTTTCTCGAAGGAAGACAACTCGCGACTCACACCAAATTAAAAATACCACCATTGAAGAAGCGGAAAGCTGAAACAAGGCACAAACGCTGGATCCGAAGTTCAAAACATTCGAAAAATATTAGTACTTTTCAAGGTATTTGTGCATTTAAAGTATTCAATTATTACTTCTACAATGCTTTTTATTCTACTGTATACATAATATAAAATATTATACTGGTACTGCCGAGAGATGCATTTTATACAAGACCTGTGCGACGATCATGAGTAATCAACAGCTGTCAAATGCCGACATCCTTATGCGTTGATTTTCCGTAAGAAAAGTATTGCCCTATCTAAGCCGTACTGCACTTTCAGTGTGAATAACGAGGGGGCAGAAATGGAATAACTACAAAAAGTAACGAAAAAGGGGTACTTACAGAAGCCTCCTCGACAAACAAAACACATGAAGGTCCTCAAGCTATTTAAAATGGACGCCGCTTAGCAGAATCATTCTACTGAATGAAAAAAAAGGCTCTTCCTTCCCAAAAATAGAAAAAACGGATAAAAAACTTGTTTTTAAAGAAATGAACAAATTGTTTAAAGGAAAAAATTAGATATTCAGTGCAGTCTCTCCACAAACAGTTACAACTATAAATAGTACAAACATACTATATAAATAGTTACAAAAATAGATACAAAACAACAGAAAAACAAAATCCACTAGGAAACTAAGTTCCTGTAGCTGGCTGTATATCATGTATCACAAGAAATTTTATTTCAAATCCTTTATAAAAGGTATATCGTATACCGTAGGCCCTAGATATAGCAGACTACCCTGCTATACTCCCAAAGCCGCGTGCGGTATAAAACGGGAGACTATTATTATTATATAAAAGGTATATAATAAAATACCCAAACGGGCTATATCACAATTACATTACAGAACGTTTTCGGAATGTTAAGTCCATCATCAGTGTAACGAAATATACATGCTATGAACCACTAAAATATATAGGTAAAAACCCGTTAAATGTTGTTAATTTATAGTTGTGTTACATTATATATTATTACAAATTAGGATGTTCAAGTTACCCTTGGAATTGGTAACATGGCGACGTATGACCCTACATAGGTTACATGGTCCGTGTAACCACGTGACCTATGTAGGGTCATACGTTCTCCTTCAGTTCAGAAGGCTCCTTCCCTCTCCCGTCCCACCCTTTATACCAGTCGAAGAGACTAAACCAGAATATTTCTCAAACACGATTTACATCGTATCGTAAATGACCTTGATGATCCCTAGCTCTTAAAATTGCTAAAATAACACGTACAAATATAACCATAATTTTATTACTTTCTTGTGGAATGTGGAATGTAAACAAAGACACACGAAATTTTAAACATAGCATAGGAGCGTAACAGATATATTTTTTTATTTTATTACTATATACTTGGAATATTCGATGGCTACAAGGAATTTATATATTACAAATTTCACTGTAGACTACTTAGACTCTCTGCTTTTCTTGATCTCTGGGACTTATCTTCGGAGTATTTTACTACCTCTTCAAAGTTTGTTTACCGTAATTTGTTATATATTTTTATTATAGTTTTCTAATTTAATAGAAAATCACTCTTTTCGGTAAAGATTTTATTATTTAAACGAAAGAAACCAAATTGTTCGTTTCTTGAAAATTCACAAAAATATAGAGCTACAATGTTCAGTTGCCCTCGTAGAGAGTAATATAATTAAAATAATGTTTCGGTTCTTTTACCTTAGTAGTAAAACGAATTTAGAGCGGGAAAAAGTAATATTTAATTTGGTTCGCATTGTGTAGGTAATTGAAGAATAATTTCGTAGTGGTGGCTTTCCCTAACCAGCCCTACAAACGACTTTATTAATGACACAAGCTCGCATATTTGTTTTTTTTTAATAGTAGGGGAGGTATAGCTAATGTGTAGTGTTCATAAATTTTTATTAAAGTCTGTAGTTTTTTGTATGTTTTTCTAAATGAGATTTGGTTGGAATATATTAACTATAAAAAATAAAAAACAAGCAAGTATTACATGCTTTATTATCTTAAATAGAAATTTACTATATTTTTTGTTGAAAATACGTTTACTTTCACGTTTAAATTTCAACTTCAAAAGTCGTTCTCTAAATATAAATTAAACAAACTTTGTATTTGTTCCTTGATGATATAAAAAATTTTTCTTGTTACAACTTATAACATATCATAATACGCTCCAAACGTATTTTTTATTCAATAGTTGTAACGATGAGTCCAAGCCATCACCGTTGAACCAGCGTGCGCGCGAATCAACCCATGAAGTAGGAGTGTATCGACAGTAGAAAGGGCAAAACTTTGCTATATAAACCGCATTATTTCCTCATAGAGGCAGAATCGTCAGGTGTTGACTGAAGGTTCTCTTCTTCCCTACTCCGGCTTGTGGACGTGTTGAGTTCACAAGTTGTTTCCGTTCCATACCGTCGTACCCGGAGAGCGTGTTGAGCTCTTCATTACCCGTACTCCGAAGCAGTCGTATTGAGACTGTCGAGGAGTGTCCTATTAACCCGAATCACTTAAGGGACGTGTTGAGTTCCTTTCTTTTCTTTGTACCTATCGTCCGCTGTTATTAAATCGACACATCGTTCACGTAAAATTCCGAAAACGCACTCGATTGCCGATAAGACCAACTTCATACGACAAGGTCAAACTTAATTTGAATAAATAGGCCAGGTACTGAGAAGACTAAACTAAATTGTAAATATGTACATAAGATTTTTGTCAATTTAATTTAAGGAAGACAATAAAGTTTTATTTTTATTTTGAACTCTGTCTCTGACTGTCCAAAAAGCTACCCGGATAGTGACTCCTACGAGAGGACGTCACATAGTACAGATGGTACTTAAAAAACTGATAGGACTCTTAAAACGTATTTTGTATAAATTGAGCAGTGTATTTTGAACGACAAATACTTAGGCCAATCTCCCAAATATACAAACTGTTGTTTGACATGTTACATGAGAGTAATAACTAGCTAACGCCGAAGCACAATAGCTATCAACCCGTAAAGCATGTAGGATTCCGAAAAGGTTAGAGTACAGCGGATTATCTTCTTGTAGTCAGAACTCAATAGAAAAAGTCATTGCATATTACTTGAACTTATACATTGGCTTCGTTGATTATGAAACGGCATTCGACTCCATAAAACTTTGTACCGGGTGGTCCAATAAGCCGATCTCTCGGCTATATATCAGAAACTATTCATGTTATAACTTTAGGAAAAAAAATTCCTTAGTAAAAGTGGCCACGAGAAATCGCTGGAAATAACTTTCAAGATTTTGGATTAACCGCTAGGGGGCGTAACCTGCGAAGAAAATTTTGAAAACCAGTTTTTTGGGAAATATGTCCAATTATACCAAGCGTTTAATAAGTAAACTAGAAAGGGGCATAACTTCTGCACAAAGTTGTTCAAGTACTTTTTTTTTTATTTTTTCAAATAAAGGGTGGGGGAGAGTGGGAAAGTATTTGTGGATAAATACCTATAACTTTGGTTTGATCTAACCGATTTTAATGAAATTAGTGTCATTAGAAAGAGTGTGGATGAATTAATTCACATCTACTATAAAATACTTGCATTCAATTTTCATAGTCGTAGGTAGAGGGGACTTTCAAATAAAAAAAATTAAAATATGTTTTTCTTCAAAATTTTTAATGGAAACATCTATTTATTGTAAATTATAATTGAACTGGAATAAATTCGTAACAAAATGGAGCAAACCGCATGTTAATAGCTTTTGTTGAACTCGAGATATGAATAAAAACTCATAAACATAAGTAAGTGTAGTATTGACACACCCTGTATTATAAATTACATTAAAAAATAAGTCAGTAGGTATTTTCAAATTGTTTTATAGCAAAGAATCTTAATGTTGATACCTATTTTGTAAAAAATAGTTTTTTCGAAACTAAGTAGGCTACGACAATGAATTTGACGGGGAGTTCATATTGTTTATTTATTGACAGCAGTCAAAACGTTGTTAAGAAGTGCTATATTATAATTCGAATTAAAGATTGCACTTTTTTCAATAGATATTAATATTGGTAATATTAGTAATTAATTATCAGTACAAATAATTCGTGATGAGTATATCAAATTGTATGATATGATTGGAGTTTATTTCGAATGTCACCAAAATACCGCTATTGCCTTACGTAAATATTTTGTAAGATATCGTGTCAGGAGACATTATGGCAAAGAAGTATTTGAAAGAAAGGCAAAAAGATTAAGAGAAACTGGTAGTTTTTCTCGTCCTTGTTTTAAACGACGTAGTAGAGTTATGACCGAATATAATTCAATCAATGTTCTTGCTTTAATTCAACGGAATCCTCATATGAGTAGTCCGAAATCTCTACTTCTTTGCCACAATATCTCCTGCCAGGATATCTTACCGAATATATACGTGAGGCAATAGCGCCATTTTGGTGATATTCGAAATAAACTCCAATCATATACAATTTGATATACTCATCACGAATTATTAGTACTGATAATTAATTACTTATATTACCAATAATAATATCCATTGAAAAAAATGCAATTTTCAATTCGAATTATAATACATATAACACTTCTTAACAATATTTTGACTGCTGTCAATAAATAAACAATATGAACTCCCTGTCAAATTCATTGTGGTAGCCTACTTAGTTTCGAAAAAACAATTTTTAATCATATGAAATAACAATGGTCAAAATAGGTATCAACATTAAGAGTTTTCTACTATAAAAATTTTTGAAAGTACCTACTGACTTATTTTTTAATTCATTTTATAATACAGGGTGTGTCAATACTATACTTACTTATGTTTAATCCAGTTTCATTATAATTTACAATAAATAGGTGTTTCTATTAAAAATTTTGAAAAAAAAAACAAATTTTAATTTTTTCTATTCGAAAGTACCCTCTACCTACGACAATTAAAACTAAATGCAATTATTTTATAGTAGATGTAAATTAATTCATCCATACTCTTTCTAATGACACTAATTTTATTAAAATCGGTTGATCCAAACCAAAGTTATAGGTATTTATCCACAAATACTTTTCCACCTCCCCACCCTTTATTTGAAAAAATAAAAAAAAGTACTTGAACAATTTTGTGCAGAATTTATGCCCCTTTCTAGTTTACTTATTTAACATTTGGTATAATTGGACATATTTCCCAAAAAACTGGTTTTCAAAATTTTCTTCGCAGGTTACGCCCCCTAGCGGTTAATCCAGAATCTTGAAAGTTATTTCCAGCGATTTCTCTTGGCCACTTTTACTAAGGAATTTTTTTTTCTAAAGTTATAACATGAATAGTTTCTGATATATAGCCGAGAGATCGGCTTATTGGACCACCAGGTACAATAGAGAGAGCTATAAGCAACTGCAGGATAAACTCCCGATACAGAATGCTCATACATAATATTTACAAGAAAGCTACAATGAAAATACAAATATATGTGAAAACGAAAGCTATACCAATCAACAGAGGGGTTCGCTAGGGAGATATTATCTCACCAAAGCTATTCACACTTGGACTGGAAGACGTGTTCAAAGACATTAACTTGGCAGATAAAGGAATAAATGTTAATGGAAGAAAACTGAGTCATTTATATACGCTGATGACATTGTAATATTCGCTACAAGTTTTGAAGAACTACAGACCAGGATGACTCAACTATTTTAAGCTTCGGAAAAAGTAGGTTTTAAGATGAACTTGAAAAAAAAACAAAAATAATGACGAACATTAGAGAAATAACGTTGAACGACATAAATTTAGAAACAGTAATCGAATACATCTACCTGGAACAGATAATGAAAGTTAACAAAGAAAATCAAACTGCTGAAATTACCAAAAGAATAAGGTTAGCGTGGGCAGGATTTGAAAAACTGAGTTGGATCTTAAAAAGCACTAGAATAGAACAATATTTGAAAACCAGAATTTACGATCAATGTATCCTCCTTATACTCACGTATGGTTCACAAAGTGGACACTCAACAAGTACCTATCTATTTAATTAGCCTTCTTCGGTCCATCTTTGGAACATAGGCCTCCTCAATCCTTTTCCATTCTTCTCTGTCTGTCGCTACAGTCATCCACCTAGTGCCCACGTGCTTCTTGATATCATCTGCCCATCTCATCTGGGGCCTTCCTCTGCTTCGTTTATATTCCCACGGTCTCCAACTTATAAGAATTTTGTTCCATCGGTCTTCTTTTTGTCTTATATTGTGTCCGGCAATCTCCATTTCAATTTTGCAACTTCTTGTCTAACATCCTCACTTTTGTTTTCTCTCTTATCCACTCGTTTCTCTTTTTATCCATTAGTCTTATGTGCAACATTTGTCTTTTCATTGCTCTTTGGGTTTTTATGATTTTGTCCATGTTTGCTTTTGTAAATGTCCACGTTTGGGAACTATAAGTAAGAACAGGGAGTACGCATTAATTGTATACTTTGGTCTTAAGATGCTGTGGATATCTTTTGTTTTTAAGAATGTAGCTTAGTTTGCCAAATGCCGCCCATGCCAGTCTAACTCGTCTCTTTATCTCTGCTGTTTGGTTCTCTTTGTTAAGTTTTATAGTTTGACCAAGATATATATATATATATATATATATATATATATATATATATATATATATAATCCTTTATTTAATCTTGTCCGATTCTCATTGTGATGTCTTCATCTGTATTTGGTATGATTTTGGTCTCGCTGTAATTCATATTAAGGCCTATCTTTCCAGCTTCTACGACCAGTTTTTTTATCATTTCAAATAATTCTTCTTTTTATCAGTTATTAATACGATATCATCAGCGTACTTTAGATGGTTCAAGCGTTGTCCACAAATTTTTATACCTTTTTCTTCCCATTCTAATCTTTTAAAAGTATCTTCAAGAGCCTGACTGAAAAGTTTCGGTGATATTGTATCACCCTGTCTCACGCCTTTATTTATTTTTATTGATTTTGTTCCTTCATATACTTTAATTGTTGTTTTGGTTTCCTTATATATATTGGATATTAGTTCCGTATATCTGTGGTCAATTCTGCTGTTAATCAAATAACTTTTCACTGCCCAATGTTCGACTCTGTCGAAAGCCTTTTCGAAATCTATAAACGCCATATATACAGGAATGTGGTATTCATTTACTCGTTCTATAAGTATTTTCATACTTAGTAAATGGTCACTTGTGCTGAATCCCTTTTTTAAACCAGCTTGTTCTTTCGACTGTTATCCATCGAATTTTGTCGTCAATCTATTGGTTAAAATTTTTGTTAGAAGTTTATACATTACATTGAGGAGTGTTATAGGACGGTAGTTTTTTTATATCTGCTTTATTCCCTTTCTTGTGTAGGATAATGGTTACTGATTCCTTCCAGTTGTTTGAGATTCTTTTTTCTTTTAATATCTTGTTAAAAAGGGGATGTAGAGTATTAATTACCACGTTTCCACCATATTTCAGCATCTCTGCAGTTATTCCATCTTTTCCAGGCGATTTGTTGTTTTCCATTTCTTTCAATGCCTTCTTTATTTCTGATTTGCTTATTTCTGGCTGCAGCTCTGAGTTGACATTTTTTATTTTAACCTTAAGTTGGTTTTTAATTTCTTTTGGTGGTTCCTTTTTTATTTTATATAATTCTGAGTAGAAATGGTGAATTATATTTATGATGTCATCTTTAACGTTTGTTTCTACTCCATTTACATCTTTTATTTTGTTTATTTCAAACTTACCTAATTTCGGCCTTAAGCATTTCATATTTTTGTTGTTCTGTATTACTTCTTCTATTTTTATTTCTTGTTCTTTTCTCTTATTTTCTTTTAGCATTCTGCTTATTGTTTTATTGATTTCTATATATTCTATAGATTTTCTTTTGCCTCCTTCGGTCAGCTTCCTTCTTTTATCCATAAGCTTCTTTGTTTCTGTTGATATATAGTTGTTCTTTTTTAGATCCTTTTTTGCTATTTCTTTTCCTGATGTAATCATTGTTGCTGTAAGTATGTTGTCTATTTCGTCGACGAAATTAATCGGTAATAGTTACAATATATTATAATGAAAAATAATTTAATACTCTAAGAATATGTAAAAAAATTTAGCTTGGCCTCTCCCACTAAATCAACCATTGAATCATTGGTTGAAAGAAGCGAAAAGCAAGCGGTAGTGAGCTCTGTATTTATACAAAAAATAAAAGTTAGCCTCTTTTGTACAAGCTGAAACGTCGCCCCGCTTGACGTTATGAATAGCAATGAGGATATAGTTAACACCAAATTTACTATTCATACGGAAGAGAACGAGTTTTCAGAGAAGTGAAAACAAATTTTCAACAACGGATCTACCCACGCTTTGAAGTTTTAATGAACTTTTTTATTAATTGGAGTCAGTAGTTATTACAAGTTTTAGGATGGAATTTGTCTCTGGATACTACACCGGATTATGTAACTCATTAACATAATTTTTAACTTTCCTATTAAAATTTTTGCAAAAATAAAGGAGACATCGAAGCAAATTATGTTTTAAGTCAACAAAATTTAAAAGGAATTAGTCATTAAAAAGTTACACTTCGGTAAGTATTAGTAACTGGATGAAGGTTTATAATTTTCACAAAATAAAGGTTTTTTCGTATGTCAAGTTCTTCAGTGTCAACCATTATATAAGCAATTCAAACATAAACACTTACTATAATTTTAGATGTTTAAATAATTTATTCAAAAAACCATTTATTTTATTGTGATCATTAAGCAGTTTGATCTTTTTAATTTCTATTCCTAATAAACATTAGCTGTTTCTATATGAGCTACAAAGAGCCATATTAGCCCAGACTTTGTGTGAAAAATGCTCATTACTTAGTGAATTTTTGAAAACTACTCCACATTATAAAGGGTGATGTTAGCCAAAACTTTTAAGTACGAGTAACTGCAAAGAATTGGTTAATATTTATTTACGATAATTTAAGGTGTTCAGTCAAAAGTGTACCTATTTTGAGCTACCATTAGATTATTTACCCCAACATTAGTATATTTAACTGCGTATTATTTTACATCGTCGATCGAGAAGATCTGATATAGGGCATTTGAATTCTACATTGGTCCTTCGTGCAAAAAACATCAAAGGCGCGGTACAAAGGATTAGAACTTCGAAGAAGAACAACCCATACTTGTTACCTATAAGACTGACGACCGCATTTAAAGAAAATGTACAAAAAAGACCAGAAACCACTGAAATAAAATAAATAGGAGTCTACAAGTTCAGTTTTTTATTTAATAAAGCACAAAAGAAACAGAATAGCAGTTCTTGGACATACTGTTCTAACTATTTGGAGGTTAATGAAACCAGCAGCGTCCAGAAATTGCCAGTTCCAGTTTCATTTTAGGAATATAGAAATAGATTATCATCCATAGCGGTCTCCAGTATTATCCAGTCACACACAATGTACTCTCGGGATAGAACTGTAAATTTTTTAATATTTATTAACATTCGGATATTGCATTTTTTTTAAATAATTGAGTATTAAGGAAACGTTAGCCTAATTAACTTAAGTTTTACATTCATAGCTCTCTATCGGTCGGATAATGTTCTTGTAGATTCAGATTTTAGTTCTATTATGTAAGTGATTTAAATGTCGGGCTCATAGCAAAGTACGCCGTATCGGCTAGCATAATTTTTCTGCTAAGCTCTGTATCGTCATCTTGTTATTTGTAAAGTTGAATCTTAAATAATAAACTATTCAGCAACCCTTTCTAACAAACATTTCAGTCCTCTTTTTACATTTTCACACAATTCCCTTAGGGTTTGGTAGCGGACCTCTGGTGATCTCAGCTTTCTGTAGTGGTTCAGTATCCCACCATTCATTCAAAACAACCATAAATTTCTTTCTTACTCAATTTGAACATAGCCATCTATTATCTTTCAATTTCAAGTTAAGTCCAGTACACAACGCAGACACATTCAACTTATAACTTATTCATCAAAATTTTTCATGTACCTAGTGTTGTCTTATGACAGATAGGGCTTTTCTAAGTTATAATTTGAGTTCTATTTGATAAACATAATACATAACCATATCCCAACCATCAAATTTTGTTTATTTCACACAATAGTTGAACGAACACCTTAAGATCCTCATATCCATTATAAATAATATCAAATACATAACTTATTCATCTGCAAAGATGACACTACAAAAACTTTTTCGTTTCACTTAATATGAACAAAGCCAACCATACCATCATCACAATTTAAGATAACTTATACCTACAACAAACCTAACTTATAACTTATCCTTTTTATTTCTCTTGTGCCTAGTGTTGCCTTATGACAGATAGGACCTTTCTAAAGTTATAAGTAGATTATCACACTTTCAACATACTACATAATCATGTCCCAACCATCAAAAAATCTTTCGTTCATTACATATAATAGCTAATACAATAAAACTTTCACACTTTTTAGTCTGTTACTACCTTGTCAGACATTTATGTTCATGAACTTATAACTCAAAAATTTTCACATTTGCCAGGTACCAAATGTTGCTTCTGACATACAGGGCCTCTATATTTGAGTTAAAAGTTAAATAACATGTGAACATTTACTAAAACAGTTTTATTTTATTCATACAAGAACACTTCCAATTATAAATAAATACATTTAGATCCAACCATTAACATCAATATTTTCTAAAATTCAACCTTCCACATGTGTCTAGTTTATATTTTCTGGGTACCAAATGTTTAAGAAACATAAAGGGCCATATAATAAAAATTTTCTATATTACATTGCTACATACATGTATAGTTGGTTGCCTAACTACAACCATACAATTTTTGCTCCCCTATAACATCTTATTTTCATATATTAAAAACTACAACTTTGATGGTTGATATTGTTATATTAGTTTACTTAATTTTCACAATTTTAAATAACGTTGGCTTTTGTCTTAAGTAGAAACATACAGCTACATTGACTGCTCTGTGATAATTTCTGTCATAACTTAACAATATTGTCATCAAATGTCATTGCCAATCAGTTGCACTCATACAGTCCTCGAAGACATACCGTCTCAGGACTAGCAACTTCAACGTGGAGTCATATGTCGCCATGTTACCTAATCCATCGGTAACTCTATAATCTTAAATCATTATAACACAATTTTAAAACTAAATGTAATTACACATCTGTTATCGGGTTTTCACCCACATATTTAATCTTGGTGGCTACATTCATGTACTCCTAGTAAGTATTAACCACATTTTTCATTAACCTTAGTCAAAATTTTAACCTATGTTCTTTTTAATTAAGTGGTTAACTATTTTCTGGGACACTGATGATGGAACATGGTTTCCGAAAACGTTTTGTCTTTTTAACTTAGTCCGTTTGGGCCTAAAATATATACCTATTACAAAGGATTTTTAATTAAATTTTTAATACCTCCAACTACAGGAACGTAGATTCCTTGTGGATCTTAAATAGATAAAGCTATCTACTTTTTCTAAGTTGTCAACTGTCAGGTAGGGTCATGTGTATGCACTTTTTTGCGTATTCTTACCTGTTGCTTTGGTTCTGCTCATGATATTTATCTTCATCTGCATATAGTGCCAGTTGGATTGATCTATTTATAAGTGTGTTGTTTTTACCTTCTTACTACGTGTTTCAGTGGTAAATTTAACAATGGTGGTGCCAGTCCATCACTCTGTTTTAATCCTTTTGTTATCATGAAATGATATCTCATGTCGTATCTTTACTTAAATCACTTCGTCCAAAATCGTCATTTGGATTTGCCTAACTAATTTAGAGTGTATTTCAAATTCACTTAATATTTTGTATAAGTTTGTCCTGTTTATTAAGGTTATACCTCTGTTTAACGTCGACGAAAACATTTAAGACATCTATGTTATGTTTCCAGGTTTTGCTTAAGACCTGCTTAACCCTAAATAGTTATTCGATAGTTAATCTTCCATGCCTAAATCATGCCTGATATTCTCGGATGATCTTCTCTGCAAGGAGTTGTTGTCTATGGTTAAGTACCTTCTTTTTCTTCTTCTTCAGCCTAAAGTAATCCAACTTTGGACATAGGCCTCCCCCAAATCTATCCAGTGCCTTCTATTCTATAGAAGATATTGTTTTCTATTCTAGAATAGAAGATAATAGATGGTTAAACTGGTAAATATTTTATATTCACACACAGCAATGAGATTCCCCTATAGCTTTAAAAGAGAAGCTGATCGTCCTTTTTATGGATTGGGCATATGATACTCTTATTCCACTCCTTTGGCATTTCTTTTGTCTCCATATTTTGTCTATGACCTTACATATCCTTTTCGTTATTTCCCTTCTTGTAAACTTAACAATTTTGCAGGTATTATATTACATCCAAAACGTTATTAATTTTCTGTAGTTGTGTGTAAAGTCTTTACATGATGATGTATTAGGTTTTTTTGGAAGTGGGATAAATGTAGAGTCCAACCATATTTGTGACAGTGTTCCAGTTTCGTATATATGGTTCTAAATGTTTGTTAGTTCTGAGACATTGTCGTCGTCTAGAAGTTTGAGCCAGTCTAATAGTATTTGGTCAGAGTCTAGAGATTTCTCATTTTTGCTTTGTTTGATGGCTTTCTCTGCTTCTGCTTTTAAAAAACTAGGACCAGTATTTGTATACTTTGTTGTGTTCAGTGGTGGCTTAACACGTATCCAGGAAGAGCTCTTTTATGTAGTTGGTCCATTCTTCCTTTTTTTATAGAATAATTTTACCTTTGGAGTTTCTCATAAAGTGAGAAGTTCTTTTTCTCTGAGTGTATATAGTTTCTTTAAGTTTTTTTATGTATAATAAATTTGTCATATTTTCTTTGTAGTTTTTCCATCTCACGACATCTCTGTTCCATCCAAGTCTCTTTTGCTCGCTTAACCTCGTATCTTATTTGTTTATTTATTTCTCTATATCGAGTCTCACTTTTATTTTTACAATTTCTTTTGCATGAATAAGTAGTATGTTATCGGTCATCCAATCCTTTTTCTTTACTTGCTCTTTTACTGATTTGAAAACTTCGTTTGCTATGGTAACCATGGCGGAATTGATTATATCTATATTTTGTCCGATATTTTCTTGTTCAGATCTTTCTAGCTTTTTTTTAATTGCATGATTTATCTTATTTCCGAATTCATGTGCTATTACGGCATTTCTTAGAAGTCGATTTGTAGTTTTTTTTCTGAGCTGTCGGGGTTTTTATTATTTTTTATTTTAGTTTGAATCCAGCACAGAGCAGATTATGATTAGTTACTGCGTCTGCACTTGGGAATTTTTTTGAAGATATAATACTGTTTCTAAACTTTCTGTTAATGATTATGTAGTCGATGTGATTTCTGACTACCTTTCTTTCTTGATCAGCTGGAGATTTCCAGTTATATAGTCGTCTTCTAGGTTGTTGAAACAAAGTATTTGTTATAATGCAATTCTCTTTTTGACAGAACTGTATTAGTCTCTGCCCTGTTTCGTTCTTTTCTCCAAGTCCATATACTCCGGTTATATATTGTGATATTTCGGCAACAACTTTTGCGTTAAAGTCTATCATAATAATCTTAGTTTCATGTTTTTTTGTGCTCCGGAGAATTTGTTTATTTTGGGTGTAGAACTGCTCGATTTCTTCATCTGGTTTGTCAGCTCTTGGTGCATAGACTTGTATTATATTAATATTCAATAATTTATTTTGCAGCTGTATCATCATGATGTGATCATTGAAAGTTAAAAATTGTACAATTAACAGTAAATATATTAGGAGAAATTAGGAATGGCACCAATTGATGCCAAAATGAGAGTAATGGTTAATAAGGTTAGAGAATATTTAATATCAAAAACGTAATCTTTCAATATAATGAATTGCTTAGTTAGACTTTTTTAAAAGCAATAGAAGAGAAAGACCAAACAAGATCGGGTGGGAGATGTTTTGGCAAGATATCTATATAAAGGTGAACTTCGGAAGACATGTTAAATTCTTCTGAATTGGAGAACTCATAAAGAGAAAAAGGATATAGGATAAAGAGGGAATTATTCTCCATTCGCTTAGCTCGGGCATATTTTGACAGATTCATTATCGGAAACCTACAGCAAACCTAAACACAAAAATTTCTACTTCTCTGTATTAATAGCTCAAATATACTACTATTGCAGACTTCTTACTTTAAAAAAAGAAGAAATATTCCAAATAGTGGAAGTGTATACTAAACCCATAACATTTTCCCTATATATTTAAAATATAATATTTGAGTTGTTACAATTGAACATATTCTAGTAAATATTTGTATTATTCGCGTTGTTTATTTTAACTAATATAGTTTTATTGTTCCATTATTTTCGTTTAATTCTTTGTTAGTTCTATTTAGTTAATTAGTTAGTTTTATTTTGAATTTTATTATTAGAGATAGTAAAAGTTTTCCATTTGTTCTATCAGATAATGCGTTGGTAAATTTTTCTTGAATAAATATAAATATGATAAAATATTCTTTAAAAGTTAATATTTTTAGATGAGTAAGGATGCTGTTAAATCACGAGGTAATCAAACTGCACAAAGATTTGTTCAAAACACCAACCATTTTTGTTTAATTATTTGCCCATTCGGCGCAGGTGGATCATTAAAATATATTTATAAAATTATGTAAATATGTTTTTAGTAACAAAAACATTTCAGTTAACATCAAGTTCAGTTTGACATGGCGTCAAAAATGAAATAAAAGCTGTGATAAAAGCAATGACGTATAATATATAGACTACGCAGTCCCCTATTCTCGCTATAGAATCGAGTGTCCGAAAGATCTCGGCTCAAGGTTGAAGGTATGTTTATCAGAACAGCGGCGTGCTCATTTATATGTTATTATTGTATGACAATAATTATTTTTTTAATTAAAATTAAATATTTATTTCTTTTTGTTCCCGTTTATAAGAGAAATAATTATTTTGATAAAATAGTATGGCATTGTACTAAAATAGTAAGTAAATAACTCTCAACAATTTAAAATAAAATTTGCTTGTCACACAAAATGGAGAAAATGTTTTCATACGGCTATGATGTTTTCAAACACAAGATCAACTTCGTGATCGCTTCGTAAGAAATCATGAACTTCGTGCATCTTCGTATCAAAACAATAAACAATAACAAAGGTATTCATGTTTTGGACACTTTTTAAAGCGTTCACCGAGTCTATATATTATACGTCATTGGATAAAAGTTACAGTAATTTAGTTTATATTGTTAAGTTGCTCCAAATGTAGGCAACCAACTTAAACTTTTTGTTAGGATTTAGCTGGAGTTTCTTGAGAATATTTTTAATAAACGTTTATTATTTTCCAGTTAATTTATTATTTTTTAAAAGTGATGATATTAATGCTGAATAAGCAATATTTCAAATGATATTTAATCACAAAACGTACTTAATATTGTGTTTTTGTAAAATCCTCATAATAAAGTACGTTAGATAAAAAAGGTGAAATCCCGGGCCGTTCAAAACTAGTTTCTAATAGGAATAATAGAAGATTATGATTTGTTTTAATTATATTTTTGATGATATTGGATATTTTTGATGAATGATATTTTTAACCTACTTTATAACACAATATTAAGTACGTCCTGTGATTAGATATCATTTGAAATATTGCTTATTCAGCATTATTATCATCACTTTTAAAAAATAATAATAAATTAACTGGAAAATATTAAATATATTCTAAAGAAACTCCAGCTAAATGCTAACAAAAATATTAAGTTGGTTGCCTACATTTAGTGCAACCTAACGATATAAACTAAATTACCGTAACTTTTTTTATAAAACATATTTTTTTATATATAATAGAAACTTATATCCTATATACATGCTATAAATTTCTAATTCATAGTATAAGTTTGCAAAAAAGGCAACGAAATACTCTAATGAAATGCGCTATGAGCACGTGTACTTGGTTGTATAATAATTTCCAGCCACTTCTAGTCTATCAAAAAGTAACTAACTTCGTAAAAACATAATTACTAAAATCACTAGACAGTTCGGACTGGCATTAGCGAACCGAGTATAGTATTGTTTTAGAATTATAATATATCTAAATATCACTCATTGAGGCCTTTTGCCTGACACTAATTTTGTATCTTATATATTTTGTAAAAAAAGTTTTCTAAAGAGATATGCGGTTTTATACATTAATAATATTCGAATCTTCTTGATAATACTGAAAGGAATCTCTCATTAAAAATGTATATTGAAGCGGTCCTACGTCCAATTTTATAACGTTTGTCTAGACGTTTCTTTTGTTTTGAATGTTCATTTTTTCCTGTGGCATTAAATCCTTTTTACCGACTGGATATACCCGTCGTCGCCTTAATGAACAAAAGCCGTTAAAAAAACGCGCAATAAACGAACCGTTTAATTAGTGACAGGTAAACAGCGAATGTAAATGATGATAGAAAAGTTTTCGCCACAAAGGATACCTTAATTTTAAATAAAGTCTGATTTATATTCGGCGCTTTTTGTAATTCATTCCCGTAATTGCGAAAGTTGACGCCTTACTGAATCTCCGGATTCCGTCTCATTTCGTCTCAATTTCTTTGTCACGATCCTCATTTTTTGGTGTAGTCAGTGCTGCCAACTTTTCAGAACTGCAGTAAAAAACTTTGTCCTTTGGGAAACGCGAAGCTACGAATAAAGCATGATTTCTCGTTTCTAGTTTGCCGGGAAGACAAAGGTTTAGAAAGATTCCTCTTTAATTCCATTTAGCGTGTAGCTCGCAGGAGAAAAACTCTATCCGATTTCAATAAAACTATGGATGCGGAGTTTATACGCTTTTCATTAAATTACTATTACCTGAGGAAACTCGTAATAGAATTTGGAAATCTGGCTTTTATTGATGTCATAACTTGATTTCAAATTCATCGACAGTTTATTCCCAGTTCAATCGTACATTCATCCATTTAAAGTCATTGAAAGTTAAAAGAAATTTACAATTAAATACACCTTGCTAAGTTTATGAATTTATAGATACAATTAATTTACCCGAATACGAGTGGATTTAAGTCTTATATCTTGGACTCAGCTAAGGAATTTTTTGGCGAATGAAATATTCTTTCTTTCTCTCTCCTCTTCCTTTTCCCTATCAGGGTGTCGGACTTGGGCTAGCTATTTTAATTTCCATTTACCCACCTCTTTTATTCTTTTCTATTGCCTGCCATTATTTTTAATTCCTATCCTGTGGGCCTTTCTGATCACTCGCTTATTACTGCTCACATTCAATTTAGTTTAACACCGCCTTGCAAAAATAATTTCGTAACGTATGCCACTACTAATTTCTTTGATGTAAATTCAGTTTTATCCCAGTTAAACTGGTAATCTATTTTTCTTAATCACTCTGATCCATCGTCAATGTGGGACTCTTTTCTTCATACTGCTATTACAACAATTTCTGATCATACAACCGAACAGCAGGTATATAGAAATCGACTAAAACCTTGGATTAACCTCTCAGCTACTCATTTAATTCGACATAAGCAAAAGCTTTGGCGAAGAACTCACTGGTTCCCCTGATGATTTTCTCGCCTACCGTAATTTTTCTAACCGAGTCAAACAATCTTTGCTAAAGTTAAGAACAGAATTTGAAGAATCTATCATTGCAAGTGGTAATAGTAAAAAAGTTTATCGGTATATTCGTACATCTTTATCTTCTAAAGTCTCCATACCATTACTTCAAAAAGCTGATGGGTCTTTATGTTCTTCGAATAACGAATCTTCGGAATGTTTATCGTTATTCTTTTCTCAAGTTTTTACAGATAAATCTAACGATACCATTCCTCAAATAATGTGCCCTCGTTTGTCTAAGACTCTTGACAATATATCTTTCACACCGGATGAAATTAAACATCATTTAAGGAAACTGCGAAATATTTCATCACCTGGATTAGACGGACTCACCTCTTTTTTTCTCAAACAATGTGCAGATTGTGTAGCCATCCCTATATCTCTCATAATGACTGCTTCTTTTAATCAAGGTTCCCTCCCCTCGTCCTGGAAATTGGCTTCAGTTACTCCTGTATTCAAGAAAGGTAATACACTGGATTGCAATAATTATCGTCCAATCAGCCTGGTTCCTATTGTCAGCAAGGTCATGGAATCGATTATTTCGGAAGCTATGTCCGAGTTCCTTCTTCAAGAAAATGTCATCCCTCACCAACAGCATGGATTTATCAAAGGTCGTTCAACGATCACAAACTTACTTCATTGTGTAAATGATTGGTTATTATCTTTAAACAATCGAAATCCTGTCGATGTAGTTTACTTAGACTTCTCCAAAGCTTTCGATCGTATTTCAAAACGTCAATTACTAGCTAAATTGGATCACTATGGTATCCGCGGAAAATTAAACATTTGGATACAAGATTTTCTATCCGACAGATACTTCAGGGTTCGTGTTGAGGAAGACCACTCACTAGATAAGCCAGTCAAGAGTGGAGTTCCACATGGATCAGTACTTGGACCGCTACTTTTTTGTGTCTACACTAGTGATCTTCCGCTTATTGTATCCAGTAAGGTTTCCATTTACGCTGATGACACTAAGTTATATGTGAATCCAACTATTAACCAACATATTCTTCAACAAGATCTTGCCGCAATATTCAAATGGTCCTCAGAATGGTTACTTTCGCTTAACATGGAAAAATGCGTTGTTTTACATATCGGCAAAAATAACCCATCACTGCCGTACTTTATTAATGGACATCCTTTAAACTCTGTAACCTCACACAACGATCTCGGAGTGATAATTAATAGTGACTTAAATTGGTCTGATCACATAGTGTCGGTGTGTAAATATGCTAACTCGAAACTGTTTTTGATCCGTAAATGTTTTGCTCGCATATCTCTAACCTCTGTTAGTAAACTTTATTCAATATACGTTAGACCTATTCTTGAGTTTGCCGGACCAGTGTGGAATCCAGATCTCAGTCGCGATAAAATCCTACTTGAAAACGTTCAGCGTAAAGCCACAAGACTGGCATACGGCCGTGTAAGACTCATGGCTCATCTTACGAAATTCGAGCAGCGACGTCTTCGAGGTGACCTAATTATGTCCTTCCGTATTTTAAAACATAATTTTGGGAACCTAAACACCATATTCACTTTGAATTAAGACGAAAGATTAAGAGGCCATCGATACAAATTAAAGAGGGAAAAAACTACTGCAAGGTTCAGTGCGAACTTCTTGCCAAACAGAATCTTTAATATCTGGAACAATTTGGATCAAGACACCATATCGGCAGCTAGTGTTAACATCTTTAAAAATAAACTTGATAGCGCTTTATTTTTTTTATAGGATATGATATTTTTTCTCGGACAGCATTATTTATTTATTTATTTATTGTGTCACAATTCAATTTTTGTTAATTTTAATTAACATTATAATTAGTATTAGTTTTATAAGGACATATTTTATTTTTGTTTATTTTTGCTTTTTGGGTATAATAGGAGCTCGCTCCTCTGCCCTTATTTGTTATATAAGTATAAGTTGAGAAAAGGCAGCAAATATTTGATTTCACGCAAACAAATCCTATGTATCTCTTGATACGTATTTCGACCTAATAGGTCTCGTCAGAAGAGCTATTCATAGGTGTTCTCAACGTGAAAAAAAATATTTTCTGCCTTTTAAGAAGCAACAATAACATGGCTTCGATACGGACGCAGTAGCGACATCTAATTTAACAATCGTAAAATAGTTTTCGAAACACAAGTATAAGTTTTTCCCGCCTCTACTACTACTACTACTACCATTTTTTTCTTGGTCTGTCTCTTTTTCTTTTTCCAATGTTTTTTGCTTCATAAACTTTTCTTGTTATTTAATTCGATTGCATCCTCATCAGATGCCCATACCAGTTCATTTGTCTCTTTGCTATTTTGTTAATTATCGGTTCCTGGTTGGCCATTCTCCTAATAGTCTCATTGCTTAATCTATCCCATTTTGTCTTTCCAACTATCCTTCTTAGATGTCTCATCTCCATTGCCTGCTCTTAGGTTTTTCCAGAATTGTTCAGTTTTCACTTGCATAGAGCACAGTCGGTATCACTATTGTGTTATATATTTTTATTCTTGTTTCTCGTGCAAGTTCTCTTTTTCCCATTATTGGGGCTAACGCATAGTATAACTTGTTTGATTTCTTTGCTCTATTTGTTATTTCCCAGTCTATTTTTCCATCATTAGTTATTATACTTTCCAGGTATTCGTAAGTTGTTACTATGTATAATTCTGAGTTTTTACATTTTATCTTTATTTGATTATCTTCTTTACCCTCTGATTCATCATCTTACCTTTTTCCTCGTTTATCTCCATTTTTAAGTTCTTCTATTATTTCTACCCATATATCCATTAGTTTCTGCATTTTATTATCGGAATCTGGTATTAGTATCATGTCGTCTGCATACATTAAGGACTCTATTGTTCCGGTTGTAATCTGTGGTAACCTCATATTGTCTGTAGTTGATTGGTTCTGACTCCGGTGTTTCTTATCATACCCTTTCTTTTACCTCTTTGTAAGTACTCTCTATAATTTTTATCAATGCATTAGGTACATTTATTTTCCTCAAGCATTTCCCTATAATATGTCCTATCATGTCAAATGCTGCTCGTAGGTCTATGAATGCTAATACTAGTTTTTCCCCCGTATCTATGCTTCATTATATTAGGTTTCTAATGATATATATGTTGATATTTGTCTGTCGACCCGGTCTTAATGCCATTTGTTCTTCTCCCAATACCGTTTCTACTTCTTGTCTCAATCTCTTCTCTATTATTTTCGTATATATTTTAAAGCATACCGATGACAGACATATTGCTCTATGGTTGTCGCAGTTTACATGTTCTTTTTTTTTGTATATTGGCACGATGATATCGTTCTGGCAGTCTTAAGGGATTGTTTGTTTTTCCCACGCCTCTTTATATATTTTCCATAGCCAGTTTATTCCTTCTTCTCCCATGTATTTTACCATTTCCGGTTCAATTTCATCATCTCCACCTGCCTTGCCTATTTTTATATTTGATAATCCTTCTATTACTTCTTCCCTACTTATTTGCTCTAGCTCTATATTTTTTTCGCCTTTATTGATTATATTGTCTTCCTTTATCACTTCGGTATCAAGTTTTTTCTCATAATATTCTTTCCATACCCTAGCTACTTGTTCTGGGATTATTTGTATTTGGTTTGAAGTATCTCTTACTGCGTTTATTTCCTTTCATTTTCCTTGACTTATGTGTCGTATTGTCGTCCAAAAGTTTCAATTATTTGTTATACATTCTTCCTGAAGTTTTTCTCCAAATTCTTTCCATGTTTTTGCTTTTGCTTGTGTGACTGTCTTTTTTACCAATCGTCTCTGTCTATAGTATATTTCTTTATCTTCTTCTATTCCCGTTTCGTTGTATTTTTTATGCTATTTTCTTCTTTTTTATTCGTGTCTTCACTTCTTTATTCCACCATCTTGTTCTGTTCAACTGTTTATTATATTTTTTGCTGTTCACACTTCAGTTGCTGTTATCTTTAATATTTCATTGTAAGTATTCCATATTTTTTCCATTGTCCATGTTTCTTTTTGGACTCTATTTGTCTCAGTCTTTTGTTAGTTTCCTCCGTGTAAAATTCTTGCACACTTTCTATCTTTAGTTTGTTTACATTTACTTTCTTGTACTTCTTTCTTTCCAGTTCTTCCATTTTTTTATCCTCCTGTTTTGTAGTGACCATCCTGCGTTGTGTAGACAATATATAGGAAATAAGGACATGCGAAACAGGACAAAGATGTAATCGGAAGATTATTCTGTAAATGAAATGGAACTGATAGGACACGTGGTATGACAAGTCAAAGAACAGGCCAACGAGAAACATTGTACATTAAAGACCACGTGAGCACAGTCGTAGAGGAAGGCTACAAAAAGGGTGGCTAGACGACATCAAAGCAAAAATAAGAATAAACTGACACCAAATAGTACAACATAGAGAAGAGTGGAGAACTCATGGAGAGGCCTTTGTTCAGAAGTTGATGCAAACAGATCAAGGAATGAGGTATAATATGTAGGTAAAAAATGTTTAAACTTTTGATAAGAAAGTTAATGGATAGTATTTACATCATATGGATGGATGGTATTTAATAGAATGGCAAGGTTAAATACAAGACTCTCACGATCAAGTGTCACAGACATTTATTGTCTCAATTAATAGCCAACAGATAGACAACTAAAACATAAGATAACTTGTGTTTAAAGTGTAATTTACAAAGGTAAACAGACAACATTTAGGAAATTTATAAACAATAAAAATAATTGTTCTAATTACATTCAGTTCCATATTCATTTGAAACAAAATAAAAATCGTCCCAAAGTTTATTTAATACTTATTTCGCTCACCCGAGTAACTTTGAATGGATTTTCTCAGCAAACTAACCCTAACCTAATGCCGAGTTTGACATTAAGAACCTTAAATTTCCTGTCTAAATGTACAACGCAGGCAAGAAAAGAAGTTCAATGAACATTCAAAGCGATTATGCCGAGTTTTTATGTCCTTACGCAGACTGAAATGGGGTTTTTAAATACAAAACGGGAGATATACAGTTCCTTGAGAACAGTAGAAGTCTGATAAAATTTTTGTAAACCGGAATGCATAGCTGAAATATATACGAGTAAAACATTTTTCTTGAGAAATTATCAAAAAAAAGGAATATAAATTATTTATTTTATTGTAGTTATTTGTTACGAATATTTATTATTTGTATAAAATGTCTGTTCAATACAGATTGAAACTGAAAATTCCTGATACAGAAAATCAGGACCTTTAAACCAACATCTCGTGTTTTTTAAATTGGGACTTTTTGTCCATTTGGTAGCTTCGTCGGCTATGTTATTCTTAGTAGGTACATATCTCCAATGTGATACCATTGAGTTTTGTTGAATTTCGGCCACTCTGTAAGCTACATATTTTGGTAATTTTCTTGGGTCTTCTTTTTCTTAACCAGCTTAAAACTGTTGAAGAATCTGTCCAATAAACAATGTTGTGCACAGGTATGGAAAGATGTTGACAAAGGTTTTTAGCAAACCTTGAACCCATTACTGCACCATTAAGTTCCAGTCGAGGAATAGTTTGTGGTTTTAATGGTGCTACATGTGTTTTCGCTCCAATCAACGTACACTCTATGACATCTTTTTTCATTATTCTTAGATATGCCACACAAGCACTTGCGTGTTCGCTGGCATCTACAAATATGTGCATTTGCGTATTGGTATCCTTCCAGTTTTCGAGTTTATTAAAAAAGTACCTTGGAATTGAAACCTTCTCTATTTCTGGAAGCTGTTTCAACCAAACAAGCCATTTTTGAAACTGTTCATTAGTTATTGGTTGATCCCAAGAAATGTTACTCCTCCATATTTCCTGTAAAAGGATCTTCACATAAATCAAAAAGTTTGCTAACAAACCTAAAGGGTCATATATAGACATTAAGATTTGTAAAATTTCTCGCTTTGTTGGCTTTCTTAATCCACTTAAAACATCTTTGTTTCCTTTATTACATTTTAAATTGAAAATAAAATTATCCCCCTTTAAATCCCACCACATTCCTAGAACCTTCTCCATGCTCTTATTGTTCCCTAGATCTAGGTTGACTTCTTCGTTATTTCCGTGAGTGGTGTTCATGATTTTCATTAATTTTTCAGAGTTTGATCTCCAGTTTCTTATTTCAAATTTTCCGCTGGCGTGAATTAAGGCAATTTCTTTTGCTAATTGGATAGCTTCATCCTCAGTGTCTGTTGATTCTAAGAGATCATCGACATTATGATTATTTACTATGGAATCAACAGCTCTAGGATATTCTACACTAAATTTCTTCGCATTAGCGTTTTTAACAAATTGTGCACAACTGGGTGAGCAGGTAGCTCCGAAGGTCATCACAGTCATGACGTAAACTTCCAAAGGATTATCAGAGCTGCCATTTCGCCACAAGAATCGTTGTGCATGTTGGTCTTCTTCTATTATACCTACACGAAGAAACATTTCCTTGATGTCTCCAGAAAAGCCAATCTTTCTTTCACGAAATCGTAGGAGGACGCCTAATAGAGAAGCAAGTTGGTCATCTCCTTTTAATAGCATGGAATTTAAGGATATTCCCTGTACGGTTGCTGCTGCATCCCAAACTAATCTGAATTTGTCAGGTTTGTTAGGATTAAAGGCCGGAAATATGGGAAGATACCATGTTTTTTCTTGATATTGTAAGAGTTCTTGTTCTGACAGTTTTCTAATATATTCCTTTTCTAGAAAATCTTGAATTTGTTGATTAATTTTGATATCTAGTTGTGGATTTTTCTTAATTTTTCTCTCTATACACTCCAGTCTTTGAATAGCCATGGGTTTACTATTAGGGAGTTTCAAGTTGTCATATTTCCAGAGTAATCCAATTTTATATTGGTTACCAATTTGAACTAGGGTGCTTTCTTGTATACGAATAGCCCTATCTAATTCTTTGGAAACAGACGGTTTAATATTTTGAACTCCGAGGCTTTCAACTGAAAAGAAGTCTTTTACAGTATTAAAGAGTTCTTGGTTAGTAATGCTTTCAGAACTACATTCGCAAATGTGGTAAGTGTAGTCTACTTCATTATTTGAAAACATTGCAAAAATAGTCCAACCTAACCTGGACTTTGCAGCTATCGGTTGAAGTTCTAGACCTTCTTTCACTCGAAGTGGTAACGCTAAGTCCCAGTTATCTAAGCCTATCAAGATCTGAGGAACAGCGTTCTTATATGATTTGAAAGGCAAGTTTTTTAAATAGGGAAAGCTTTCTTTAATTGCCTTTGCGTCGAGAGTTTGTTTTGGAAGGCCTAATTTTCTTACTGTTCTGGCTGGTCGGTGGTCAAATTCTTTGGCCCCATTATAATCACCAGAAATAGAAAAGAATACTTTTTTCTGACGCATCTTCTAAGCGTTGTTGGTTTCCAGTCCATTTTAAGCAAAGTTGTTCTGGCTCTCCCATTATATTTAGCTTTTTAGCAATACTTTCTTCTAACAAAGTAACGGAAGACCCTTCATCTAGAAAGGCAAATGTAGTGACCTCCCTACTTCCATTTCTTAAAACAACGGGAAGTATTCGAAAGCGTGTTCCTTGATGTGCCTCATTTTCTTCATCTGCAGATAAGAGGTGTGATTCTACTGTTTGCATACCGTTTTTCTTGTTGGGAATTTATCTGTATTGAACAGACATTTTATACGAATAATAAATATTCGTAACATTATTTATTTATATTATTTGTTATTGTAGTTTTCTAACATTGTTAACGACTAGGTTTTCTTTACAGAAATATAAGATGGGACCTACTTTAATATGTTATCACACCCAAATCGTAAGTCCTCTGGTAATCGCTGTCCTATGTTCCACGACAAAGTCAAGTTCTAGCCTTTCTTCACGTCTTTGCAAAACTTATTATCATCATCTTGGGCTCGACAATAATCACGCCAGGAGACATTTCTTTGGAAGCCAGAGCTTCTCTGTCTATCATACAGTGTGTCCATATACACATTGGAGACTTTTGTTTCACAACCGCTTGTAGACTATGAAATTTTCCGGATATTGCACGAGCACCATCTGTGCATATTACGACGACGAAATTCTTCCACTCTATTTTTGCTTGATTTATATCATCATCTTCTTCATCATCTTTGGCTCGACAATCCTCTGTGGATCTTGGCCTGCTCTAAGATTCGTCGCCATTCTGTTCGGTTTTTTGGCAACATGTTGCCATCTTCTGATTTTTAATATTCGTAAGTCGGTTTCTACTTCATCTAACCACCTAATTCGCGGTCGGCCTTTGCTTCTTTTTCCTACAGGTGTTCCTGTGGTTAGCTTTTAGCAATGATATTCTCTGGCATTCGTATTATGTGTCCAGCCCATCTAAGTCGCTGTGTTTTAATGAACGTTATGACATCTGGCTCATCAAAGAGCTGATACAATTCAAAATTATATCTTCTGCGCCACTGCCCTTGGTCGTTTACAGCTCCAAATATTTTGCGGAGTATTTTACGCTCAAATATTCCCAAAAGTCTTTCATCTTTCTGCGTTGGTGTCCATGTTTCTGCTCCATATGTGAGGACCGGCCTCAGCAATGTTTTGTATATAATAATTTTAGTTCTTCTTTGAATGTTTCTTGAGTGGAAATACTTTTGGAGTCCATTTTGGAGTCCATAGTATGCCCTATTTGTAAGATTTATTCGTGTTTTGATTTCTTCGCTTGTTTTATTGGTAGCAGTCAATAGCGACCCAAGGTATGTGAAGTTGTCAACACGTCCAAAGGTATGACTTCCAAAGACTGTTTCTCGTTCCTCATTAGCTATCGGATCCTTTGTAACCAACATGTACTTGGTTTTGTCTTCGTTGATGACTAGACCGACCTGTTTCGCAGCTGTTTTCCAATTCTAGGAGATATTGCTCAACATCTTGCTTGCTACGCCCTATTATGTCAATGTCATCAGCATATGCTAAGACTTGTATCGATCTATTGTAAATAGTACTGCCCTCCCTAATTCATGTATCTCGGACTGCCATTTCTAAGGCAATATTAAATAGGAGACAAGCCAGAGCATCTCCTTGTCTGAGTCCGTCCTTTATCTCAAAGGATCTAGAACTCTCTCCCTGTATTCTAACAGTGGCTTCTAAGTTAGACATTGTCATTCTCGTTAGTCGGACAAGTTTCTCTGGTATACCAAACTCATGCATTGATTGGTATAGCACTGTTCTCTTGACACTGTCGTATGCTGCCTTGAAGTCGACGAATAGGTGATGGGTTTCAATATTGAATTCTAATGTTTTCTCGAGAATCTGTCTTATTGAATGAATCTGGTCAATTGTTGATTTTTCTGGAGTGAATCCAACTTGATATTTACCAACTATGCCCACTGTGTAAACTTGCAACCTTTCGTAGAGAATATTTGCTAGTATTTTGTAAGCAGTTGTTAACAGCTTACAAAATAATACTTTTATACAAAATAATACCTTTATAATTGTCACACTGGAGCTGGTCACCTTTTTTATGTAACGGGCATATCACGCCTTGAGACCATTCACAAGGCATGGTCTCATTATGCCAAACAAGAAGTAAAAGCTTATGCAGTGTCTGTAGTAGGGCATCGCCACCATTCTTGTAGAGCTCACTGCAAATTTGATCAACTCCTGGTGATTTATTATTTTTAAGCTTTTTAATGACTTGGGCAACGTTTTCGATGGTAGGTGGTCTTTCGTTTGGGTTGAAAGGATTCCAATCATTTCGATTTGCTAGGGTGTTATCTGCTTCTTCGATATGATGGCCATTAAATTTTGCATCGAAAAATTCAACCTATCTGTTTAGGATTGAGGCCGTATCATTTAGGATGTTTCCTTCTACATCCTTACAGTTCCTTATTCTTGGCTTAAACTCTTTGCGCATTTTGTTTAGATTTCTGTAGAACTTTCGAGTTTCATTTTGATTGCTTGTTGCAGCTTGATTTATATAATCGTTTAAAATAGCAAATAATACGAGCAACGTTGCTTTAAGTTCTACAGGTTTTGCGAAAAAGTAGTTCTTCTACTAATGATATGCCATCAAAAAATCGAACGTAGGTAAATAAAATGAGCATCTTTATTGCTATCTGTTGCCTTATCAAGCTGAATCCAAAACAGCTTGTCGCGCAACTTTCCGAGTAGATGATCCTGTACATCTTCAGCTATATCACAAATTCGACGGGCAACAGTATCATTTAATAAAGGTAGAGATTCCAATTTTTTGGCAAAATTATCTCCAAACATAGTTTCTACAATTTGAATTGCAGCTGGCGAAATTAGCTCTTCACCAATAGTGTGAGGCTTTTTACATCTAGCTATTTGGTGGAAGATTTTATAAGAGGCAAGTAAAGCTTTTACATTCACACTCAAAGTTTTTTATTTTAAATGATTTTTGTTTTTCATGTGATTTTAATTTTAACTCGAAGAATTCTCGGGGTTGATTAATGCACTCACTATGAAGCGTTTCCAAATATCTTTAAGTTTATTTGGTTTCATGTTTATTTCGGTTTATTTCGTTCTTCTTCATTTACTTCAGGAAACGTAAACCCAAAATTTAAGTAATCTGGAGAATATTTTCTTGATTTTATTTTTGGAACCACTCTCGCCTGTACACTTGTTGATGCTTCACTAGTATACTGCTTGGAATATTTTAATACAGTGGACTGCAATTAATACAAGCAAACTACAAGATACATATTCACAATAAATTTAACAGGTGCAGAAGGACTGACTGGACTGACTAAACTGACTCGACTAAGGTCTGGGTCTGAGGAGGAGAGACGAGAACTCGGAAGTCGGAACTTCTCGCCAAGAAAGACGATCGGTTCTGGAAAAAAATACTTTTTGTACCACCACACCCCTGAAAATCGGTCCTGGATTCATATATTTTTATTGTATGAGGAGTTGGGGGTGAAAATAATTATATAAAATTGGGTCGCAACTCGTAGGTTGAGAAACGCTGGCTTATTACATTTTCAACTTCTTCACCACTTTCAGAATCGAATTTGTCAGATAAGTCACCACTAGCTCCCTTACTATCATCTTCTACTACCGAATTGTATCATGCTCACTTTCAAAGTCATTTAAAGAGCCACCTGACTCTTCTATATTGCTAACCTCATTTTTTACCTCGTCTTGCCATGCTAACAGAGTTTCTTCATAGGTATGGAGGATGAACAAATGGATGAACTTGCCATTTTCGTAAATTTTTCACAAACACTGATGTTGTGCCAAAATGACCCTTTTCAAACTTTAGATAGTTATAAACTAAATACCACAATACTGAAAAACTTATCAATAGTGAAGCGATCGATGTCACTGTAACTTGAAGGTAGATGCTAGTCACAAACCTATAACAACAAAAATAAAAAATTGCGCGTTATTTGAATTTAGTTGGGGGTCATGTGGGTGCCACGTCCGTAGTAGAAGGTTACTTTTGATGCTTCATATTTTTAATATCTGGCAACCCTAATTTTTGACCATTTTTTTTCAGACAACTTGTATCATTAAATTAATTTCTATTAATTCAATTAAAAGTATAACCCCCTCTGTGGCTCAGTGGTAAGAGCGCCTACCTTTTAACCTAAAGGTCGTGAGTTCGAATCTCACCTGGGTGGAGAAATTTTCGTTTATTAAAAATTCTTCTCTTCTTATGATGCCCTATACAATTAGTGGATGTTGGCGACAATTCTGGAATACTCCTCTCGATCTGGTGTGGCTCTAAAAAGTGCATGGCATCGAGATTTGTCCAATCCCTTATGTTTTTAAGCCATGGGTATTTCTTTCTTCCGATGTCTCGTTTTCCTTCTATCTTCCCTTCCATAATAAGCTTTAAGAACTAGTACTTGGAATTTCGAAATATATGACCCAGATAAGCAGTTTTTCTTCTTTTTATTATTGGCAGCAATTCTCGTTCTCTGCCCATTCTATTTAATACAAATTAATGAATAAAAATAATTTCTATCCTTGTGCGATCTGTACTCACCGGAGGGACCGCAGACGTTCGGATACAATTAGCGTCTCTTAGCAAAGACAATGACGTCGACTTCGCTAAGTATCAAGACAATTACTCTACACCACACACTACACTCTACACTAGGTACCTGACTGTAAAAATTCACTGTACCATGCCAATGACCATTAGTTGTCGACGCATTAAACTCAATAAAAAAAAATTGAAAGTATTTGCGGCCATTTTTTGACCGGCAAACTATTATCAATGTATTCTCCTAATTTTAAGACAAAACCGAAAGATAATGCATACCTTTACAGATAGGCTCTTAAAGCTGTATAAAGCGCTATGGAATTTACGAGAGTATTTTCGTTTTTGTTGATTGATTGATTGACAAAGAGGGATATGTTAAATTACAATCATCGTTGAATTTATATTGTCAATATAAAATGGGCGATTCCTGATGTAAATAAAGATATCTCTTTCACATATCGATTTCAATTTAACTGTAGCATAATATGCTTTGTGTATAAATTACAAATAAATGCTTAAAATGAACAATGTTCTATATTCCTCCTTCGATTACTATAACATCTGTCGCCCTCCCGGCAGATGAAAAGATATTTGACTAAAACACGGAGCAATGGAGAATTGTCTGTCGTTAATACGCATAATAAGGCCCTTCGTCACTGTCACAACCGCCTAAAGGAAAGATCAGGAAATAAGGAGCGAGGAAATGCCTAAGTTTCTTATCTCGTAGCACTTATTTCGGCGACGACTACCGTCAATTTGATTTTCTGGTTGGTTTCTTTACTTGTTGTATTGTGACTGCTGTTAAGAACATTTAAATTCATACATTGACTCGCTTTTAGTTAAAATGTTCATTTAATTTTGGCGTTACGTACAATTTATTTCACTGCTAGTGCGATAAAAATGCAAATTATTTAATATTATTAAAATATTTTTTGCTATGTGTCTGAAGTTTAATGTGAATAATTTTAATATAACTGTTTTCTTGTTGCATGTTTTTTACTGAATAATTTATACATGGAAATAAACTACACAATAATTTTCAATACAAATTACATTTTGTTTTTGATGTTTCGATTTCCAAATCGGAAATCGTACACATAAAATATCAATAATAAAAATTGTGAATAATAGGGAACTTGCACATTTTTTTATTATATAATAACGTTCAGTTTCATTTAAAAAAAGGATTTTCAAAATTTCACGCCTCAAAAACTCATAATGACTTAGCAATACAAATTTAAAATCTTCCGTGTATAAAAATCATTTCAAACGATCGAAAAAGCGCGCGAACCCTTGTGACGTCACTTGGTGGTATTGTCTGTATGTCAGGTCTCCTGTCTTGTATAAAAGTATAAACTATTTTGTTTATATTGGTGTTTGATACAGTTTTTGAATAGAGAGTGTTGAATTGTGTGTGTTTTTACTATGGAAAGTAAAAGTAAATACTACAAGTGTTGTTTAATACCATTGTGGAAAAGTACAACCATTAAAACCCCCAACAAAATATTTATTAAATTACCAGTATAGTACAGATCATGTTATTTCTTTTTACTTGAACCCATCCTACAGCTGCATCTCCATGTGATTCTCTGCCAGATCTAAATGCAAACGATGAATAAGTTAATTTGATTTAATTTCAGTACAATAGCATAAACATATAATACTGACACTACTTAATATAAAGTACTAAGTTTTATCATTAAATACTTATTATGAGAATAATAATTACAATAAAATTATTGTAATAGGAGTATACATACTTACTTATCTGCTTTAACTTTCCGAACTTCTCCCAGAGAAAAATTTTCACCGTTTTGAAAATCTGTGGCTACCATAAACATATTTACAATGGGCAAGTTATCAGACTGGCCTTTGGAAAAACCCTCTTCGGCCATTTTAAAAAATATATCTGAACAAAAACACTCAAATATTATTAAATATATAGTTGACAGCAACTATCTAAAGATTTATAAAACTGAAATACACCATAAAATTACTATAACAAGTAAACGAATGTCAAACGTAATGAACTAATAGTGCCAATCTTTGAACATTCTGACTATATGACGTCACGACCAATGAGGACGCGTTTTGGACTGGCTGCTACAATTTGAATTTTCTCTCGATTTTAATCGTTTTTAGGGGCCAAACTAAAGACAAAAACAACTTTTTTTTGTTTGATATATATATTTTAAATTATGTTTTGTTATGATTTAAGGCATTTTTTCGAATTTAAAATTTTATGCAAGTTCCCTATTCATTGATCCTCAGGTTATATCAATTTATTTGTAAGTAGATATTAATTTTTATATTGTTATTTACCTTATCTACCATTCCCTTGGGCTTTCGTTTCCTTTTCATATAAGTATTACAATATAACACTGAAAACTTTTTTCAAAACTTCGATAAAATTTATTATAATATTTTATCACTACAGCTAATTCGAGATGTTTAGATATGGACCTATATATTTATTCCTGTTTCATCGACTTCGAGAAGGCATTCGACAGGGTCCGACATAACTAATAGAAGTACTGAGAAATAAAAATATAGACAGACGAGACTTACGAATTATTATCAATCTGTATTGGAATCAAAAGGCCAATATAAAGATAGAAAAACAAAAGTCCGAAAATATAGATATAAAGGGAGAAGTAAGACAGGGCTGTGTTTTGTCACCATTACTGTTTAACGTGTACAGTGAAGTCATATTCCAGGAAGCGATAGCGGACCTGGGTGATAGAATCTCCGTAAACGGAAATAACATAAGAATCGCTGATGACACCGTTATAATGGCAGACACCCTGGAATCGCTACAAGAATTGGTAAATAGAATTAACGATTATTGCATTAGATATGAACTAAAAATAAATAAGAGAAAAACTAAATTTATGATTGTCTCAAAAACGCAACATGGAAATGAAAGATTAATAGATAAAAAAATAAGTAGATAGAGCAAAATCAAATAGAAAAAGTAGAGACATACAAATATCTGGGAACCTGGGTTAATGACAAAAATGACCAAAGCAGAGAAATCAAAGTACGAATTGAAACTGCAAGGCAAGCATTTGTGAAAATGAAGACAATGCTTACCAACAACGACCTTCAGTTGCATCTCAGATTAAAGGCTCTAAGATGTTACATATTTTCTATCTTACTATACAGAATGGAAGCTTGGACAATAAGAAAAAACACATAAGAAAAATAGAAGCGTTCGAAATGTGGTGTTACAAAAGAATATTAAAAATTCAGTGGGTTTAAAGGATTAGCAATACTGAGGTACTACGACGTCTCAGCATAAAAGGAAGAAAACTAGAGTATTTGGGTCACATAACCAGAGGAGAAAAATATGAGCTGCTGAGAATTATTATGCAAGGAAGGATCCAAGGAAGAAGAAGTACAGGAAGAAGACGCATCTCCTGGCTGAGGAACCTTAGAGAATGGTTTAACTGTAGTTCACTACAACTTTTGAGAGCAGCAGCCAACAAAGTGACCATAGCTTCTATGATGTCCAATCTCCGATAGAAAATGGAACTTTAAGAAACAGGCTGTATGTTGCACTTCACTATCCCATTACATCCCAGCTAGGTATAATAGATTCACTAACGCCTTTATTTTTACAGTATCTGTAGGTCTGGCTTCATTGGGATCTGAATAATTGTTTCTTAGTTTATAAATAAATATGTTTGTGTTCTGTTTAATGGTTTCGAGAATTGTATCATCAATAATATATTTCCAACACTCTAAAGCATCAACTGCTTAACGAACACTTTCTCTTAAACCTGGTAAGTATGAAATTAGATTGAAACTTCTTGTCCAAACATTTTTTGGACACATGTTTTCTCCAGGATACCCCATCTTGTGCATAATAAAGAAGCCGCCGGTTTTCCGTATTTGTTTTAAAATATTTTAAAGTTGCAAGTTCCTCCCCCAATCCTTCCTCCAATTTCATTTGATATTTTCACTTCTTTCTCCCATTCTTCTTCTGCGTCTGTGTTGTGTTTTTTCAAACTTGTAGGATTCTAGCTTGCTTTTCAAATCAATATTTTCTTCTTCTACTTCATCATAGAGCTGTTTTAGTCTTTTCTTTCAGCTAAGGATCCATCACTGAAATTTGAAATACAGAAGAAAAATATTAAAGGCTGGAACATTACTATATTTTTATATAACCAGAGGAAAAAAATACTCTATGTAGATTATACTTCACAAAAAATAAGAAGATAAATTTACTTGTCTAACTCACAAAAGTTGCTCGAATAGTCGGGTAGAGTCTGACAGAACAAAAGTGCAAATAAATAGCGAACTATTATACACTAATGCAAACCCCGTTGTTCTCTGTTGTTCGATATGTGGACGGAAAGGTACTGACTAACGCAGGGTACTCCGACATAAAATAAGCAGTGCGGCATTAGAACTACATTGGCGCTGGTCTCACAGGCCCCACCCGACTACTCAAGGGTTAAGTAACGCTGTTCTAGTTTATTCTTTTTCTTCATAGGTAATAATTTCCTTATTCTTTATGGTGTCGATTTTTTCTATCGTCATCGGTGGCTTCCAGTGTGAGATTTTTATTTTATGAACATCCTTTACTTTCATATTTGAATTCAATTTATTTGCAATACAGTCAAAAAAAAAATCTTCCAAACACTTAATTCTAGTTATGAAAAAAATAGTTCTATTATAAATATCTTCAATATCTTCTTCTGTCTGAGTTAACATACATTTTCTTTCCTTTACACTTTTTATGCCGATATGGATTTCAAGCCCAAGAAACTATCCAACATCTTAAAGGAGGCTGCCAGGCATTTGCTGCAACTGAATATAAGGAACGGCATGACTCAGTAGGGAAGATCCTCTATTAAGAGATAGCTTTTAAACTAGGACTTCTACAAACAAACCATCTCCCATATTATCAATACGTTCCTGAGAGTATGCTTGAAAATGACAACTACAAGCTGTACTGGTATCGCACTGTACTCACAGACTAAACTGTAGCACATAATAGACCAGATCTCGTGCCAGTTAATAAACTAACAAGACAAACAACTCTAATCGATGTGGCGATACCTAACAACAATCTGCGTGTTAAGTACAACGAAAAGATCGCCAAGTACAGATATCTGGAGATACAAATAAGGAGACAATGGAGAATGGAAAGTACCCAGACGATGACTATTATTCTTTCTACCACTGGAATCATTCCGAAGAACCTCCTTCTTCTTCATTACTGAAGGTTTTATTTTATTTAGCGTATGGACTTTCACAGTACGATAAATATCCAAATACAATAATATATACATATATATTAAATATATTATTTAAAAACTAAAGATAGAATGAATGACACTAAATATTAATGTCCAATTTACATAGCCATTCAATTGCTTCTGGGAAACATTCTGCAAAGTCCTGGAGGTTTCCACGGTAGGCACGATTCAAGCAGTCTGAAACACAATGGCTTATCGTCTCTCTAGATTGTCCGCAATCGTACTGTGGACTTTCTGCACGACCCCACCTGAACAGTGAATCAGCACATTTACCATGTCCGGTACGTATACGATTAAGCCTTGCCCAAGTGGATCGGGGCAGATTTGATCCGATGAAACCCTGAGTTGGGGTGGATATCTTAGTATAATCCGATTCTACTGTTGGCATCTATCTTGTTGTCCATTGCCTATGTATATCATAGGAATTACCACTTTTTCGGGCAGATCGTATTGGAGGATTTCTAGATCTCAGTCACTGGTGCTCTTTTGAGATGTCTGGGATATCTTTATGTATTGGTAATTGTACGTTGGCTACAATTTTCTGGTACTCTCTTACTAATGCTGCTGTACGGCGTAGATCTGGTGGAGCAATATTGCTCAGAGTAGGCAGCCATCTCACTGGCATTGGTTTTATTGTTCCAGTGATTATTCTCATGGTTTGGATAAGTTGGACATCGATTTTGCTTGTATGTGCACTATTTAGCCATACTGGTGCACAATATTCTGCCACTGCAAAACCAAAGCTGGAGCAGAGGTCCGAAGAGTATCTGCAGAAGCACCCCAAGTTGTTCCAGCAAGTTTTGATATTAAGTTATTTCTTGTTCTTAGTTTACCGGCTGCATTTGTAAGATGACTTTTGAAGGTGAGTGTTCTATCAAGTGTGACGCCTAGATATTTGGGGTTGTTGTTATGTTTGATAGCTGTATCATTTAGAGTTACATTGAGAGTATCGCCCGCAAGTTGATTCGACAGGTGAAAGAGACAGGTTTCAGTTTTGCTTGTGTTAGGACGTAAGCGCCAGTTCTTAAAATAGTTACTTAGTGTAGTTAAGTCCTCGTTTAGGTTACTGAAGGTTGGCTATAACTACAGCAAATTGCTCTCTATCTTGAGCTGTTCTTGGTATCGAATGTGTGTCCATACCTGTCCAGTCTCTTATATTCTTCAACCAGGAGCATTTTCTTCTTCCTGGACCTCTTCTTTCTTTCACTTTACCTTTCATTATAAGTCGTAGAAAGTTGTATTTTTCTCCTCTGTAAATATGTCCTAGATAACTCGTTTTTCTGTTTTTTACAATATTTAGGATTTCTCTCTCAGTTCCCATTCTTCTTAGCACCTCGTTGTTGGTCACGTGCTCTGTCCAAGAGATCTTTAGCACCCTTGGAAAAACTCACATCTCAAAGGCTTCTATACGCCTTATACTTGTAATTCCGAGAGTCCATATTTCCACTCCGTGTAGCAATATGGAATAAATAAACGTTTTTATAAAGTGGTATCGGATATCCAACGATAACGTAAAGTTTATTAGTAATTTTTTCATTCGTTGAAATGCGGACCTAGCATCTTCTATACGAGCACGTATTTCGACCTCGTGGTCGAAACCTCCTAGAAAATATAAAAAAGCTGGGTCTAAATGAACATCTATATAAGATCATGCAGAAATCTGTACTGCTTTCGACGTCCAGATGCGTGCGAAAATTTTTGGGAGATGCACCGACATACCAAGTCACCTGGAACTCGATAACATAAAAAGAGTCCCACCAGAGCTCAATCCTTTTGATGCCATAGTTATCTGGGATTAGTGAATTTTCCCTTAAGAGGCTAAATCTGGATTATAATGATAATAATAATTATTATAATAATTAATTTATTTTATTATCCTTGTGAAACATTTGTTAAAGAGTTGTTTTCCTAGTTTTTCGTAAAAATTATATGAAAAATTTGTTTAGAAACCATATTCTTCAACATTTTCTGTCAAATTTTACTCATATTTCCATGTTTATTTTTTCTGTTTTATTAATTATTGTGTTTTCCAACATACGTCATAATAAACCAAGATAATCAACCAATTCGTTGAAGTTTAAAATGTACCTTCTGGGATCCCCGGTATTATGTTTTTCACGCTTCCAGTGTGAGCCAACCCTCATAATAACCCTTAGTTAGGGAGTCTCTCGAAAGACATCGGTTTTTCAAATTTATTACCGAGCTCAAAAAGCAGGTACAAAAAGTCGCACAGCATCCCGAAAAAGTTAACGAGAATGGCTTAGCGCAGATGAGTAGACGGCAGAAAAGCGACAATGGGGCAAGAAGCAGCGTAACTAAGCTCCTGGACTTCATGCTTCGTCCTACTTAATCCTCGGATTTATACTCTCAGGTTATCTGAGTCGTATATCTCTCTAAGGGAAGAGGACCGCGGTCTGCCGAGGCATACTAATAGTAAACCTACAGATTGTACTGATAAATAGATACCGCAACCAATGCCGGGTATTTATGAGAAGATTTCAGAACCGAGAACAACGCGAGTTACCCCCTCGAATTTGAGAGGATGATAGGGATGATAGTTGGTTGAAATATGTTCGATTCGGAATTTCAGTAGATTAGGAGCTAGTGTAAGACGCAAATCCGAGGTTTCGAATTTAGTCTTACTCATAATGGGCATCTGGCAATTCACTACATTACGTCAATAAATCCAAAACAAGTTACAAACTCCCACAGAAAGTTTTGTTTATAGAAATATTTTATGTTTTATATGTTTGAACGTACTATACAGGTATGATTATTTATGATTAGATTTTAAATTATTTTGTTTATTATTTAATTTAGCAAATGCTATAATTTATTTACAAATACAAAGAAGACAATACGTATTCAAATACAGTTTGTACAAGATGTGTGGATTTAAAGATGTATATTAAGTATTATGTGATAGTTTCGACCGTTACTTGATGGAAATTCATTTTATCTAACAATAAAACACTGAAAACTTTTGTTTTCCACACTTCTTTCCACAAAATTTATTATCACTATAGTTGTTTCAGCAGATTGCCTTTCTCAAGTGATCTATTTTTGGTATGTGTTTACACTTTATAGTCTTTCACTGAATAAGTTAAGAAGGAGAGAACTCTTGGTCTTAAGTTGGTCAATTAGAATTATGTCTGTACTTTTTAATTTAGTAAATTCCATGTATTCTAATAAATATAGCTTAAGGCCTTTATTTAAATATGAAGAATTTGAAATTCGCCATTAAAATAAAAATTATGGTATAGAAATTGAAGTGCGTACGCAGAGTCTGTTTTCCTATTATTAAAAACCCTTTTATGTTCGGCTATACGTTTGTTAAAAGTTCTACCAGTTTGACCAATGTAAGTTTTTGGGCAGTCGCCACATTTAAGTTTGTTTACAACACTGTGTAAAAGTGGTTTTTATTTTGGCTCTTTTTGTTCTTAATATATTTGCCTCAGTTGTTGTTTGTTCTAAAAGCTGGTGTTATTCCTTTCTTTTAAACGTGTTTGGCTATTTTTATTCATATCTTGGCCGTATATATAGTCAAGCAGAAGGTACTGGGTACTTCTCTGGTAGTAGAAATATTAATATTGGAGCTTTCTTATGTAGCTTTTGATTTAAAATTTTATTTCTTTTTCTTTCGTTGTACCCATTGTTAACTGTTAGTTACTTCATGATATTCAATTATATTTCTAAGTTGTTTTTGACATAGGAATTTCTATCAATTGGCCCAATCAAGGATAGGGATATTGTTTTTTTGTCTAGATACCCAATTAATCGCTTGTTAATCATTATTCCCAATAATTTGCAAAGGATACATGCTACAGAGATTGGCCTGAATGAGTTTGGAGAGTTTAGATTGGAGTTGCTTCTTTTATAAAAAATATAATGGATTCTCTCAATCTGGAAGAAAATTGTTGTTAGGACCAGATTGGGTTGTATCTAACAAATGCTTTCTTTATAGAGATATTTGAAAAAAATTAAAGGGACGTCACCAGAGCCAGCAGCTTAGTTTTATTTTGTGGATTGAGCTAGAGTCAATTCTTGTTTAGAAAACGGTAAGTTTATTTGGTTGAAGGTATCATGAGCTTTACTACATGGAATAAAAAAAATGTACAGGAGACTTATTTTCGTTAAGCGTTTTGAATTAAAAGTGATGAGCAAACATCTTGGCAATACTTTGATTTTTAGTCATTATTTTGTTGTCACAAATTAAGATCACAAAAAGATTGGGATTTTGTAGGGGATGCATCGACCTTTCATGTTTGATTTTGTTCCAAACTTCGCTTGGGGGTTATTTAGAAGAAATATCATTGTATAAAGATTCCATGAAATATTTTTGCTTTTATTTATAATATGTTTTAATTTAACCTTTGCTAATTTAAACTTAATAAGATTTTTATTTATTCTTGTTTGTCAATATTTATTCAGAACTTTCTTACATTTACCAACAGTTATATCTATATCCATACATTCACAAACAGCTAATTTTCATGTAGGTTTAACATAATATTTCCCTATATATATATATACCTTACCATTATACTAATATATATATATATATATATATATATATATATATATATATATATATATATATATATATATATATATTGTTATGCTATTTAAATTGTATTCTATTGCTTATTTAGAAAAGATCCTGTCTATATTTATTAAATGATCTAATCTCCAATTAATCACAATAAATCAGCATTAATTAATTACAATCTCAGGCTATTTAACTTGTACTATTTACCTTTGATCGTGGATTCAAAATATTTTCCAATTGGCTTCCTAATTGGGATAGGTAATATGACCTGAATAAAATACACAGAATTTCAACTGAACTATATGTGAGATGTCCTTTATTTTAATGAAATTTTATATAACAATCAATCCTGTAATATTTGCAATATAATACTTTAAATATATGAGAAGTTGTTTTCTATCATGGACCCAAATGTTATTTTACATTGATTTTTAATATGTGTTATAACTAAGCTCTCTTTATAATTTTTTTCTTTAAATGATCGCAAAATTAACTGTCTCTATGATTTATTCAATTTATTTAATTAATAAATGAAAACCACACTCCTGCTCTAATGAAAATTGACTGACCTTTCGTTCTCTGCCGTTGTAATTCTATGGCCACGCCATAAAAAAAACCTTTCTCTGCTTCTGCTCCTATTGTGGTCCAGATGACGTACACCTTTCTCCTATCTGTCCTTGTATCTGCAACCCAACAACTCGTGTAATTCTATGCAGCCTCCTTTTGAGCCAATCACCGCGCCTGTTTATAACTTCAAATGTTTCCGGCTTCGTCTGATATTAATATTCTTATACCCTTTGGTTTTTCTATCTCTCTGTACCGCGTTCCTCACACTGATCAGCTTTTACACAGCAAATAAACACACCCGGTAAATTACGTCTTCGGGACCTCAAACAAACACAAACCACAAAGCTCCTTCCTTCTTGGGCGACGAAAACTGACTAACTAACTTTTTTCCTCTCTCCTATCTCATAGCCAAAACCACTACCTCCATTGCATTCAAAAATTGACCAATAAAAATCATCCACCTCTGTGACGTATATCGTTACCAACCAACTTTCTTTATAAAACGTCATTCGGGTAATTCCAGAAAACAACATTCTTTAATTATTCTAACTAAATCTATCTGCTTTACAAATATTTCTTACTAATAGCTACAAACGATACCTGTTTCTCAATTCAATGTCTTTTGTTAATAAACTTTTACCGATATAATCTTTCGGGGAGAAAAACCACCGCAAATCCCGGTCTATTGTTTAAACACTGTCTATATACACTTTTTTTCTGGGTAAATCCATTCCACAATAACCGACTTATTTAAATTTCTTATCGATAATATTTGAAAGTCTTGTCTCTGAGGCCTAATTCTTCGAACAACTAAAAATACATATTTTGTCTTATACAGGATGTTTGAAAATTTATATGCCCGTGTCTTTATGAAATATCAATAATTTTAATTTTTATTTAAGTAATAAAATTTGTATATCGGTTTTTTATTGCTTATGGACATTCAAAAGCACAACAATATATATATATATATATATATTATATATATATATATATATATATATATATATATAAAACCTAGAGCTAAGATTAATATTATTACTAAAATTAATATCAAACTCACCAGTCTTCCGGGTTGAAACGCGTCGATATTCATTTTGCCGAGCTTTCGGCATCCTTTCTGATGCCTTCCGAGGTCTCAGTCTCCCGAGCCCCTAGACACTACTACACTGTTCACTTGTCACTACTACGGCACTGTCACTACTGTGCGGATGTGGGGACTAAACCAAATTTCGTTTACTGCGCCGTGGTCAAGAATATTTACACTATCTCTAATAACCGTGTTCATTATAGAGTGAGTATACTGTATAATACATTATCAAATAATGAAAAATTCTAATAATTTATAATAAAGACCATGTTTATAAGGTAAGTGTGATTGTTTCTGCTGCTTTAGATATATAGTAATCTAGAAATGGACCAAACATATTTGTTATTGTTATATATTTTTGTAATTTAACTTCTAGGATCTCAAGTTTTTCTTGTCTCTTAGACACAAGCGACAAAAAAAAAGAGCGTTAGTGCCCTTTTTATTTAGTTCAATTTTTTAAATCTACTTTCCTTACAGTTAGTATGATTATCTTTTTACTTTCTTTCATTTCAACACTTTATACATTTCCCCTTAATTGCCCTTTTTAACAACGTTCCCCATTTTTGCAGCAAAAATTATTACTAATTCTTATGACGTGACTTGAACAACACCAGAAAAACCTGCTTTTAATATTACCCCTCTAGCTGTGATTCTCAGACATCGGAGAATGAAATGTATGATATAAATCCGAACCATACTGAATAAATTTTGAACAATAACACTTCAGTAGCAGTCAATAAGGTGAATATTAAAATAAACAACATCCTAGTTCATATCTGCTTTTACATTTATTTTGCATACACTATATTATAATTTAAAATATCAAGTTTGTAATCATAATTTTAATTACAGTGCATTACATTAATGAAATAACATTTAACAGCTACTTTAAATATTAACCGAAATAATAAATTTCATAAAGGCCGGTATTATTAGAGATAAAAGTTTTTTTAACGTAATAATTCCTGATGAAAATGTCTGCGAATAGCTGTAATCCGTTTATTACAGTGCCGGCTCGCACAGCAGTGCAGTATTACAATTTATTATTGATAATTTAGAGAAATAAAATGAAATGAAATGGGTTCTGTGGTAAAGACGTTTTCATCTTTCTTGGCGTGTGCGTGTAAAAACACTTGCAATAAGTTGTTTCATCTGCCTTTCCTTGTCTAAGCTCGATTCGTTTACCTCCTCCAGTGGCAGCTATCTGTATTCGTAAAGAGGCCGAACTTATCACCGACACCGTATCGGCCAAACGCATCGGTGTTATTGCTACAATACTGGGAGACGTGAGTGGTCTCTTCATTTCTTTCTCATCGCACTTTACCATGATGAACGTAACTCGCACAATTGAATTACTCATCTGCGTATCAGAGAGAGACGAATATTAAAAATTCCGTAGTAGCTTATTTCAGGCACACGCCAAGAATGATGAAACCGAGTTTACCACCAAATACCAGCTAACCGTAACGTAGCTTTAAGTATGGTTTTACGTTTAAATTATATAATTTAAAATTATATACCCTTAAAACCGTACACATATAATATTGGCACCATTTGTATATATTTTTAAACTTTGGTGTAGACACCGAAGCAACTTTGTCATCGAAATGGGGCCAAATGTCGAATATCTCCCCAACATATCGGAGCCAACATGTGGGGTTGAGCACTAATCTGCCCTCATAAGCTAAAAGATCATAACTCCAACATTTTTGTAAATGGCTTTTATGTGCATTTATGAATCGGCGTATAAAAATACACCTATAGATGTCATTAAAAAGCCCTAAATCCATCAAAATGACGAGTTATTGTGAAATATATATTCGCCCTAAATCCAGTTTGGTGTCATTTTTGTTAAAAGAAAGCCCTTCTCCTAGTTTAATTTCATCAGCAGTTCTAACTTCTGCATCGGTAATTTGCTGACGTTTGCTTAAATTGTCGGAATCTCCGCCCTCTTCCTCATCTTCTAAATCCTCCTTCTTTAGAATAGTCGGATTCGGTGGCGCTACATAAATTGCCTCTATAAAGTCATTTATCTCGAATTCTCTAAAGGCTATATTAATAGCTTCTTAAACAGTCAGGCTTTTTTTAAAGAACTGGAGCTAGGCCTCAGAAATAAAAAAGAACTTAGTAGATACATACTGCATTTTTAAGTTTAAAATTTTAAAGTTCTATAAACACTTTGTATACTAATACTTCGAAAAATGTAACCAGAAATACGATACATTGAAAACAAAACATAAGATATATTGGTAGAAAATAACTGGAGAATATGCTTACATTACAACTCAGCGTTACAAATATGTAACAGTCAATTTCGCCAACGTTCGGAACGGATAGGTACCCTAAGAAGAAGAAGAACAGTCAATTTCCTAACCGAACAAATTTTTTAAAGCTTTTTTACACAAAAAAATATGTATTTGTATTTTCTTATACTATTTGTTTTCTAATATTAACTTTATTATATCAAATAAGATTTATATACTTACTCTTTATCAACAAAGTCCATTATTTGAAGTTTTATTTCGTTCGTTATATTTTATCCAGACACCGATTCAAAACAAAATTCTAATAAAATCGCACATTTGCATCGATGTAAACATTAGTACCTTCTGACAAGAACTGACCTATTTTCAACTGAAACTTTGTGACGTAGGAATGCTATGAACTAATTGGTTAATGAGTTATATAGGTAGTATTGAATTAAAGATACAGTGCGTTAAGTTTTGGATTAGGTAAGCACTCTATAAATGGCAACACTGCGCGTCGTCGACTTGCACTACATATCCGCTTCGTTGACTCGTCGTTGCTCGTCGCCCGTCGGCAAATTTGTCATATTGTCATTATACCGTGGTTGTTTAAAGGTATAACAGCGTAGAGTTTTAATTTATTTTTGTAAACATGTCTGTTTATATAGCAGCGGAAAAAGCTCAAATAATAAAATGGTTTTATAGTGGCAATTCTGCGCAACAGTGTGTAGATTTATTTTCTGTGTTTTTTGAGGGAAGACCAATTCCTTGTGTACAGTCAATTTATAATATTGTTAAAAATTTTGAGAGTTGTTATTGCCTCAAAAATTGCAGAAAATGTCACGCTCAAGAAGTGTTACCAGAAAAAGTTGAGGAAAGAGAATACCGGGATACACAAATTTGTGCAACAATCGAGGTAGATTCAACACGTTCAAGTAGAAGCGTTGCTAAAGAGTTAGATGTTAGCAATGTTACTGTAACGAAAGTATGAAAAAAGCACGGTTACAAGAATTTTAAATATTCGAAAACGCAGCAGCTTTATCGAGACGATTACTTTGAAGAATGGAGTTTTGTGAAACTCTAATAACGAAGGCTAATAGTGAATCAAATTTTATTAAAAACATTTTATTCACTGATGAATCTTCTGTTTCGTTAGTAGGGAGACACAATCTTTCCATTACGAGGTATTGGGCGCGGGAAAACCAGCACAGAAGTGTTGTTTACCAAACTCAACGTCCTCAAAAAGTTAACGTATGGACTGGCATTTTAGGAGACCACATAATAGGTCCATTTTTTATTGAGGGCAGCTTGAATAGTAGAGTATACCTCGATTTGTTACAGAATCATGTTCTTCCCGCTATTCTCAATATTCCTGATGTAAATCTGGAGAATGTTTGGTTTCATCAAGACGGCTGTTCAGTTCACAACGCTCGAATTATTAGGGAGTATTTAAACAATACTTTCCCGAATCAAGTTATCAGTGGAACAGGCGATATTAAATGGCCTGCGCGATCTCCAGATCTTACACCCATGGACTTCTTTTTTTGGGGACTTTTAAAAATCATTATCTACGCTCATCCTTAGGCTAGAGCCCAAAATTTGGATGAATTAAAAAATCGAATAAGAGAAGTCTCCAATTCTGTTACAACAGAAACTCTTATATCTCTTTGCAGACGTTTTTATGACAGATTGCGGTACTGTTCAGCCGTAGAAGGTCAACTATTTGAACCATTTCTGTAGGTCATAAAGAATTATTTTTTATTTTATTAGGAATAATATTTTAATTTTCAATAAGAGTATATTTTTTATTTTATCTTTTTAAAGAAATAGGCTTTTATTTTTAATTAAACCACAAAAAAATTTTCACATTAATAAAAATCGATAACAATGCACCGATTAGGTCAGTGCATTTTTATCGAATTTCCTACTATTAAAATCGGCTACACGTAATGAAACATGAGATCGGACGACAGAGAAGTACATCCCAAACGTTGTTGTGAGTTACTAAGCTAAAATAAATGATTTTCTGTCGGTGTAGATACTGAGATAGTCTCGGGTCGGAGAACGAACATTTGCAACGTTGCCGATTTTAGCGCTCCGTATAGTGTGCAATACCTAATCAAAAACTTAACGCACTGTATAACGCAATTTACTTAAATCCGCATAGTCATATTATTAACTAGGTTTAACTAAGATTACATCTGTTTAATTAGAAAGTACCCACCGTCTGAACTACATTACGAGTATTAAGTCAGCCGATTCCTTTCTGGTTACCATTTTATAAAATTGGGATTCTATAAGACAATAAGTTGTTACTAGGCTAAGTATATTGATAAAACTGCTGAATCTATAAGGTTAACTTAAAGTGTAGCAAAAGTTTTTTAAAAAAGACACTCATATTATCCAATATGTGAGCTCTAGTTTTCTATTAAAAAAATATTTGTTGCAATAGAATCTCTTTGATACTTCTAATAATTTTGTATTACTGTGGCTCAGTATTTTTATACTAATTGAATACTACAGTTGTCTTGAATATACATCAGTTTTATTATTAACATTTTTTATCTCTATAGTTAAACCGTAACCAGAGATTTAGTGCACCTTGTATGAATGAATTAAGACCTTAGTCATTTATTGAAAACATGGATAACTATGTTTTTATCTACGCTATTAAATAACTAAATTAACTATAACTATATGCACCTTAATCAAATCCTGGAATCTAGTTTTTTTACATATAATCTCTGCTTTATGGCAAAAACTTCCTGAATATTCTTGATTAATATCCTTCAATTTAAAGGCTTTTCCTGCCTGTTATATAAGGCAATAACTCACTGCAGCATAAAGTGAAAAAAATGTCGTTTTAGAGTAAATTGGTTCTCCCGCTATTACATTCTAGCATGTAAAAAATTACCTTTAAGGTGATATGATACTGATACTCTATACGGCGTTTCTTGTTAAAGCAATTTTGGGGGTGAAAAATTGGTGAACGTATATAATATTACACAGATGGAATGCTATTAGTATACATCTTAAAAAAATTAAAGTTTGATTAATAATAGAAAAAATTATAGTCAATTTTTTTTTGTGTAATTTAATAAACTTTCTAATGAAGAAGAAAGGGTGTCTCCAGTGACTTTTTGTTTGTCCCAAATAGGTCTTATTATCTTTGTAGCATTTTAATCTTACCTCTAGCATTACATATGTAATGATTGTGCAGATTGATTCCCATGTTAATTTGTAACGGCGAACGCGTGTATAGAACGAGTAACTTCTACCGACAGTCCCACCATTTTTTATTATGGAATAGGGTTTAGAGAGAACGTAGAGAGAAGTTCGGTAGGAGATTTAAAGAAGAAAAGATGTGTTTTTTTTCGTAAAATTATACAAGAAAAATAAATATTGTTGTTGTTTGCCGTTGAACTAAAGTGAATAGTAAAGAAATGTTTGTTAAATTTTGTGGTAGAAGCCAAGCAGTGCAAGCAGAGATCTACAAAGATCAAAATTGTAAGTTCTTTAAATACAAATTATTTAATGCTAGACTGTCTATGTCTTTTTGAGAGGACACCAGATTCTAAGAGTTACATTATATTTTATCGATGATTGACTACAGACAATCTTCTCGTTAATTCCGAGAACCGGGAAGCAGGGCAGGAAAATATTATTTCTGTGTTTAACATTGTAGATATTGACAATTTATGGTATAATTTTATTCTGTTTACTTCAAGCTTTCTCTGTTTAGTTTACATCAAGCACCAGCAAGAAGCATTACAAGGTACCTGACTTGACAATGGCAAGTGCGATCTTGCAGAAACGTCAAAATATTGGTTTTTCTCAAAACCCAAATTATTCAAGGCAGAGTCAAACCCAAATAATCACACAAAGCATACTATATTATATGTATATAAATATTTATAAGAATTAACAATTGAAAAGCTATCAAAATTAGTTTCTGAGATTAAGAAGTAAACAATTTAATTGATTTTAATTTTAGCATCTTTATAAATAAACAATTTAAAACAAACAATCTGTTATAAATCTATCTACAAAATCTCTGTAACTTACTGACTAACATGAACACGACCGTATAAAAGGGGTTAAAATCAAAAATACATTAGGAAAATATTTGAACACGTCAGTGTTAATTACATTTTTCTAATGAATTCTGTTGGTGGAGATTAATTATTCTTCATGGTAATTGTGCCACACATTTCACAATGATTAATTTTCATGAAATAGAAACAAAAGATGTTTTATTAGATAGTAAAACATTGTTAAGGATATTATATGAAAAAAAAAGTAATAGGAGATTAGAAGATAACGTCTTTTTAAAAGTTACAAATATGATTAATTTTTTTATTATTAAGTAAAAACCTTAGTAGAACTGAAATCATGGACTGGGATATATCGTGGGCTTACTGCAAAAATTCGCTAAGTCCGTAAAGTGTTTACTGTCTCATTAAAACTAAACTAATAATTTCTTATAATTATTATTTAAAAAAAATTAAAGTATGAAGGTTGATATATTTTGAAAATACACAGTTTGCTCACAATAATATTGTTTATAAGGGATCCTAAAAACAAAAAAATATAGGACTTAGATGATTTTGGCTAAATAAAAATAGGAAAAATGTATTTAACAGTTTATTCTTAAACTAACACGAGAAAAAATTTATAGCATATATTAACAAATTTCTTCAGTCCTTCAGTCTTCAATATCTTCACCACTGTTAAGTGTGTCTAGGGAAGAAACTTCGTCTACAGCTAATTTCGATGTTAGCAACGATTTGTACCAACCGTGAAATTCTTCTTGAATGTCTTCTTCGTTATAAGCGTTATTTCTTCCAAAGAATTTGGAAGAGTTTTGCCAAATATTTTAGTTTTAAGAAAAAAACTTTTACATACCCGCATTTTATGCACATCATTATTTAAATAGTAAATTGTTGTATCTGTTCTTTCTTTCCTTAAACTCTCTGTTCGTACTCTTCTCCCTAAAGGTGGTATTCTTTTTGTTGTTTCAAGAAGAAACTCTTTTTGCTTCAAATATTTACTATGTGAAAAATTGTGACAAAGTGTTTTTCTTCTGAAAAATGTGCACTGCACTGGAATCGTCATTTTTCGCAGTTTGATATCTTTGGTATCTTGGATTTTATTTTCTGTTTTTGCTTTCAATTTCTTTTCCATTTTGACGGTTCAGCTTTCTTTCATCCTATTTTTTGCTTAATTTCTGTATCTGTTAATTGTTCGTTTAATAAATTTTCTTCCATACCTGCCTCAGTACATGAGAAATTTTCTTTATCAGTACTCTCACTGTGTGATGAAAATTTGTAATGTGGATCTTGAATTGAACAATCTGAGTCAAAATCTTGTACTTCAGGAATAGTCATGATATCTTTAGTGGGCACTGGGGAAATCAAACAACTTGGACGAGCAATAATGTTTGGATCATCTTTTGTTGTTGAAGTAGAACCAAAACAAGGGGAATTATATATCAAAATTATAAATTTAACATCCTATGAGTTTTAAAATTATACTAATAAAACATTATCTAACCTTTTACTTAGCTTTTAGCTAATGTAATTATCTAAACTGGTATGTATTCATTAATAATAATAATAATTAGTTGCAAATATCGGCAAATAAATATTATGTACTCCACTTAATAGATTTTTTAAAATAAAAATACATACTCTTTCTGCAAAGATAACTTTACTTTTAGTAAAATTAAAAATAATATTAGAATTCACCATTAAATCCATACCCAAATTATGGTTCTCCTCTTCTAATGCCATTAACACAAATTTTTAACATTTATTTTTGCCACTTAGCAAAAAAAGCAAAATAACACGTGAGGTTTATTCGTTACAATGCATATTTAACAGAAAATAGTCTGCCAAAATAAGTTAGGTGTACTTATCTGATTTTTGCTACATAAGGCATTACCCGAAGAACATTGTAATAAACAGCAGAAATCGTTTAAAATACCTTAACAGTTTTTAGCTGGGTTGAATTGCATTATTTTGTTAACTATATTTCTGCAATATCGGCTATGTGCTCTTAACTGATTTTTGTAGTATCTTTTGCATTCTAGGTCGCTATTATTTTACAATATAAACCTTTTAAATTTTTAGATTTTTGATGGATTTTTGAAGAAGAAATTTTTTTTGTTTATAAAAAATACTAAAAGTAAGATCTATTCAAACCAACGTAAAGTATTTTGCTTGTATTAAGATTGTGTTAAAGGTAATTAGTATATTTTGGTCACATTTAGTATTAACGTTTAGATAAGTGCTTTCACTAAACGGGTCTTAGCAGTCGATAATTTCTCTCTTTCTAATATTCTCTATAAACAAATCCGAAAAATGGCCAAACATGGACTTAACGGATTTTTGCAGTAAGCCCACGATGTACTAAAAGTAATGAGAAAACCAAACGAAATAAATTATTTAGTGTAAGAAATCAGAAGTGCCATAATTGGCGAAGGAGCTGATAGAAAAAACGATGATACAAATTGTGATTAATTTCAAATACAAACATCGAGTAATGTGTAAGGATTTTTAGACAAACTCTAAAAATAAGATTGATCTTCTTCTTCTAGTTCCTATCCTCTATGGATGTTGGCAACCATCGTATTTTATTAGCATCTGTTCGAAATATGTCTGTGGTGGTCATACCTGTCCACTGTCTCAAATTCTTAAGCCAGGATATTCGGCGGCGTCCTGGTCCTCTATTTCCTTCTATTTTTCCTTCTAATATCAATAGTAGGATTCTGTATTTATTTTCAGTTCTCACTATATGTCCAAAGTATGCTAACTTTCTCTCTTTAATGGATTTCAAGTCTTCAGGTTCTTTTTGTAAACGTTGCATTACTGCGTCGTTAGTTATATGATATTCTGAGCATGCGACGGTAGCACCACATCTCGAAAGACTGCAACCGTCTGCAAGACGCATCAGTAAGTGTCCATGCCTCTGCTCCATACATAAGAACAGGAAACAAATAACAATTAAGGATTGAGGATTAAGAATTAAAGTTGATCAACTGCTTAATATTTCCTTCTTCTTCTTAAGGTGCCGTGCATTTCTGCGTAGGCGTCCACCGTACATCGTCTTGTCAGGTGAGATGTTAAATATTCTGGTTTAAATAATTCTGTTTTTAGCAGCATTGCGAAGCATTTCATAGCTGTGGATTCCTGTCCATTGTCGAATATTGCGCAGCCATGACATTTTTTTACGTCCGAGACCTCTCCTACCCTCTATTTTCCCTTCGAGAATCAGTTGCTGAAAAGTGTATCGTTCTCCTCGTATAATGTGCCCCAAGTATGCAGTCTTCTTACTTTTTACATAATTAAAAAGTTCCCTATCCTGTAAGCCCGCTCTTCTGAGTACTTCCTCATTTCTGACCCTGTCCGTCCATGCTATTCTGAGCATTCGACGCAGGCACCACATTTCAAACACTTCAAGTTTGTTAATGGAACTGGCCTTTAACGTCCATGCTTCCATTCCGTACAGGAGAACAGGCCACACGTAACATTTAAGCATCTTGTATCGGAGATTGAAGTCCAATTTGCGATCAGTCAGAAACTTACGAAGCCTCAAAAAAGCATTTCTGGCTTGTTCAACTCTGCTCTTTATTTCATTCTCGGGGTCCCAACCCTCATTCAGCAAACATCCCAAGTATTTGAATTGCCTGACTTGTTCGATTTCTTCTCCAGAGACATATATCTTTGCGTTGGGGTAATCATTTCAATATTTCCAATACTTACATATCTGAATCATGAATACCCCGACAAGTGAAAATATTTGTTAAAGAAGAATGCTACAAATTTCGTGGGTTTTAATGTCTAATCCGGGCTTCGCGGAGGATACTTTGAGTAACTTTGGCATGGTTAAATTAATATAGCTAGATGAAATTAGACTTTTTAATTGTTTTTTTTTCTGCCTCTTTATTATAATTATTATGATTTGTCTTATTGGTACGCTTTTTTTATAAATATGAAAATCAAACTAATAGTTACAATATTATAATTAAAAGCAATACTCTTCTATCTGGCAAACGTGTTAAGTTGCCTGTATTTGGCATTGCGCATTTTTAGATACATACTAGTGTTTGATAATTGTACTAAATTGAAAACAACACGCAATTTAACCCTAGAATACTAACCTTCTTTTTACCTTTATTTACAGTTACCATCGTAAAATTTACTACACTGAGAAAAAAAAATGTGGTCACTTTTACAAGTTATTTTGAACAAAATGTTTCTAAAATGTTTCTAAAACGTAAAAATTACAAAAAAATCATAAATTCTACATTTTAGAACTATACTGCTGACAACAGAAGGTGCGATGTTCACCACAAAATGGACTTTGGCAGTGCTCACAATGCTGGGTTGTCATTCGACGATTTTTAGATGGACAAAATTGACACATGGCACGATTTAACATAATAGGGCATATTTGTTCTTGCTGCATTTCCAGATTTTAAATATTTTCAATAAGCAACTTTACCGAGCGGTTCAAAATTGGCCAATTTACACAATGCTATAGCCAAGATTTCGTGGATTTCGATCACATTCTGCTGGACCATTGTGAATTGTTAACAGAAGAAGCACAGAATTATTTACTTTTGTCTTATAGGACATCATTATAGCATATCCTCTCGGGAGGTGTTTCTCTTTTATTTTTCCGTATAGTACCAACTATAGTTAAATTATAAGGAGGTTTTAAGAGCTCTGATGCTATCGGTACTGACGTAAACCAATTATCCATGGGTATGTTACGGTTACTTCCGTATACATCCTGAGTTAATTGTTTTATATAATATTCTCCTAGAGGCAGTCCAATGGTTTTAGTTCCCTTGAGTAAATACAATTCTGCATCGAACATTATATTTGGTACCTATGCCAAACAGCATTACTATTTTTAGTCCATATTTGGCTCGCTTGTTTGGGATATACATCCGGAAAGGACATCTTCTCCTAAAAGCCAGTAGCTTCTCATCGATTATTAGGTATGATCCGGGCTTATAGGAAGTTTTGCAGTTCTGTATGAAATCATTCCATATTTCACGAATGGCTGCTAATATGTTTTTTTTCTTTCTGGTCCAGACATTTTATCATCAAAACGTTAACATTGTATAAGAAATTCAAATCTTTCGCAGATTATAGTTGCTTTATATATCGCACCAGAAATTTTGTCATCGGCATTTGTCCAATCGCTAAATGATTGCCCTTTTGGGCAGCAGCAAAAATAAGTTGTCCTAGCGGTGCATGTAATTCGTCAATATTCACTTTCGAGTTTGTCAGTTTTTCGACAGAAATTTCAGTATTTGTATATCATACAATTTTTGCCAGAGACTCTGAACTCATAAAACAATGGAAACCATCTAAGAAAGTTTGTGCTTCCTTAGTTTTATCAAAGGCGCCTTAAACAAGATGTACGAAGTTACGTTTTGGAGTTTTGGTTGAGAGGACCACCTGTCTTCATTTTTACCTTTTAGATTTGACGGCAATAGAGTTTGCTTCTTTTCAGCTGCAATTTCTGGAGATTCTTCTTCGTTTTATGGAGTTTGCTGAGCAGGACATTTCTTTTTATTGTCGATTTTAGAAACATTACTTTATTTTGTTGACAACACTAAAGTAAACTGTTTTTCCAACTCAATTCTTTTTTTAGAACTTCTTTTACTTTCTTACTACTGGATGGCACGTCATGGTTGGAATCTTAGTCATTTTCGCATAACGGTTCGAATTCTGATACAGTTGGACTGGGTGCTTCTATAACGGCATCTTCTGTTTCAAATCGACTTTCTGATTTAACAGAATTGTTATCTGATTTATCTGGTCAAAGTTCTTCCTGGCACAATTGCAACTCAGCTTCCAACTCCCGCTGCATGAGAGGTCTGTACATGTCTTTATTTTTAGTATTTATATTTTACACTAAAAAAACAAAACTGATAATATCGTTGTTTCTGCAATTATTACGTTATTACTTTAATAGTAATATAGGCGTAAGTCTAATTGTAAAAAAGTTTTGATATACACTTAATGTAAGAATAGATGAGTGGGTAAGAGACACTGGTGTACCCCTTCCACAATATCCTATAACAACGACATTGTCGTTGTAAAAATTACAATGGTTGGTATTCTAGGGTTAAACAAATTCATTAGGTTATTTAGAAATAATTATTTAAAAATTGTATATGGAATTAATGTTATCATTTGATCCAATTTACCATTATAACATTGCTTAGATATGGGTGAATTTTTCACTCTCCTTACAAAATGCGATATATTTTATGTATAATTACAATTCTGTAAAATATGTGTTTTTATTATATTAATTTATAGTATAACTAATGTAAAAAATAAAGTCATCGCAGTTTTCGGTAAATCTGTTCCCAACATTTGTTCATACTTACCGTCACTATTTCAATTTTATAATTATTGCTTAATCTAGTAGCAAAGTCCGTTACTTTATCTACATAAATTATCCTGTACACACAAACTGCGAGACAAAATCATTGGCCATTATGCTCTCGACATTCCGTGGTGAAGGTTCCGGCATATTTGCTAAAGATATATTTACACCCAGCGGAAACTATAACAGTGTGTCTTATCTGCGCGTGCCGTACGAGATATACCGGGATTACACATGGGATTATCCTTACATATGGACTATACCGTCCCATGCTAATTCTTGATATCCCGCTCCTATTTCCTACTGCTCTATCTGTTAGGCCTGCGTCGGCAACATCAAGGCTCGATTTCAATTATGAGGTGGCTAACCTTCCGGTAAAGGGTTTATATTTCACCTCAAATAGGAACGAAAGAAAAAGAAATCAATATTTTTTATAGCTATTTTACCTATGACAAAGTAAATTTACCTTAAATAAATAGAATACGTAGTAGTCCACGTTATGAATACAGATAGGGTTGATGGATTATTCTATGTTAATAAAACTCTTGCAAAAATGTAATATAAGTTAAAATTCCGGGTTATCTATTCAAAAATTGATAGAAAAACGAGATATGAAACATGGTTTGTTTATTACATTAGCTTTTTCCTATATAATTAATATTTCATGTTATTTAAATATTGAAAACTGATTTAAAACAAAGAGTAAAAAAAAACAGAAACTAAAAATTACAAAATTAGACTTGTGTTCAAAAAGTTTCAGTCTCCTTTAGGCTATGATAATTACTTAATTAATCGTGTACGGATATGTCATTTATATAATTTGGGGCATGTATCAAGTTATATCGGTTCCATCTTTGTTGCCGAACCAAAAATCTCCGAGCATACACCAATGGGGAGAGTTTCTGCATGTAAGAAGATGTTTTAGATTTTGTGTTTCTCCACTATCACATGTAAAGTAACATAAATATTTAGGGCCCATAATTATAATAAAGCACCAATGTAATAAAAAACAAATGAATTAAGGAAGGTTGTCGTCGTGCACCACTAAGGATCAGCTAAAAATATACCTTGATACATTAAAGAAATATTAATCCTCACAAAGGAAGAAATTAGATCATGGAACAATGTTCCACTGTTGAGTTTCTAAGAAGACGAGTTTTCAATACGTCCAGTGCCACCTTCAAGTCTCAATTTGTTTGTCCTAAGAAGCCGTTTCAGAATATTTTTCGCAGTTTGGAGATGAATTTGTTCTTGAGCAGAGAGTGTAAGTCTAGTTCCTAACCGCAGAAATTTTAAAGAAATTGTAGTGAAATTCAGGTAACTCTTTTGTGTTGATTTTTAAACATTTTCTGATAATAATTGCTTTCATAACAGTTTAAGAAACAGTTTAAGTCTAAAAAGGTAATTTACTCGCCTACTAGAAATAAAATTCTGTACTTCGACTTTAAATTAAAAGTACTAATAAAGTAATATGGACGCTCTATCCTGTAGGATAGGTGCCAAAGGTTTAAATTTATATTAATGCAAATATCAATAACGAATAAACAATTGTGTACACAAAAACCGTACAGTAGTAATAAGGAGGATTGAAAACCTCAACCTGTAGTCGACAATTAGTCCTTAAATATTATTTAATATTTAAAAAAAATGACTCAATGACAAATCTAAGCTCAAAAGTGAAACTGATTTAGGAGAAGCTTTCTTTAAAGTACAACATAAATTTGATTGTGATACGTATGTGTTCGAGGTGCTGAATGAGGTTGGATGCAAGAACCTTGATGCCTTTGTTTTCTGGCTCTCTTGGAGTTTCGAATATATCTGACTACCTTCCTTTATTTTCATATGTCACTTAAAAAATTAGTGTAAGTTATTGTAATCTACTGCAAGTAGATTCCTTGAGACCAACAAGGACCGCACAATACGACCTCTTCTTTTTCTGGGTTTGTGTCGTTTTAAAATTTCTTCTCTAATTGCAGAAGTCTTGCATATGCTTACTGTACTGAAGTCCCCTCAATAGGATTGTACTAGAATTGAAGGGTATTTTAACTTTAAATCTTCCTTCGTTATCCCTTTTTACTGTTCTTTTATAATATTCTTTACACTCTTTTGCTTCCACTGAAAGAGCATTGCTTTGATCTACTTCTTCTAACTCCTAGTATTTTTTTATTTGTCCATCAATTTCTCGTCTAGATATCATGCTGACTACTTGTATATTAGCGATATTCTGTCGTTGTGCTATCCCTGACATTATTCAATCCAATTTTGTATTTTGGGTGAGCAAACCATCTTTGTTCGATGTACTCCGTCCAGTAATATCAAACTATTCTTTTATTCTTTGGCTCCTAATAGAATATCTATTGAACTTGTTTCATTAAAATTTGGATCCGCTAGGACTAAGTTTCTCTGGTTCTTTTCTTTCATATGTATCTCCTTCTCCGTTAGATCTTTTGTTATGTTTCGTAGTACAATTGCTTCGGTCTTCATTTTAAATTTATTTTTGAAATGCGCCTCTAAGTTTAATGTTACGCTCCATCTCGATGTCCCTTGGTCTTCATTGTCAATTCCAGATATCTGAGCGTGGACAGCCTTTCTTTTTATTCCGAGACTTGTAACGGCCTGCTACGTAATGAATGATGACTACAAGCCTTGGTCAATCAAGGCTCTCATCAATTGTAAGCTTTCTTTTGAGTCTCTTATTCGTACTAATGCTGTTACAAGTAGCACTTCATTCTGATTACTTAAACAGCTCACGACATTTTCTTGCCTCCTTAATGATCCGTCGTAACTGTTGTCACCTCTGGTCCCACTAGAATTGGGTCAATTTTGTGGCCTTCTGTTTTCAGAAATCCTTCTGTTATCATACTGACCTTCTGATATAGTAATGAATGGTGCTGTCCACCACATTCTGCACATATATGAGAGGAATAATATGGTACTTCCCCTTTGTGTAGTAGGCATCTACCGCACCATTGCTTTTCCTTTACGATTTTGTTTCTTTCACGTACTTGTTGACTTAGAAACGTTGTTTATTTCAACACTTTATGTTCTTTATGACAAACCACACAGGTTATCTTCTTCTTTATCTGTTGTCTGTGATCTGTTCCTTTCCTTTCTGTATCCAACATCTCCAATATCTGGAATCTTCTTTGTAGGAATTCCTGTGTTGACTTATATGTTGGAATGTCCCTAATGTCTTAAATTAACGTTTCATATATTCTCCTGGTTTCTGTGTCCCACTTTAACATGCTTATTCTTGCTATAAGAGGGCTTCAGGACTCCACTAATGGCTTCTAAGTATTCGTGGAGAGTATCATGTAATGTTTTCAGCGCCTTTGCTGACGTTTCTTTTATCTCCGCAGCCCAAAGTATCTTCTCTATTAATATAAATAGATTCATCCTTGGATTATCGTACCGATCTTGCAAAATGTTCCAGGCAGCACTGTAGTTTGCTTCTGTTGTCTTTAAATGTTGTATTATTCTACTTGCTTCTCCTCGGAGGCTTTTCTTCAGATACTGCATTTTTTCCACATTTGATAGTTGGATATTCTCATGTATCAAACGTTTAAAAATATCATAGAATGTTAACCAGTATTCATCCTTCCCTCAAAATAAGGGTAACTTCACTTGGGGTAATATTATTTTGTCTTTCTTGCATCCTTCTGCCTCTAATTTCTTGTTTTCTCTTATGATCGACCGCACCCTTCTTTTGATTGTATAATATCTTTCTATTACACCTTCTTCTAGTGCATCCTGTTCATTGTCCACAGTTATTTCCATTATTAAGGCATTATTAAAGCATTTGTTAACGAACGAATAGCAGAACATAAAAGGGCTTTCAATAATAGAAAAACAGATTCTACATAAGCACTTCACCTTCTAGATCAAAATCATTCTTTTAACGACGAATTTAAAATTCTTCACATCCAAAATAAAGGCTAAGCCTAAGCTATCATTGTTAGAATCAATAGAAATCACCAAATTAAAAAACACAGATATAATTCTGAATGACCAACTTGAGACAAACAGTTCTCCCCTCCTCAACCTATTTCATTTGAGACTATAAAGTGTAAACGCATGCCAAAAATAGATCACTTGACAAACGCAATCAGCCGAAACAGCTGTAGTGATAAGAGTTGAAATAAATTTTTGTGGAAGTTTGAAAACAAAGTTTTCAGTGTTTTATTGTTACATAAAATAAATTTCCACCAAGTAAGGGTCGAATCCATTATTTAAAAAAAAATTAAAAACAAAAATAATACACCGTCTCAAACGATTTGAAAACAGCAACAATCAGCTTTTTTAGACATACTGAATATAGAGTGATTTCTTTTTAAATATTTCTTTGTACCTTAAGAGCAACAATGTACCAAATTGGGTACATTTGACTTAAAATGTAGCGAAGAGCTTTGCATCACAGTGAAACGTTTACATCATATAATGAGAAGGTAATTGTTTACAGTCGTGCAACACGTCTTCTTCTTAGGGTGACATTGGCGATCATTCTGGCTATAATGACTTTTTTGTTTGCTATACGAAATAGCTGTGTCCCTTTAGGTCTTTCTAAATCATGCGATCAGATTAGGGTGCCAGGATATTCTTCTTCGTTCTGTGGCCCTTTTTTTCTTTAATTTTACCTTGCAAAATGCATTGCATGCATGCAAAATGCAAGTACTGCAGCATACGGCCCTTCACGATGTTGACCTAATCTGCGGTTGTGTTCATCCTGTTTTATACATCTTCATTGGTCACTTTGTCTGCCCATAGTATCTTTAGGATCCTGTAATATCCTCGATATGAACCCTAATGGATGCTTATCCCTGCGAGCGGCTGCAAGGAATACTGGTCCCACTAGTCTGGAGGGCTGGCTCGCCTTAGTGGATTTACGAGAAGGTAAGGAACTTCGGAATAGTGGTAAGGACTTCTAGCTCTCAGGTCCTGTAAAGAGTTTGAGTCTATGGGCTTACTTTAGAAGCCGGATAAATGTATAAGCCGAAATTTGGTACTCTTCTGGTCTCTGTCTGAATCGGTCGGAAGGAACACAAAAACCAATTTTAGAGTCTACAAATGTATTGAATATACTATGTGGTTTACAATTAAGTTAACAAGCTGTCAGATATAATTAATAATAACTCGTTCGGCGCGAAGGGAGACGAGAAGAGATCTTAGCAAGAAAGTAAAGGGGTGACAATCTGTAATACTATAATTTACTCGGGTTAGTATATAGAATTTTGTTACCTTTCGCGTATTTAGGCTCTAGCTAATAATACGCCCTTCAGTTCCTCTGGAAATCGGATTTCTTTCAGTACCCGACACTTATACGGAACTATACCCCGTCGAAATATATCAATCGCGCGTAATCTGCACCTGGTGCCGACTCTCGCCTTGACAGCCCCGCCCAGAGATACTGACTGACTGACTATTACTGATCGCGTACTAGACGCTATCGCGTACGACCCGGAGCCGGCGATCACTGCCTGAGCGGGAAGTTATGGTTACGGTGCAGATATTGCTGACTGGTTGACCAATTTTTTTAGTTTTTATGTCCCGCGAACATTTCTAGTTTATTTTGCTGATTCTGCTGTACTGTTCCACGTGTTGGAATGTAACATGCGATGGTATGTCGCTTCGTTGTATTAATTTTGACGAAGGTCTTCAGATTTCGTAATTCTTAAACATTCGGGCTTGTGTCAACCTAGGTCAATTGTTATTATTTGTATAATTAAAAATGTATACGTTACTGTATTTAATATGGAATATATAATAATTACTTGAATGATTATTATTCTTCCTATGTTACTAGCCCTTATTTTTTCTATTCTTTATTTTCTTGCTATGTTTACATTACAATCCTTCTGTATCACCACAGCGCAGAAACCCGAAGTTTTGATAGAGTTTCCGCATTCAATATCCACGTTTCGACTCCGTACAGAAGCACTGAGTACTCGTAACATTTAAGGAGACTTATTATTGTTTCTAGGGTGAGGTCATGGCTCTTGAATACAGAGCTCATAGAACTCAACCATCGTGAAATTGTACACACTAGATTATAATTATACAAACTGTGCGGAAAAGTTCATAAATATATAGCTAATTTAATTTCCTTTCTAATTATGTAACAAGCAACATCTCAGTAATAAACGGTGGCGGCAAATTATCCACAATGTTTCAATTATTACCGCCTCCCGCATAGACAGGGTCGACGCGTTTGACGTGATTTACACCGAAGTTGATTGTTGCAAGCGATAAGGTGTCTGTTACATGCGTCGAGGACACGGATGGGATGCGGTAGGTAATTGCATTACTATCAATTTCGGAAGAAATTGCTCGAGGAAGTGACACACGCTCCCGTCGCTAATCTAAACCGTAAAGGGATGTTACAAGGTATGTGTGAAAGGGAATGGTGGAGATAGTTAGTGGTTTACATGCCGATAAATATCGTCATTAATTATAGTTTGACTAGCATAGATATTTGTAATTAAATGTTAAATACATTTTAGACGATGTTATATACAGTGAGATAATTCTTATACCCCTCTGTCAAATCGTTTATTTTGAAGATAACACAAAATCAATTGATTTTTACACTTCTAGTATCTAATAGTATCAAAGTTTCCATATTTTGATAAACCCCTATCAGATTAGTGCTACGCTTTCCATTTTGTTTTTAAGTGTAGATGAGAGCAGGTAACACTTCAGTTGAAATGTTATTAAAATCTTAATCCAAAAATATATTACACTCCCAAATGGTAAATGGTAATGGTCAAAAAGTTTCTGGTTTTTTAGGTGTTTTAAATATTCCCAATTCAGCTGTTAATGGGAGTACAAATAATTTTTTTGTTGATAATACACTTTAGACACACCAGGTCTATGGTTTTATATATAAATCCGTAGCAAAGCTTTTGCTGAAATATGTAAATCTTTTACACATTTCGTACAGCTCAAAAAGACAGAACAAGACAGCCGTTAAGTAGCTGACAACCTCTCCACCCCCTTCACTCCACAAGCTAGAGTGCCGCAAGGTTCAATACTTGCATTAATACTCTACACAGTTTACAATAGTAATATTTCCCGTCCATAGCAAGGATCATAGTCTCTGCTCCTTTTCGCTGATGATACAGCCATCCTCACTTCAGGCTCCCATAGAGAATGTGATCGACGGTCTGTATTCGAAAGATCGCAAGAATACCTTGACATAGTTGCGAAGTGGTGCAACAAATGGAGGGTAACCATAAATTCCTCCAAAACACAAGCAATTTTATTTAAATCTCCTTAAATAGGATGAGACAGAGGTTTAATCTCCTGAAAATGTTAACCGGTAAAATTGGCGGAACGTCTTCCAAAACTTTGTTGTACACTTACAAAACTTTTGTCAGACCGATAATCGAATACAAGGCATGCGATTACATCTCTCTCAAGAGTCACCAATTGAATGCCATTGCAGCTACTGAACGTAGAATAATAAGATACTGTATGAGAGAAGATTGATCGTATCCATCAGCCCACATACACATATTGGCCAACGTCACACCAATCAAGGACAGAATCCTAACCCTCAGCAGGAAGTATGTCCTCAGAACCAAAGCTGGCTTGAACAACAGAGCAAAACGAAGACTAAAGACGCCTTGCAATCATAGAGGGCAAATAATCACCAGGTTTCCCTCTACGAAAGTTCCGTTTTCACCAGCAAAACTTTTGCACAACACTGGACATGAACTTCCTGATGAGTATTTTGAAATTCTAGAATCATTCCCCATCCAATATCGCAGATGAAGACTGCGCGCTAAAAACGTTAATAAAGAGCTGTTCCTACGGGCTGGTAAACCTGAATCATCTCAACTGACATGCTAGGCAGATCCTACTTCTTCTTGTGCTTTCTTATCGTTTCTTATCGATCACACATATAAGTCACATTCTTTCCCCTGCTTCTTAGCAGTCCTCTATTTCTTAACATCGGGCATCTTTTAATTGACGTTTATCACACCCCCACAACTCCGATAAAAAAAAGTAGTATTCCTTGAAGAAGCTGAGGCCCAAAACAAGGTTAAAACTCGTGTGTCATGTGCAGTTTACACTAGAATAGTAAAAATAGCAGCCACATTCGCTGGCTGTCACCATAGAGAGGTGAGGGTCTTCACAAAGAATTAACCTAATATCAGCTCTTTGAGTGATCTACAGAGGGCTTCGACCCTGTCCGATCAAAGTTTTCTCTACGTTTCTATCAAAATTTGGTGGGTTACGTTATTTCTCAAAAATGAAACGCAATTTGGTTGCAGAAAGGTTCTACCAAATACGTCTAAGGACAAGTGGGGAGTAGAGCTCCGTGAAGGGGGCTTCCAGGGTATAGGAGACTCTATATGGGAGCCGAAGCAAGGCTAGACTTGAGTAAGTTGGCTTGAAAAATGCACCCGTTTTATATACTTTTCATTCGAATCGATATCTGGGTTTTTGAAAGTCCATTTGCCTATCGTAAATTAAATAGTAATTAGAAAGGGGGGCGATGCGCACCGACGTGCTAATTGGTCCACAGACCAAGGCACGCGATGACATGGCTTTCAGTCTTTTGAGTTTGTATCTACCCGACTATTTGAAGATAGGGCATACAGAAATAATGTTATTACAGTCTATTGGTACCAATTCATACAAAAAGTTTAACAAATTGTGTATCTTACGTCGTTTATTCAAAAATATATTGTATATATTGTATATTTTTAAATTCTTTTGTAAAAAAATATCATTGCTAATATGAAAAATTCTATTCTTTATCGCAAAAACAGTGAAAGATTTATAAATTTATTTGTCTTAGTACTAAAAAAGCCAAAAACCTAACACAGCATGAGAGAGATGATACAGATAAAAAATAATATAATTTGAAAAATTATGTAGAATTTACATATCACACACAACAATATTAACCAAAACAAAAATTTATTATTATTATTATTATTATAATATAAGCGAGGGCAGAGGAACTAAGTCCCTATTATGCCCAAAAACAAAGAAATTTCATTTATCACCTACTAGTAAATAACAAAAATTACAACTAAAAGAAATAAAATTACAATTTTTGGTTTAAAGGAAAAACAATATTTTAACTATAATATAAAACTGTCGAGTCTGTTTTTGAACGAGTTGGTAGAAGAAGCGGAGACAATGTTGTCGTTGAGGTTATTCCAGCACTCAAAAACTCTATTTGGAAGAAAGTTCTGTCTTTGTCTTATAGAAAAATTTTCTTTCTTTAGTTTATATTGATGACCTCTGAGGCGTTCATCTTGGTTTATGATAAATATTTCATCGAGGTTTCCAAAATTGAATTTTAGTATTTTGAATGTTGTAATTAAGTCTCCACGTTGTCGGCGAAGTTCAAAAGTAGTTAGATTAGCCATACTAAGTCTTTCTGCATAAGACGGTCTTCTCGGTCCCAAAGAAATTCGAGTGGCTTTTCTTTGAACGTTTTCCAACAGATTCTTGTCTCGAACCAGATCGGGATACCACGTTGGTCCAGCGTATTCTAGTATGGGTCTTACGTACAAAGTGTAAAGTTTGCAAAATGATTGCATTGAAACTCCCGAAAAACACCTCCGAATAAGATACAGTCTGGAGTTTGCACGTTTACAAATAGAGGTAATATGATCGGACCAAGTTAGGCTGCTGTTCACAATAACACCAAGATCGTTATACGAAAACACAGATTCTAATGGCTGCCCGTTAACAAAGTACGGCACAAGTGGGTTATTTTTGCCAATTCGAAGCACTACACATTTTTCCGCGTTTAAGGGTAGTAACCACTGGGAACACCAAGTTAAAATAGAGTCCAAGTCCATTTGGAGGGTTAGCTGGTTTGTGTTTGGATTGGCATATATTTTTGTGTCGTCAGCGTTAAAACGATATTTTACTTGAGACATAATAAGAAATATCGCTGGTGTAAACCGTAAAAAGCAGAGGTCCAAGGACAGAACCCTGAGGCACTCCACTAACCTGTCCTGTGAGAAAGATTCGCCAACTCTAACTTTGTAATATCGATCTGTCAGGAAATCATCTATCCAACGAAGTAAAGTACCGCGAACTCCGAATTTGCGTAATTTCTTCAGTCAATTTTACTTGATCAGGTGATGCACAGCTAAGCAGGAAAAAATAAGAAAGTGTAGCATGGTAATGGCATTTGGAGAAATTAAAAGAAAGAAGAAGTAATCGAAAGCCAATTCTTAGCTCTTTCCATCTTTATCTGTTTTGTGCGGCTTGTACTAAGTTATTGCTAACACTTCTTAGGTCGTCAGTCCATCTAGTTGGTGGATATCCTTTGCTCCGTAGGTCTTCTGTCTTGGTCTCCACTCGACAATACATTTTGTCTATCGGTTGTCTGATAATCTGGCGACGTGACATTTTCCTTTTGAGGCGTACGGGTAGGTCCGATTTCAATAAACAGTTTAATTTACCAAACACTGTCCAGTGTTATCCTACGCAGCATGGAAGCTGAGATGTCTGGTTATCTCAGCCCAACTGAAGTTCATGTCCTTAGTACATGTACAATGCAGTCTGCACAATATCCCTTCCAACAAGAGCAATATTTGGATTTAACACCAAATTAATCATTATTTGCGTCTTGTTCCTATTAATCTTTAGTTTGACCTCCAAGGAAGCGTGATATAATTTTTTAAACATTATTATTGCATCATTCATATGATCGTCTATAAGAACCAGGCTATCTGCCAATCTCAAATGACAGTTTCTCTCCATTTATGTTGATACCATGCTTGTGTACATGTGCTTTCTCATAAGTATGTTCTAAAAGTCTAAAAGAGTCATGAATAGCTTTGGAGACATGGTGTCTCCAGGTGTACTTGCGTACTCGTCACCGTATACATAACTTATTTGTTTCTTGTTTAAATAGTTTTAAAATCAGTGGCAGTTTGGTAGATATATTTGATTATGTTAGTGTAGCGATGGTTTATTCGGCATTATGACATTTTTTAATGGCTTATGGTATCGAATGCTTTCTCGTAGTCCACAAATATTAGTGCCAATGGGTTGTTTTATTCTAGACTTCTTTATCAGGTTTTTTATCACTAGTAAGTGGTCGTTAGTGCTGGCTCCTGATTTAAATCTAGCTTGTTCTCTAGGCTGATAGAAGTCTAACTTAGCGTCCAGTTTTTTTTGATAATTTTTGTTAAAAGTTTATATGTATATATATATATATATATATATATATATATATATATATACATATATAATATATATATATATATATATATATATATATATATATATATATATATATATATATATATCTGAAAGCAAACTGATAGGATGTTAGTTTTTCAGATCTGTTATGTCTCCTGCCTTGTGTAATAAAATAATAACTTCATTGTTCCATTGAACAGGAGTTTTTCCTTGGTCGTTGTACCAAAAAATATTTTAACATGATAACAACGCACTAAAATACAGCTGGTCATTTCAAATGCTTTTAAATTTCTTTATTTTACTGAAAATTTCATCTTACAACTAATTACCTGCAACTGTCATTGTAAATACTCTGCAAACCAACGAAGATCTCACGTATGTGTAGCAAACTGTGTACCTGAGTCGATAAGGAGAATTTTCGGCTATTGAAATAGAATATCTCTACTCGAAACGTTGTGTTAATGTACCTGATACATGGATTATCTATATCGTAATAACGAATTAATAAAGGTCTTGTTCGAAAGTAATGTAGATAATGGCTCTGATTAGTCAGATAAGAAAATAATTTGTTTGTAAAAAGGGGCAGACTGTTTCACGTTTTACAATGGTAAAAACTGCTATAACTGCTATAAGTTTCTGATAATAGAACGACATCTTCTTTGGCTCTGGTTTTTTTTCATAGATAGCTCATAGTTTATAGAAAGTTTTCTAGTTATGTCTTGTTATTTTTGATATTATTCTATATGTTGTTATCCGGACATTAGATTTTTCTTGAATTATTACTTGCTCATTTTTCTGCGACTTTTGATTTAATTTTGTCTTTAACTGTCATCTTTAAAGTAAATCAATGTTATATCTCTATGTTGTTTTAATTTCTTTCACTTCACTAATTGTTTGCCTCCTTCTTATTGTTAATTCACATTTATATTATTCGTTTTAAAGTAAATGACTTTAAACTGATATTGTCAATATTTTTGAGTTGCGTTCCTGGGGCAAACTCCGCCGTTGCCTGGTCCCAAGTCCAGGATGAGAAAGGAGGAGGGTTAAGCAAGGGACTAACTATTCCTTCTTGTAAAAAAACATAGTTATGAAAACGAAGCACATGCCTCGGATAAGGACGGATCTTTTAAGACGACAAAAGCGACGACAAAGGACAATGAATATAGGAACCTGGAACGTACTAAGCCTATATCGGCCTGGAGCCCTAACTCAGGTGGTCAAAGAACTTGAATCCAGAAACATGGACATAACTGCTCTACAAGAGATTAGATGGACTGGAGAAGGTACACTAAAAACTAATAAATCAGTAGTATTTTTCAGCGGAAGCGAACGAGAACATCAATTCGGAACTGGTTTTATAGTCAGGGAAAGTCTTGTGGGGTCAGTTTTAACTTTCAAACCCGTTAATGAAAGACTCTGTTATATCAGAATCAAAGGACAACTACATAACTATTCCCTAGTTGCTGCCCATGCACCGACAGAGGAAAAGGAAGAGCATGTAAAAGATAACTTCTACGAGAAACTAGAGGAACTGATAAATAATTTACCTAAACAGGACATGCATATTATCTTAGGAGATTTCAATGCAAAGATTGGGAAGGAAGCAGCGTACAAACCAACAATAGGTAACCATAGTCTTCACGATGTTAGCAACGATAATGGAACAAGGCTAATAGACTTTGCAGCATCCCACAATCTACTAATAAAATCGACAATGTTTGAACACAAGAATATACACAAACAAACATGGGTTTCCAACGACGGCGTCACAAGAAATCAGATTGATCATGTTCTAGTAGATGCCAGGAGGGGTAGTAACTGTCTAGACGTAAGAAGCCTAAGAGGAGCTGATGGAGACACGGATCATTTTCTTGTAAAAGCGAAGATAAGGACAAGAATAGCGTCCAAAAAAACACACAAGAATACACCAACACAATTATGGAATACCGAAGTTCTACGTAATAAGGAGACAGAACAGAAATTTCAAAAGGCTATAAAAATCGCTCTAGCACAGACAGAAAACTATAACAACATAGACTCAGCTTGGAAAAATATCAAAGTAGCTCTGACAAGCGTATCAGATGAAATACTAGGACACAAAAAGAAAACAACAAAAAAATGGTTCGATGATGATTGCCTGAACTCCATATTAGCAAGAAATATGGCTAGAAGGAACATGCTACAAAGCCCCTCGCACAACAACAATGAAATGTATAGACAAAGAAGAACAGAGACAAGAAAACTAATGAAAAGGAAGAAGAGAGAGTATCAGGAACAAATAATCAGAGAAATAGAAGAAAAAAGAAAGAACAAACAAGCGAGGCAGTTCTTTAAAGGAGTTTCAGATATCAAGACCGGGTACCAAGCAAGAACAGGAAACTTTCTTCAAAACGACAGTGGACAGCTTATCACTGATGACAAGGAAATCTTAAAAACCTGGAAGGAATACTTCTATCAACTATTGAATGACCAATCTAGCAGAAGTACATCAAACATAGAGGTACATACAGCTGAAATAGAAGACCAATACCCGACATACGAAGAAGTAATACAGGCAATTAAAAAACTCAAAAATAATAAGACACCAGGTAGCGATGGTATACCCGCAGAGTGCTTAAAACATGGAGGAGAAGCATTGTACAGTTCGATATACAAGCTAATTCAAGACATTTGGCAAGAAGAAACAATGCCAGATGAATGGAAAGAAGGGGTTATTGTACCAATACACAAAAAAGGAAACAAAAAGCAATGTATTAACTACAGGGGAATAACACTCCTAAACACCACCTACAAAATCCTTGCAAACATCCTGCTAGAAAGAACCAAAACATACACAGAAGAAATTGTTGGAGATTATCAATGCGGATTTAGACCGGGCCGCTCTACAATTGACCAGATATTCACAATAAAACAGATAATGGAAAAATGCTGGGAGTTTGATCGTGAGCTTCATCAGATGTTCATAGATTTTAAACAAGCATTTGATAGAGTATGTAGGGACAGACTGTGGACAGCGATGCAGGAACTTGGCTTTCCAAAAAAACTAGTCCGGTTGATACGGATGTGTATGGAACGGTTACGATGTAAGGTGAGAGTTGGACAACAATACTCGGAGACATTTGAAATAAACAATGGACTAAAACAGGGAGATGCACTTTCACCACAACTCTTCAACTTAGCTCTGGAGCACATAATCAGAAGTGCAAGAATCGAAAAACCGAATACAGTATTTCATCGAGAAGGACCAAACTTACTACTGGCATTTGCAGACGATATAGATCTAATAGGAAACACGCGATTAAGGATGAAGGAGACTTTCGTAAGGTTTGAGAAGGAAGCAGAGAAGATGGGGCTCCAAATCAACGAAAACAAGACGAAATATATGTATATGAGCCGCAATAACCAAAGCAGAGACAGAATCGGTCAGAACATTACCATCGATGACTTTAACTTTGAGCGCGTTAGGGAATTCAAGTATCTTGGAACAACAATAACTGAAGACAATAACGGATCACAAGAAATAAACAACAGGATTCAGGCCGGCAACAGATGTATTTTTGCCCTCCAAAACCTTATAAAATCAAAACAACTAACACGACGTACGAAGATACAGGTCTATAAAACAATCATACGACCCGTTGTGATGTATGGAAGCGAAACGTGGACGATGACAAAGGCAAATGAAGAGAGACTACGTGTTTGGGAAAGAAAAATCCTAAGGAAGATCTTTGGTCCGGTGCTTGATGAAACATCAGGACAATATAGGATAAGAACTAATAAAGAGCTTGAAGAACTTTACCCAGACGCCAACATCATAAAAGAAATAAAGTCCAGAAGACTCCAATGGGCAGGACACCTCAGAAGACATTCTGACGAACGAACAGTAAGACTGGTGTGGCAGGAAGTCCCAACTGGAAGGAGACCACGCGGACGCCCTCGTCTCCGGTGGCGAGATAATATAGCAGGAGACCTAAGCACTATGGGCGTGGAGAATTGGATGGAGGTTGCTCAAGACAGAAAACAGTGGAGGCATGTTGTCGAGTCGGCTAAAACCCACGAAGGGTTGTAACGCCACGGAGTAAGTAAGTTCCTGGGGCAACTTTATTGGAAGATAGATTTATTTCAATAATCTTCACATGGATGGGGATATGCACATTTATGAGGGCATACAATAAAGACATATACACCTATCATAGCTTAATCGTAAAATTGATGTTTTTATTTTAAATAAATAATTATTATTCAATATGTATTTCAAAAAATATTTTACCTACTGGTTCTTTACTTACTTTAACTACATTATCCAAAGTCTTTTGGCTTTATAAGCATACAATAATTATTTCTTAAAGAAAATTAAAGCATATTTAAGATTCGTCAGACCCTACTATATTTTAAACTTATCAACCCGCTTCTTCAGGATTAGAATTTAATATTAATTTCCAAGCTCGGCAGAAGTCACTTTTGTCTCATAGAACTTCATTAAATTCCATTGTTCTACAAGCGAAATGATTTTTTGGGCTGAATGTTCAGGTTTAGAGATTTCCCGAACAAGTTAGTAATTGCAGCACGTTCGAAATAACATGTATTGTGCATTTATTTTATGCGATATTACAAAAATAGAAAGCGACGCAAAGGTATATTAAATTTACTATACTGGCTGCATTACTGCGACATTCCAATTACATGGCTTAAGAACAAAGAAGAAATTATTATGTATAAATATTATTAACTCGAAAAAAGATACGACACGTTTATCATGTATAAAAAAGTAAAAGAAGCGGCTGGTATCTTCAATAAGAAACAAAATGCATTGCTACGGGATGAAAATGGTAAAGTAATATTCGAAGTAGAGGACAAACTTAAAGAATGGGAAAATTACGTCACACAACCTATTCGAAGACGATCGGAGTAGTTCACCTCCCGATATTACTAACTACGACGGACCCCTAATAACACGCTGTGAGGTTATAAAGGCCATACAATCATCAAAAGATGGCAGAGCGATGGTCCTGATGAAATTCCAACTGAAATATATAAGCTTATAAAGAATAGCAATGTTTTAGAGGCTATAACTTCGTTTTTCAATACCATTTATACCAGCGGACAACTACCTAATGGTTGGTCTAACTCACTGTTTATAGCTCTACCTAAGAAGACAACAGCAAAAACCTGTGCTGATTATAGAACCATCAGTTTGTTAAACCACTTATTGAAAATTTTTCTGAAGGTAATACATGTTCGTATCTACAATAAATGTGAGGAATACCTAGATGATACTCAGTTTGGTTTCCGTAACGGATTTGGAACGAGAGAGGCACTGTTTGGAATGAACGTACTTGCTCAAAGATGTCGTGATATATCGGTAGACATATACTGTTGTTTTATTGACTTTCAAAAAGCATTTGATCGTGTTAAGCCCTCTATATTGATCGAAGCTCTAAAATACATTGGCTTGGATGGCAGAGATGTTCGAATAATTGCAAATTTATATTGAAATCAAACAACATCAGTTTTAGTAGATGGTGTGGAATCACAAGCTCTCAATATTAAAAGAGGAGTACGGCAGGGATGCCTCTTGTCACCCCTGCTTTTTAACGTTTACTCCGAAAGAATTTTCAGAAAAGCACTTTCTGAAAAACAAGAAAGAATACTTGTGAACGGCGAAGTCATCAATAATTTGCGATATGCGGACGATACCAGTACTCCTAGCTTCTAGTCAAGAAGATCTGCAAACCCTACTTGATAGTGTCGTTCAGAGTTGTAGGGAGGCAGGTCTGGATCTTAACATAAGGAAAACCAAAATACTCGTAATAAGTAAACAACAGAATATAAAACCGTCTATATATGTAAATAATACCAATTTTGAGCAGGTTGATAAAATCGTCTACCTTGGACAGCAATTAAATTGTAATGCAGAAAATCACGGCGAAATTAGATCCAGAATAGAGCAGGCTAGAGCTGCTTTTAGAAGGACGTCCAAGGTGTTATGTAACAGAGACCTAAAATTGGCATTAAGGATCCGCCTACTTCGCTGCTACGTGTTCTCGGTCTTACTTTATGCTGTCGAGTCCTGGACTGTGAATAAAATTGATCTAAATCGCCTTGAGGCTTTCGAAATGTGGTGCTATAAAAGAATTATAAAAGTTTCCTGGGTGGAGAAGATTAGTAACTCCACAGTACTAGAAGGTCTCAGCAAGACTACTGAGATCATAAAAAGCATCAAGCAGAGAGAGCTGGAATATTTCGGACATGTAATGAGAAGTCCCAAATATAGATTGCTACAAAATATCATGCAAGGAAAAATAGCAGGCAAACGCAGTCCAGGACGAAGAAGAACCTCATGGTTGAAGAACTTGCGAGATTGGTATGGTGTAGATACAAGCATGCTATTTAGGGTGGCAGTGAATAAAATTAAAATAGCTATGATGGTAACCAACGTTCTGAAAGGACATGGTACATGAAGAAGAAGAAGAAGTTCTAGAGGACGCCAAGATCGACTATACATTTATATATGTAACTGCTTCGACCAGGAGAGTAAAAAAATCTAATTTTTCCAGTTCCTCTCCTACTAAGTGATGTAGTGCCAATAAGTCTCCCATTTTAAATTGAATGTCTGTTTTGTCCTTTTAATTGTGTTCTGTTTGTTCCTAAGTGTCCTTAATTGTTTTAGTTTTAATAATTTGAACATATCTGACATTCCAATTATCTGCCACAAAACAGTAACCAAATTCAACTTTATCAAAGTAATTTGATAATTACAAGTTAAAGGAATTGCACACCCACACAATTGTACATCTAATTTCATTGATTGTCATACAACTATCACCTTAATAAAAAATTTCAATAAATTTACACACATTTCGAAAATATATCTCTCGAATAAATATAAATAACTTTTAATGAATTAAATAATACAGAACATCACTTTCATCTAACAAACAATCACGTTATACCTTATTCCTACTTTATTGGGTAATATCTATCTCCTCAAGAAACTTCCCCGCTAATTATCAAACAGTTACAATAGTAAAACCGAAGATCCCCCATCATCAGCAATTACAGGATAGTTTGAACTATGTTCTTCAAATCATTAATAATTGAATCTTGTACCGGCATGTAAGTAATGTTGTGTTTATTTACTAATTTATTACAATTCAATAGACTATTTCATACCAATTTGTGGGTCTTACTTGGTCTGCTTAAATAATTTATTCATATTAAAAACACAGACATGTAATATTTACATAACTACTGTAATTTTATATTATTTGATATTATGTTTATCTTTATAAGACAGCACTCTAATATGCGCTCAAACTGACGACTAATGTTAAAACATTAATTCAACGCCTGCATTAATACTCGTGACGTTTTCGTGTCATGACGATCCGCTCTGCATTTTACTACACAGAAAAATTAATACAACACAAGTATAAAAGCTTCGCTTTAAAAATGATTTTTTTGTGTGTATTTCTATAAACCTTCATAGATTGTATTAAACCTGAAAACGTTCATAATGCATTGTTTACTCTCTTTAATAAAAAATTCAAAGTTTTCCATGTTAAATAAATGAAATTATATATTCGCATAACTCTCCCAACCTACAAAGCTGTTGGTGTAGGAGCATTTGCATCTAAATGCGATTTATAGGAAATTCATGACGCATACATCGCTTCAATGGCGGCTATTTAATGGAACTGTTAGAAAATTACAGTCAAAATTTGACTCCTTTCAGTTATTCAACTTGGGACGCATTTGCATTGATGAGAATATCTACCTTTAGTGGAACTATGGTATCTATTTGTTCAGATCGTTTGGTAGACAAATTTGGTAGAATGTTACTTTTCAATTTCTATGATTGTACTTTTATTCTAACGACGTGAATGACTTTTACAGTAGCGTGATGCGTTTTACATTTATACTAACGAATAATCAAATAAATATTGCAACTAGATAATTTTCATAATTTCGTTTACATATAATTTCATATAAATACAATGTTGGATTTTTAGTTCAACTAATAAACTGCGATAAAAAAATTATTAGTAAAACATTTTCATATTTTTACAGTCACAGCGGAAGAGTTTATTTGTAGATCTAACGAGGGTGTAGCCGTTAGGTATACAAAATGTCAAAACTGACCATAATTTGTTCTTTTGATTTTTGAAATGTTTTGACGTTAGACAGGTCTATTTCCTTAGACTGACCAGCCGGGATACACGTCTCCGTTCATGCCCTCTCTTGCACTCAATCCTACCTTGTAGAATTTACTGTAAAACTTCATAGTTAGGGCAAAAGGATTTTGAAGTATTTTATGTTCCTCTACTTCACTAATTAAAAACATATGTGTGATAACCTATAACATTTTTCATATAAAAAAGCTTGCACGTCATTCAAGATTTACGTCACCAGAATTCCACAGCTTTGCCAAAACATCAGAATGGTCAGAATAAAATCAGAATTTTGGTGTTTATTGAACGTAAACTAAATGCACGAACAAATACTTACCATGTCGGGATAGTATTATTTCAAGAAATAAAGTCAGCTGAAGTCACTGTGACAAAACAGAATAAAAATGTCTTCTCTTCTTCTTACGGTGCCTTATCCTTAAGGACGTTGGCCATTATCTTTGCCCATTCAATCTTATTTGTAGCAGCCCTATGTGCCCCAATAGTTCTATGGAGGTTATGTTCGTCCATTGCCGTAGGTTTTTAAGCCAAGAGTTGCGTCTTCTTTCTGGTCCGCTTTTGCTATTGACTTTGCCTTTGATTATAAGTTGTAGCAGTTCATACTTTTGATTTCTTATGATGTGACCAAAATATTGTGTTTTCCGTTCTTTTATTATAAGAATAAGCTCTCTTTCCTTATTCATCCTCCGCAAGACTTCCGCATTTGTCGTATGGCTCATGTAGGATATTCTATTCTAAGAATGCTTGGATTCTTTTTTGTGTTGGCGGTTCCATAGAACTTTTTGTATTTTGTAAAAATACATGCATTGTAAAAAAAATGCATTGTACGTGCTTTTTCCAGGCGTATTCTTATCTCTAGTGAGTGGTCCCAAGTTTCATCAAGATTACTTCCAAGGTACGTTGTTTTTGTTACTCTTTCTAGATCTGTTCCGTCAACATTGACTTTCACCCTTCTGTTTTGGTGCTTGCTGATGACCATCGTTTTTGTCTTCTTTGTATTCAATTTCATTCCAAATTCTCTACAGGCTGTCGTTACTCGATCCATTAAGCGTTGCAGGGCTTCAGCATTATCTGCCAGTAGACAGTGTCATCAGCATATTGCAGGTTATTTATACATTGCCGTTTATAATTATACCATCCGAGGTGCCTTCCAAAGCTTTCTGAAATATCTTCTTAGAGTACACATTGAACAGCAAAGGTGATAGGACATATCCCTGTCTTACTCCCTTCTCGATATTGATTTTTCCAGATGTTTCGCTTTTTATTCTGATTTTAGCTTTTGTTCTTGGTAGAGGTTTGAAATGATCCTTAAGTCTTTATCGTCGATCTTACATGACCTTAAAATATCTATTAGTTTATCATGTTTCACCAGGTCAAACGCCTTCTGAAAGTCTATAAAACACAAGTATACATCAGAATCGACATCTCTACATCTTTCAACTGGCACGCGTATTTAAAAAAGTGCTTCTCTTGTTCCGAACCCATTCTTAAAACCAAACTGTGTTTGACCAGTGTGTTCGTCTAGTTTATTGTATACTCTATTGTGTATTACTCGTAGGAAAAGCTTCAACATATGATTCATCAGGCTAATAATCCTATGGTCTTCACATTTTTTGGAGTTTCTCTTCTTTGGTAGTGGTATAAACACCGATGTCAGCCAATCAGTTAGTATTATGCCTGTTTCGTATATTTTGTTAAATATATCTTCCATTACTTCGATGTGTTCGTCTAGTAATATATTTATTATTTCAATTGAGCTATTATCTTCCCCAACAGCTTTTCCGTTCTTTAACTGATTTGCAGCTTGATAATTTATTGCTTTGTGATATAAGGTCCAGTCGATGCCTTCTGCATGTAAATGTTCGTCCTCTCTCGGTCTTGAAACATCTCTTTCACGTATTCTCTCCATCTACCTATTTGATCTTCTATGTTCAGTAGCGGGTTCCCATGTTTATCTTCGATGAAAGACGTAGGAGTTTGTTTAAATATTCCAGCGGCTTCTTTTACTTTTTTATGTAGATTGAAAATATCATGTCTTTGATCCAACTCTTCAATTTCTTGGCATCTTTCACTTAGCCAGGTTTCTTTGGCTTTTTGGATGTTTATTCTGATATTCTTGTGTATTTGCTTGTATTTTGTTTCATTTTTACCTCTGTATTTTCTTCTTTCGTCCATCATGTTTAGAATTTCTTCTGTCATCCATGGTTTGTTCCTTTTTCGTGTATCTTGTTTGAGGTAGTCTTCTGTTACTCTTGTAAGTGTTTTCTTAATATAGTGCCATTCTTCCTCGAGAGTTTGTGTCGATTGTACTGTTCTGTTACTCAAGTTTCTATGTATTTCTTCCCGTATTTTATTACTCGTGGATTCTTCTTTAAGCTTATCTGGGTTAATAGCTATTATTTGCTTATTTCTTTTTGTTCTTTTAAATTCTATCCTAATTGTTGCAAGAAGAAGATTGTGGTCGTTGGGGATGTCAGCTCCAGGGTATGTCTTGCACGCTTTTACTGCCCCTTCTGTGAATGTCACCACGCCACATGCTGTCTGATTCACAGCCATTTCAGTCTACCTGTGGTTAGTGTTGGATCAGCCAGCTGCCGCTTTCCAGTGCTAGTTTTCTACAATCCCTAAAACCATTGGGCTGCCACCTCCGCCCTCCAGACCGTTGTGAAGACCTTCTCCTCCGCCCTGGATACCGTTGTGGACTTCATCCGTGACCCTGGACAAGGGACCTTTAGCAGGTTCTAGTTTCCCAAAACTAGAACACTTTGTCAGGAAACACCTGGAATCTGCTGAAGGCAGGGATTGATTAACTTCCCCTGATAGGACTATCCGAAAGGAGTTCCTACCCGCTACCTGATAAATAAATAAAAATATATACATAAAAATGTCCACGTTGCTGCTATGTGAATGTCAATAATGCAAACCATAACCATAACCAAACCAAACCATAACCAAAAGAGTTATTAGTAACACATTTTTATATTTTATACAGTCATCAATCATGGGCCTAATTAAAAAAAATAATATATTTTAATATAAGAAAATTTATTACGAGATATGAAAAATGTATCTCCATAATCCCAATTTAAACTGAGTTATCTTTTTATTTTCTCTTGTTAGGTGTCTTCAAAAAATATAAATTGACAGACTTTGAAACACTTAATTTTACAAACACATCCCCAAAAACAAAACGATAAACCCCGTTACTGTGCGAATGCATTGCCGTCATAGGAAATTACCTTCGACATGGAGAGGTATTCGAAGACAAAATGAAAATGTCGACGGTTATTGTGAAAACGTCGCCAGTTTCCGGTTCTTTCTTTAAAACAGAATTCTACGGGGATAACGATAAAGAAAACGAAATAATAAAAAAGTTTTGTAACTCCATTCTTTTCTTTATTGAATACCATTAGATAAAGCCAAAGAATTAGGTTCTCGTTTTTGGTTAAAATTCAAATTGAATTTTTCAAGTATCATAAAGGAAAACGAGGGTTGATTTGACCTACATATGGATTGGTTTAACAAAATGATTTTTTGTTCCTAATAGGTAACTTCAATAAAGTGAGATGCATTTTTAAAGAAATATCTACAAAGAACTATCTTATATATAAATATAATGTTAAGTATCTTAATGTTTTTGTTCAATAGTTTAGACCACGGCGGATCTGTTTTGATGTGGATGTAAGAGGTGTCATTTGAATCTTATACAGAAATAGGTGATAACTTTAACTAACGTATCCTGCCTTTTAAAAAGGTCGGGAGCATTAATAAAAAAATTAAAGTATTTAACCCTACGTTATTCGCGTGGTCTACGACTATAGACCATATCTGTTTGAACGACGATTGTCTTGAGTTGGGATATTCCTACCATCGAGCAAATAGATAAAAAAAAAATTCTAGTCGTTATGAAAATGAGACCAAAAAAGTGGCCTCTGATGGCGGACATATCCGGAAAGCAAAGGCGCTAAATTTAAATTTTCCGACACTTAAGACTATTAAGAATCCGACCATTAATAATAGCTATAAAATATTTTTCAGGCGAGAAAGTTTTAATTAAATATTAACGATAATAGTCTAAAATGTGACACAATTGGTAAAAAACTTCAATATAAATAAAATTTCATGTGACAGTTGGGACAAACAATAATACAACCAAACTAAATTTGATTTCTTAAACAAGAAAAAAACTGCCTTTTCTTGTTTAAAGTGGCCTCTTAGATGGCACTTCCTGTCTAACAACATTTTTGTCCCCACTACCTTTACATTCCCTCTTTTGTCTTTTTGCTTGATGGGATATACTATGATGCTGTGTCGTTCAGTAGCTATTAATAACACCGTAATCTATAAGTTCTGTATGTCCGTTGCAGCGAGCTAGTGAAGTGCTAATTTTTAAACACGTGTAAACACGATTGTGTTTACGTAGTGTGAAATTATTTTTCTAGTGCCTACGTAGTGTTTTTATATAATAAACTTGTCAGAAATTAGGTAAGTGTTGTTTTTTCTTGAATTGTACTTCTCAGAAATGTATTCATATTTGTTAAATATTCAATTTTGTGTTTTTGCACAAATGTATGGATTATTTTGATACATAATTTTATAGTATTTTTTTTCTTTGTTTCAAAGAAACACGTCTGACTCTAAGAAAAGGCGTACACAGAGTAGTACATACCCAGCTGTGTGGTTAAGATGGTTTGAAGAGGAATCAAGTGGAGATGAGAGCCCAGCAGATGAAAATGAGGAAGATGAAAAAGAAGAAAATAAAAATATAGTGGAAAGAAGTGATCACGAGACTGACTCACAACCAAGACTCACATCAGATGAAGACGTTCTCTTAGGCACTGTACGGAAAAGAATAAGAAGAAGGTTTATATTGAACGTTGCCAGAAGCCAAAAGGGTGTGTCTTATTACCCTCTGCTACCCTCTGTTATCCTCTGCTACCCTCTGTTACAAACTGTTATTGTCTCTTCTGGTCTCTGTGTGTCTCTGAATATCTCTGCGTCGAATGTCACGTCATTCACGTCATTTCACGTTCTGATTTGACTGACACATAAATGTTACGTCCTACGTCGAATGTCACGTTATTTCACGTGGCATTTCACGTTCTACGTTGACTGTCACGTTCTCTTAGGCTTTGTACGGAAAAGAAGAAGAAGAATGTTCATATTGAACGTTGCCAGAAGCCAAACGTGTGTGTATGTACCACCAACGAGCCCTCGTACGTCAAAATCAGACCAATAGCAACGAAGATACATTCTAGCGCCCATTTAGCAATGCCGCTATCTTTGTTTTTTGTTGCAACGTATTTACCGTCGCCTCCCCATTCCAACGAGCCCTCGTACGTCACGATCGAATCAATAGAAACAAAGATATGACGTAATGCCCTTTGGGCATGCACCAATTTGCACGGCACATACTGCGTTCAATCCAATTTTTTATCCCATTTCAAACGAGCCCTCGTACGTCATCCTACGTTAAGTCGTTTGGCAGTTACGACCGGGGGTTGCGATTTTAGGGGTTGCGATTTAGCCGATGTGCTCAGAGCAGCCCTACTTATCTAAACCTCAGGCACGTGATGCGGAACGAAGAAAAATATCAATTTCTTCAACTCGTTATGCAGGGTAAAGTATTTGGCAGGAGATGACCAAGACGTTGTCGTATCTCGTGGTTAAAAAACCTTCGGCAATGGTTTGGGATGACCTCCGTGTAGCTGTTTCGCAGAGCAGTCAACAAAACCATAATAGATATGTTGGTTTGTTAAATTTATAAGCTTTTTCTACAGTTTGTTTTCTATTTAAAATCTATTCTCTAGTGCCTCTTTAAGATATAAAGCTCGCTTGTTCCTGCAGTAATTGTGGTAGAAACCAAACCAATATAAATCCCTAGCGCTCATACCCTAAGGTTATATTGCAGATTTTATCAGAGAGTCACACTCTCTATATTGGTTTGGTCCAGTCTTCAGGCTAGGTTTTATTGCTGCAGATTAGTTTTCAGATTTCAGTTTTTCTGTAACGATATATGCACTAACTTTCTTATATCAGCAGTCACGTCATTTTTAAATATCGGTGGTTCTGGTTCTGAGCATTCAAATTGCAAGTAATTAATCGACACTGTGTTATCATTTATTCAATTTTTATAGGATTATTTCCAACCAACTTTGATTTGTATTTTATTTAATACCAGAGTGCCATCTTCTTGTCGTATCGCTAAGCATCTTAAAGAAAACTTACGAATAGTTAGTTTAATTTTATTTTTAAATATCTGTTCTTTATTTTATAGTATGCTATTTAGATTCGCATAAATTATTAGTATTGGTATTATAATTTTATATATAATATATTTATAAATAGTTTATTTTTAAAAACTGTTATAAAAGAAACTATGAAATATTATCCATACACTGTGATGAAGTTTTATCAAAAAGTGATTAAACTTTTTAACTATTAGCAAATCTCCGAGTCAAAAACTTGTACCCACCCTGTATTTAGCTCTAATATAAGCGACGTCAATAATTTTGACCCACATCGCGTTTCGTTTAACATGTCTATGGTGAAATCTCGTCATACTAAATATGCACGTGTTTCCATTCTGGTTCAAAATTCGTCAATACTAATCCCAGTAATTTAATTTTCGCCGGTGAAAGTTTCCCACCAAAATTATCATGGATATTAGGAAAATACACACAGTATAAATATTTATCTCGCCTCTTCAAATCACACCGCTATCAAAATTGTTTGCCTGGTGTCGGTAATCGAATAAACTTAGAATTCATTGCCATTGCTGGGAACCCATTAACAGATAAACCAAATCCAAAAATATCTGAATATTTTAGCACTGCTACATAGACGTAGTATGTTGTGATTTGTTCATATTTATGTATATTATATAATATATATATATATATATATATATATATATATGTATATATATATATATATATATATATATATATATATATATATATATATATATATATTAATGTGATATTAAAAGTCTGAGGTGTGCCAAGCAATTAATTAGCTAATTAATTAATCAATTAAACTTATTTAAATGATGCAATTATAAGTCTATCACACTATTTAGTTCTCTTACCTCAGGTTATACTCGTGCTTCAATATCTATGCTTTACATATGATAGGTAAGGTCCAAAGAATACCGGAATAATAAAAAACATATAAGATACAACATTATATATTTGTTGCTAAGCAACTTGCAAAATAAGTAAAAATTTCGGTTTTTTATAAATTGTAATAACTTTTTTGAAAATAAACTTATAACATTTATATTTCATTTAATGCTGTGTCTAGCAGTGCTTAAAATATGGTTAATATTTCAAAGTGATCGGTCAAATAGTTTAAAAGGTATTTTATTTGTTTATCCCAAATTGAAATTTTTAGCAACAATATAAGTCAGAAAATTATACAGTTTTAGTAATTGTAAGGGTAGTTTCTGAAAGAAAAAGAATTGTTTTATTATATACATTAAAAAAAATTAAGAAAATTAATTTTAAAAATTGCAAAATAATATTGCAAAAACATGTCGATTTTTTGCTTATAAACAATTATAACTTTTTAACCATTGACCGTAAGAGTATTATTTTTTTATATTTAAAAAGCCTGAATTTTTTCACAAATTTAAATGAAAAAAAAATTGTCTATATATTAAATTGTCTTTTAATTATCGTATGCTTCCTGTATCTTACTCGCATGTGTAGATTATTATTTCTAGATATTACAACTACAAGTCGATCATAAACTGAAGTATTAGCGGATTCACCTTTAGATTGTTGCTGTTCAGTAGGTCTGAACGTTTAAAAAACTGCTGCCATAGTATTTTGGTGCCTTAGCAATTGAAGAGAGACCAACATGATCATCTATTGTAATTTGCTGCATGCTTACTTGACGAAGATTTACAACACTTTTGGTTGTCTAACATTAAGTTATATCGACATTATTTTAACCAATCTAAGATTTAGAAATTCCATTGTAAGAGTTAATACTTTTCCTGGAGCTCCTCCCAGACCATAACCTCCTTGCCACAAAAATAAAACTGAGGGTAAAAAAGATAATAAAATCCAAAAGTTCTAAGGTGAATACACAGTTACTCAAGATAAATGAAATCTAAGGCTTCAACTTGTATCAATCAAAAAATGAACATATTAACGTCAAAAATGAAAAACACTGATAATGTGAACATTACGAGGAACAGAATCAAAGATTCTGCTATAAAAATACAGAAAGAAACTTTACAACAGAAAACAGAAAGCCGAAAACTTTGGATAACTCAAGAAATACTGGAAATCATGAACAAAGAAGAAAATATAGAAGCAAAACCCAAATAAGTCCAGACAAAACATAAATTAATAAGGAACAAAATAGAAGAGGCTAAGAAAAAGTGGATGATGGAACATCCATCGACGTGGAAGAATTGCAGAAACAGCATGATCACTATAATTTACATAAAATAGTGCAAGAATTATCTTCAAAATCACGAACAAATACACCTAACCGATTAATTGACAAAAACAATAAACCTATTAATATCCAATTATTGATGGATTCGACCGTTACTTGATGGAAATTCATTTTATGTAACAATAAAACACTGAAAACTTTGTTTTCAAACTTCCACAAAAATTTATTTTAACTCTTATCACTACACCTGTTTCGGCTGATTGCCTTTCTCAAGTGATCTATTTTTGGCATGCGTTTACACTTTATAGTCACTAATGAAATAGGTTGAGGAGGGGGAACTGTTTGTCTCAAGTTAGTCATTCAAAATTATATCTATGTTTTTTAATTTGTCGATTTCCATAGATTCTAACAAGGATAGCTTAAGGCCTTTATTTTGAATGTGAAGAATTTTAAATTCGTCGTTAAAAGAATGATTGTGATCTAGAAGGTGAAGTGTGTATGTAGAATCTGTTTTTCTATTATTGAAAGCTTTTTTATGTTCTGCTATTCGTTTGTTAAAGTTTCTACCAGTTTGACCGATGTAAGTTTTTGGGCAGTCGGCACATTTAAGTTTGTACAGACCACTGTGTAAGTGTTTTAAAAAAGTTTTTTAAAATTAAAAAAAAAGCAAAAGATCAATTTGCAATGGATATAGCCAATTTTCATTAGTAGAGATGTCACAAGAAAAAGAAGAAATGGTATCGCCATAATAGCACATATTATTTTTAATACAGATATTAAACAATAACTATATACCCTGCATGAAGACCAAAATATAAGATTATTACTTAAAGCACAAAAATTCTAGTTTTCTTGATTCCTTTAATTACTGGATGAAATGGATAAACTGGATAAAAATTTTTTTGTTAAGTAACAAAAATGTATTAAGTACAAATAAAACATAATTTAAAAATCCACCCATATTTACTTTTATCAGTTTTATAATACAACATATCCCCAAACTTTTCCATATTACAATTATTTAACATGAATAAAACAAGCACCGCTACTGACAATACAAACGGTGTGAATGTTAAATCTGTTCGAGATGTAAATGGAATCCATCCTCAACTATGATTCTCTTGGGAAATGTAAAAGATCAGCGTCGTATTCGAATTCTTTTGGGAATTCACTTAATTTCTTACAGATAGGTGTATCTCTTTATTGGTCGATAAAGTTTAAGTTTAAATATCATTTTACGATGGATATTATATTCAAGGAGAAATTACTGAGAAACGTAACGAAGAATTGGGTTTAAATATTTTTGATGTTTTCGTATTCTAGTGAATATTCTTTATCATTTAATACGATTTCTGGATATAGCTTATTCTGTATACAGATTGAACGAAATAAATTCGGAACATAGGAATATAATGTATTTCGGCTCAATTCTGCTGTAGGTGGTTGGCCAACAAAAGATTGTCAAATAATTATATTATAAAAAATCCCATACTTCAGCGGGCTGCTGGATTCTGAACTCATAAAAATTGAAAGCTACACATAAATCTACGATTTTATTATGCTGTCAAACCAGTTGTAGTCCAGGAAATGTAGCATTTCACCTCGCAATTTTTGTGCGGCGTGGATTGACTTCAAATTTAACAGAAGGTAGGTAATAGCCTAAGAATCAAAATCTATATCGAACCAAAGTGCGCCAAAGTCTAGGGGGTGGTTGCCACCCCATCTCCGGGGTGAAAATTTTTTTTACGTTTGAACTACAGGTTTCGATTAGAAAAGTGATTCTAAACAAAAAATGTGCTATACATTTTGTTTATAAAATGATATTTTTCAAGTTATTCGCGATTGAAAGTAACAACTTTTAGACGAAAAAATCCACGTTTTTAATCGATTTTTCGCGAATAACTCGAATATGGTGCATTTTATCAAAAAAATTGTAGAGAACAAATTTGTAGCTTTTAAAAAGACAAATACAATTACAAATACAATATCAATGTTTAGCGGTTTTCTTCAAATGCCAAATTTGAAAGATTCAAAGTCAAATATCGGGAAAATGATGTATTTTTGGAAGAAAACTCACAAAACCTTTTTTAAAGAGCATAAATAGACCTATCATAAAAAAATTAGGTCAATACCTCATTTTTTACGAAAAAATCGAGGAAAACAACACCCTAACCACCCCCATAATTAAAATCGATCTTCACCCTTCTGCAATTCCCTTTGTAGATGTATTGTTAATACGTCCAAGAAGTTTGACCCATTTAAAATGCTTAGTTTTAGAAAAAGTACAGCTTAAAGCGAGAAACGATTTACAATTTCATATTTTTTACCCTTCTTTTTTTAAATATGCCCGAAAATACTGAATATATGAAAAAAATAAAAATTACCAAATTGTAGCTTTTTTAATGACTAAAATTATCCTTTATTTAGATTTGTTGTACAATGAATATTTGGCGAGATATAGCCGTTTAAAGCATCGATTTACGATCAAGCACCATCTTTTTCGAGCCCTTTAAACTCACCCCATTTAAAAACCAAGGGTTCCAAAAGATTTAATTCACAGATCCTTGTAGCTATTAAAAACCTCTACAAATCGTTTTTGAAAAAACACTCTATCGTTAAAAATTAAAGGAAATACGTTAAAAAAATCAGTTAATTTTTTTCCGGAAAATTCCATTAGTATAGTACAGTACATTTCGGAGCATAATAATCTACAAAACCGGTATATTAGCTAGTGGGCGTTATACATTCGAAATTTTAAGCGTTCTTATTTTGAAATCCCATACAACAGAATAAAACATCTGCTCATATGTCTATGGCTTGGCAATGAAAATATCAGAGCAACAGATTGGTATTCCAAAGATGGTTTGTTATTACCCGTACGCATGAACAAACAACCTGCACCCGATAAATTTTTGAAAATTATTTTTTGCCAATGCAAAAAAGGATGCGGCGTTTCATATGGGTGCAGAAAAGTTGGTTTATACTGTAACTCTACTTGTTCTGGGTGCTCAGGTGAAGGGTGCAATAACAGTCCACCAATAATTGAAGAAGATGAGGATGACATATATCACGATGAAGATGTAATTGATGACGAATAAAATTAATATTATAATTGTTTTACCTATAAATGTAAATATTTTCAACTATTTATGTAAATGTATAAGAATATATGGTGCCTTTTTATGTTGATAATTTTTTTTGTATTTAATTCTACTTTTTTCAATTTATATCTTATAAATTAGTTTATAAAAACTGCAATGTTGTAAAGGGTGATTTTCAACAGTTGAAAAGTTGCAAAATTTTGGCAAAAAATTGTTTTCACCTATAGCACTCATAACAATTGATTTTTAAGGGTTAAAAATGTATGAATTTGTATTTTAAAGTATAAAAAACTCACTATTTAACTAATCCAACCAAATTTCACTCATCTTAAGATTTGTAATTTTATTTTACAATTTTTGAAAATTAGGTGTAGTTTTCACTCCTAAGAACAATCAGGGTTCATCGGCATGACATAAACTATAAAGCAGAGGGTGAGTTGAGCTTAATTCCAAATTTTTATGCAAATCGTTCCAAGGTGAAATCATTTTCTTCGCATTACTAATTTTTTTATATTAATCTCTAATAAGGGTCGCTTTTTAAGGGTTGAAATATGATGGAACTTTATTCAAAAGTACGAAACTATCATTATTTAATTAATTCAAACCAAATTTTTCCCATATTCAGGTTTAATATGTCATTTTATAATTTTTGACAATTAGGGGTAGTTTTCACCCCTAAGAACAATCAGGGTTTCGTCGACATGACATAAACTATAAAGCAGCGGGTGAATTGAGCTTAAATCCAAATTTTTGTCCAAATCGATCCAAGGCGAAATCATTTTTTTAGAATTAGTAATTTTTTACATTAATCTCTAATAAGGGTTGCTTTTTAAGGGTTGAAATATGATGGAACTCTATTCAAAAGTATAAAATAATCATTATTTAACTAATTCAAACCAAATCTTACCCATATTCACGTTTAATATGTTATTTTATAATTTTTGACAATTAGGGGTAGTTTTCACCCCTAAAACCCTTCAGCGCACTTTGGTTCGATATAGATTTTGATCCTTGGGCTATTACCTACCTTCTGCTAAAATTTCAACTGGATGCATGCAGGACGAAAAAATTACGAGGTTTTAACTTTTTTCGAACTTCATTTCCTGAACTATTATCGCCTCCTTAGACAAACCCGTCTTACGCAAACAACTTTGTTGCGAGACAGATAGTTGAACTATATTTTATACAATGTCTATACCCAGGTATGGATTTATTTTTGTCCAAGTTTTATATTGGTCCACTATTTCAAATGCAGTTCAAACAGACATGTATTAAATTGTATGTTCCGTTTTAATTTGGTTCAATCTGTATGTCTTAATTTTCTCTGTTCTGATTTCTTTTTGTCGCTTTAGCATATACCTACAGTTTTCTTCTTTATATTTCATTATAATTTTACAATAAATTGCTGTTTTTTATTGTCTGGTATGTCCCACATAGAGATTTTTGAATATTCACCTTTAAAATTTAGTTTAAAGTTAAACATACAAATAATATTGGTAAACATAAAAGTAAATTCATACATAAAATAAACAACACCACTTAGTTAAACTAGAACTGGCACTTGACACTGTGCAAATGTAGAACGCAATGTTGTTTAAATTTTGTTCAACCCGATCTGGGTTAACCTTGTAATTGTTGAGTTATTCAGAGATGTTGAGTATGTTGAGAAAATAAAAAAAGTACCATCTGTAGCTTTTAAAAAGTGCAACATGAAAAATCGTTTAGGTTAATGTAGAGATAGAGACTCAACAATACAGAAAACATAAATGGATGGGTGACACAACGGAAACAGGAGTGGAACGAACACATTAGTAGAATGGCAGAGGATATAATAGTACGAATAGCACGAGATAAGTTACCAAATGGACGAAGAAGACCAGGCAGACCAGGAAAAAGATGGTGCGAGAATTTAAACAATTTAGGAAGCTAATATTGAAGAAGAAACAGTCTTCAAAGCCTACATACAAGAAGAAAGAACAAGAAGAATAGACCCAACGCTACAATTGTCTTTGTTTTTATTTCGCACTATGAAGTTAAGATTTTAAAGAATTACTATTCCTTCATCTGTCTGCATTTTATTCGTCACATCAGATCAAAATAAAGTATTAATATTAGAAAAAAAATCTTTGGAAAAATACTAGGAAAATAAATGAAAGTGGAAACTAGAGTACCTAGTCTATAGAACCAATAACCTAATCTATAGATTAGACTTACAAAAAAAGGTAAAGTCAAAAATATATTCAGTAAAATAAAAAATTCCTATAGTGGACAAGATATCTAGGTAGAGCAATAAAATCTGACAGAACTATACAAAGAGGTAGACCAAAGTTTCCAACTGTTGTGTTGTAAAACTTCAAAGGAGGAATAAGCTTAAAAAATTCAAGACTTTACTTGCCTGTTACTGTAATTATGATGATATTTATAAATAAATACAAAATATATACCAAACTTTGTGCTGTTGTTATTAAAGGCATGCTATTTAGTGTAACAGTGAATAAAATTAAGATAGCTATGATGGTAACTAACCTTCTGAAAGAACATGGTACGTGAAGAAAAAGAAGATTTTTAGTTTCCAAGAAGAAAGGAATCTGGACTGAGTAAACGTTTTCAGGTACAAAAAAAAGAGGTTAGTCTTCGTAAATGAGTATATTTATTTAAAAAACCCTTAAAAGGGCTACATCAATAAAACAAACGTTTTCGGACCACACAGTCCATCATCAGGTTTTAAAATCGAAAAAAATGCCTAAAAATAAGTATAAACCATTTAGTTAAAACAAACGTGATTATGAAATTTTGACTATGGTTGAAAAGCAAAAGATGGTTATACTTACTAGGTCACAATGCCTGAGCCACCAAAATATTAGGGTAAAACCCTTTAAATTACATTTAGTTATAAAAGATTGTACATTGTGTTGTAAAATAACTGTGATGTTTAGTATTAAATTAAATTTGGCTAGACGTAACACATGGTTGAATCGAGTTCCAGAGCCGGTGAGAGAACCTCTACACGCGGAGAACAGCTGGGAACTGATTGACAAGATACTTGTGAATGATGTCGAAAACAAAATGTCAATGTAACAAAAAACTATATTAGTTGTACATAGTATTACTACAGCCAAAAGATTCAACAAGTTTTGATGATTTTAAAAATAACAGCAATCTAGGTGTTGGGATTTAAAAAACTTTTTTATTTATTAATTTAGGGTATAAAAGATGTGAAATCAATGATGGTTTTATAGTCATGATTAATAGAATGACCTGTGTCTTAGGCAACTTATGTTGCTTTTTGTCATATGGAATGTGGTCTAGAAGTGTATTTTGTGTCGGATTAGCTTATATATATATGAAAATTATCCTTTTATGTTTATCACATCTAGGACAAGGTAAAAATTAAATAACAAATATTTGAAGCTAATATTAGACCTTATATTTAAATGACTTTATTTAAGACTGCTCCTATGGTGGAAAAATTAATAAAATTAAGTTTATGTTGGAAATCTACAGGCTGAAGAAATTAAAGTAATAACCTATGTGATTGAATTTAAAATTGAAGAGGCTGGGTTCCCCAGAGACTTAATGAGAATAAAAGTAAAGGAAATGACTGAAGAAAAGGAGGGGGGAGGTTGAAGGAGAAAAGGAGTTAATCAACAATTAGAGATAATAGGGGTCCTTTATACTTAAAGTATCTAGCACCCTGAACAAAATCTATTTTGGTGGTATTAAATTCAGTTTGTAGAAACCTGAAATTTGTTGTATAAGTGTGCTAGTAAGTTGTTGACCGAGAGAAGGTGGACAATGGTAGATAAGGATTCTTTGTAATATGGTAGATTATGAATTTAGATAAATTGTTAGATAATGTTTGGATGATTACTAAGTTAAAACTATTGGATACATGTTTGATATATGAATTGACCAAGAAATAATGAAAGAGAAAAGAATTAACAGGAATGTGATGTAGAAGTGAAGAGTGGATAAGATGGTGATATGTTGGTATGATAGATGTGAAAGGTTCTGAAGTTAACATTAGGGTCGAAAATTTGTGAGAGGAAGGTGTGGCAATATTGTAGAGAATGGGTGTTTAAAGAAACACAAAATTGTGTAGGATTAAGGTGTTGACGTTTGTATAGGAAAATAAGGCGGAGAATGCAGGGCAGTATCGTGAAGTGTGAACTATGAAAAAAGTTGTCGATGTAAAGGTTGAAAGTCACGGTTGAAAGATACATGGCGATTAACGCAATTGGGGCTATTTTGTTTTTCTTTGACTATTTCCAAGTCTTCATATAGATCTAATTTTAGAAAATTTTTTTGGGGGATATTTTTCAGGTACTATTTGGACACACTCAGAGAAGAGGAGCTCTCAACCTCAACATGACGTGTCCTAATATACGAAGATACACTTGACAGGGTTGATGTCGGGATCAACTTTAAAACGAATTTAAGATCTTTATCTTCATCGCATCTTAAACCGCTTCCCTGTTTTTTTAACAGGGAAGTTGAAATATCTGTTCAACGCTGAGGTTAGTCGAATGTCTGATATTCCTTAGCCAAAATTTCTTCTTTCCTCTCAAACCTTTTCTTTCCTCTACTCTCCCTTGCATGATGACGTGTAGAAGAGAGTATTTATCGTTTCGAAGTATGTGGCTCATATACGATGTTTTTGTTATTTTAATTGTGTTCATAAGCTTTCTGACATACATGTCCAGGAGCAAAAGTAATGGTTAAGTAATCTGATTCCGTCCGAAGCAGTTGTATTCCAGAATTCTATTGAGGGTGATTCTCAGCACCTGAAATGAATATTGCTTTTCTTAAGCAATTGTAATGTGTTCTTCAAATTTGATTTATACTATCCGCAATTAGATAGAGTTGCAAGTACGATGTTAAAATAATTTCTAGTTAATATTTAGTTAATAATAAATAATAATAATTAATATTTAATATTATGTAATATAATTAATATTTATATCAAGTTGCTAAACTTCACAAACTCCATAGTCATATAGTTTGTCGGTTTTTTAAAACAAACAAATTGATAATTATGTCACATTTTAAGTTAAACGTCACGTTTTATATAACACGTTATGTATTATGTTATGTTTGATGTCAAATGTCACGTACTATGTCATGTTTTATGTCACACGTGACGAATTATTTCACGTTTTTGTCAAATGTCATGTTTTACGTCAGATGTCACGTCTTATGTCACGTTTTCTGTCATGTTTCCAGTTTGTTTATTTTGTAATTACCCAGTGGATTTCTTTAAGTCAATATATCAAAATTTGTCTTATAGTAAATTTATTTTCATTCATAGTGCCTTACGATATCGCATCTATAACTAAACGTTCATTAATAATGAAGGTACTGTATGTACTGCCTTTTGAGAGTCACATTGTTTGTTTTATGTATCTTCATATATTTGTTATCACTGTCCTTTTATTTACTATATCGCATATGAGTATTCGATCAGTTGTTTATTTTGTACTCAGCTAGAGGCATTCTTAAGTCAATTAATAAAAATTTGTTTTATAGTATGTCTATTTTGATCTATAACGTCCTATGATATCTCGATGTCACTATACATTTATTATTAACGAACATGTTATGTAGTACTATTTTGGTAGTCGCTTTGTTTGATTTTTTCCATTATATATTCTTTATATTATTTTCTTTCATTTGTTATGTCGCGTGTTGGGATATTTCTTTATTTTGTACTCAGTCAAAGGTCTTCATTAGGTTAATACAGCAAATTTACCTTTTAATGTGTCTATTAGCATCTATACTGCCATTTGAAATCTTATATATCAATATACGTTCCTTAATAACAATGATAATGCTGTATAGTGCCCTTTAAGACGAAGTTAGTAACTGAAGGCTTGATGGGAGGCCATTTAAAGGATATACGCCAGTTAGCGGCTTATTATGTGCAGCCTATGTGTGTAAAATGTGTATACCTAGATACTTAAGACGGTTTGTACATAATAGAAGAAGAAGATACGATATAGTGCCCCGTTGACAATAGTGTGATGTTTTCTTTTCTCTTAAAAATTCATCGGTGTCCAACCCTTTTTATTAAAGTACTACACGCTAAGATCTGACCAATAACAACGAAGAAACGATATAGTGCCTCTTTGACAATGAGACAATTTTTGTCTCAACATATTTGCTATCCCTGGCCTTTCAGTTAACGTTTAAACATTAAAATCGAACCAATAACAACTAGGATAAGATATAGTGCCCCTTTGGTAATGGCGACATATTTGTTTTTTCCACAAAATCCGTATTCGCCATCCTCTTCCCTGTCTAGCGAGCCATCTTACATCACAATTTCACCAGCCTTTCTATCCTCACCATAAAAGCAAAATGGACCTTAGATTTTATTATACAGATCTACATGTAGCCCCATTACTGCGAAAAAAAGATATCTGGCTAAATTCAAAGTCATTTAAAATATTGATGAATACAATTTAAGATGTTATAACAGTTTCTGGGAGAAACATTATATACCAATATTACATAACCGCAAAAATCGACATAAACCGCTATTTTTGCACTTTTAGGTTAGTATAATTAGAAACCAGTGTCAATTTGATAATTTGTACATATTTATCAAAATTATCTATTAAATATGTACATATTTATTAAAATTCCCATTCTCTTATAAACCAAGAAAAGAAGTTTCTTTTAGCCAATGAAATTCATTAGTGATTACCGTTCGTGCACAAATATTGATCCGTTAAGGTTCAAATGCAATAAATTTCTTTTAATTATTAAATACATATTTCCTTTTGATTATGTTTCAAGTTGTGAATATCGGTATTTTTTTTGAGTTTTATCCCATTACTCTTAAAAACAATTAATGTTGAAGTAAAAGTTTGGGAAATCTTACTAAAACACTACAGGTAGAACGAAAAAGGGTAAAATAAATTTTAACTCACACTCCCAACCACTAACTCTTTCATAAATTAAAATGAAAAACGTTAATCCACTTTCTTAAAGTTTCAAAAGTTGAGCTGCTGGAATAATTTGGTAGAGAGTATTAAATTTACTTACTTTAATAAACCGCTGAGTACAAATTTTCTCCGTTACACCAACTATATTCCGAACTATAGGTTAAGTGGATTACGTAGAAGATTGTTGAAGTTCATATACCACTTTTTGGTAGGTTAACAGGCGCAATGTTTTCGAGCTTACGTGTATAATATGAATTATGACTAAAACCTTGGCAATTTTAATCTCTTTAATTACAATCAAGATCCTCGTGCCTTTAGACGGATTTTGCCAGCTTCCAAATTTTGTACGTTAATATTTCATAATAATGTACGTAGACAGCTTAAAAGAAAAAAGTAGTCCCTATGTTTCATCTACATTGGTATAAAAATAAATTATATATTAACCTTTATCGAACTTCTTCTTCTTTAAGTTCCATCTTCTATCGAAGGTTGGAAATCATCATGGCTATGCGGACTCTGTTGACTGCCGCTCTAAAAAGTTCTGCACTACTGCATTCAAACCATTCCCTTAAGTTCTTAAGCCAGGATATTCTTCATCTTCCCACATTTCGCTTTCCTCGGATTTTGCCCTGCATAATAAGTTATAATAATGCGTATTTTTGCCCTCTCATCACATGTCCCAAGTACTCAAGTTTTCGTTTTTTAATAGTTAATATTATTTCCGCCTCATTTCCTATCCTTCTAGTTACTTCCATGTTTGACATTCTTTGAATCCATGATATTCGTAGGATTCTTCTATAACACCAAAATTCAAAGGCGGCCAGCTTATTCAGATGAACTTGTTTTAGTGTCCAAGCTTCCAGACCATAAAGAAGAGTAGAGAACACGTAACATCGAAGCATTCTCAGGCGTAGTTCTAACCTTATATCCGACAACAAATAAACTTTTTAAGTTTAATAAATGATGTACGTGCTATTTCAATACGTGTCTTGATTTCTTTGGTTTGGTCTACATCTGATGTTATCCGTGTTCCTAAATATTTATAGTTATTAACATTCTCAATTGCAGTATCGTCAATAGTCAATTGGATATTTGCACGTGCAGATTTAGTCATGATCATGCATTTAGTTTTCTTTAAATTTATCTTCAGTCCGTACTCATGACAGCGTTCATTAAGGCGTTGCATTAGGTTCTGTAAATCATTGTTGTTATCCGTAATTATTACTGTATCGTCTGCAAAACGTAAGTTATTCAAAACTTCTCCATTGATAGATATACCTTCTATTGAGTCTGAGAGCGCTTCTTAAAATACCGCTTCACTGTAGACATTGAAAAGTAGTGGGGACAGCACGCAACCCTGGCGGACTCCTCTCTGTATTTTGATATTTTCGGTGTACTGGCTGTCAACTCTTACCTTGGCAGTTTGATTCAATATAAATTAGATATAATTTTCAGATCACGACTGTCAATATTTTTGCTTTTTAATATATCTACAAGCTTTTTATGTTGAACTTTATCAAATGCCTTTTCAAAGTCTACAAAACATAAGTACATATCCTGATTCATATCCATGCATCTCTGAGCCAGCACATTCAATACATAATACTCATACCATTCCTAAAGCCAAATTGTGTGTCATTAATCTCATATTCAAGAGTTTTAACAATTCTGCTGTGAATAATTTTCAAAAATGTTTTAAGTGTGACTCATTAAAGCTATTGTTCTGTGGTCTGAGCAAGTTGTTGAACTTGGTTTTTTGGGAATTGCTACAAAGGTTGATTGCAGCCATTGTCTGGGAATTGTGGCAGTCTGATATATTAGATTAAAGAGTTCAACCATTACATCAATAACATCTTCATCGATGAGTTTTAATAATTCGATGGGCACTTTATCTGGTCCAGTAGCTTTACCCTCTTTTGTGTTTTTGATGGCATAGATGACTTCTTCTCTTAATATTGGTGGTCCAGTATCCTCGGTGATTTCTAATGACAGTTCTTCTCTTTCATCATTAAATAGTTGTTGAATGTAATTGGTCCAATGACATAATCTCTCCTTCATATCAGTATTAATATCTCCTTTATCTTTTTTAAGGATATTGGTTTTTGTACGCTTTCTAGAACCTGTCATTTCTTTGATTTTTTTGTGTAAATTAAAGATATCGTACTTATTATCCAGATCTTCTATTTCCTTGCATCTATCGGAGAGCCACCTCTCTTTTTTCTCTCGAATTTTCTTTCTGATGTTTCTCTGAATTTCTTTGTATTTATTCAGGTCTTTTGCTTTATGTTTTCTTCGTTCTTCCATGAGTTCAAGAATTTCTACTGTCATCCAAGGTTTTGTTTTTTCTTTAAGTGGTTTGATGGTTTCTTTTCCAACTGACCCAAGGGCATGTTGAATTTTTCCCATTTTTGGTCAATAGTTAGAGTTTCTGCATTATCTTCTTTGACTTTCCTTAAGCTTTCGTTCATTTTAAATTTGGTTTCCACATATGTGTTGTCTTATTTGAGACGTCTTGTATCTATGATTTTCTTGGTGCTAGGGCTGTTGACCTTCTTTAGTTTCACTCTCATCGACAAAACAACCGGGTTGTGATCGGAGGATATGTCCGCTCCTGGATAAGTTTTTAGATGATATTATAGAATTTCTATATCTTCTGTTGACGATAATATAATCTATTTGATTTCTGACTATTTTGTTGTTATTGTCAGCTGGTGACCTCCATGTATATAGTCTACGTTTAGGAAGTTTGAACAAGGTATTTGTAATTATGAGTTCCTCATTGATACAGAAATCGACAACCCTATCGCCACGTTCATTCCTTTCCCCGAGTCCATTGCGCCCCACGCAATTCTCCACTTCTCGTTGGCCAACTTTAGCGTTCAAATCGCCCATTATATTATTTATATCTTGTCTTTTAGTTAGTCTTAAGACATTGTCGATTTGTTCATAGAAGGCCTCTATGGTGTCTTCATCCTTCTCTGCAGTGGGTGCATGTACTTGGATTATATTTATTTTACGTTTTAAATGAGAAATTAGAGACAGCATTAATACTCGATCAGAGTAGGGAACAAAGTTACAGACAGCTTTATCGAACTGGCCGGGATCTATTTTGACCCCAGATCACAATTTTTGGCTGTTACTTTATAGATCTTAATTTTTAATCGGCAGTCGTTCATTTATCTGTATCTTTATTGTATTGATAAAAAACTATGCCTATAAGAACATTTAACGATTAAATTGAATTTAAACTTCAATTTATAGTCTGGAGTCTCAATATCCCGGCCAGCCTTTCATGTCTTAATGCCCCTGCCAGTAAGTATTTTCAGATAGAAAATAACTTAGAGTAATTTTGCTAATATTTTATTTCTCTTTATTGTATTTCATTATTAATTATACTCATAATAAAAGCCAAATCATTTTAAGAATCACTTCGCAACCTGTCAACATCTAGCACTATTAATTTTACCGTATTACCGACATTACTAGGGGGAACTTTCAGGTTAAATATCCTAAGCATTCTTTTGCTTGCTTTTCAAGATCTTCTTTGCACGTGTTCGTTTAATTGCAACAGAATCTTGCCTCTCTGAAATTTGATTAAAAGGCAGTTGTTCTAGAATCGTGTTAGAGTAATTCACTGATGGTTACTAAGGTTGTTCTGGTTCTTGTTCTATGAAAAAGCTCATTTGTTTCATCCACTTCTACTTCCTCACGTTCTTAAAAATCAGGATCTGACTATATTTCTTTGAATTGTTTCACTAACGCCTTCAAATCTTCTTCAGTCGAAATATTTTCTAGAGCATCTTCTAACAGTGATGAAGTTTTCAAAACAATTTTAGCAGAAACTACAAACATAGCTTTATATGGACTGCACTTGGTGCCAGAATAATAGGCTCAATTTTTGGTGAATTGTACAAATCCAAGACCCTCTTACCAAGTGTTTGTTTAGTTTTTTTCCAACCAGCAACTCAGCAGATTTTCGTTGTTGGAGAACTTTTGTCATAGAAGGCTAGGAGCTCCAAAAGCACCAAATATTGCTGTGCATCAGCAGTATTGGCAATATCATCTTTAAGGCGTCTACTTTAAAATATATAATATATGTCTTAATTGTCAATATGAATGAGTAAGACAAAAATAAATTATTAGAGGAATTTCTCACCAGGTATCAAAAAATAAAATTTATTTAATTTATCAATGTAGTGCGATCTACAAAAATAATTGCATTAAAAATCCTAAAAAAATGTTTTAATAGGAATGGGAACGTTGTTAGTTAAAAGGAACGAAAATAAAAAATAAGCAGGATATAATTTTTGACAAATTAAAAGTGGAACTAAAAAATGATTTATATTTATTTAGCGAAGTAACATAAATCGTCAGTTTTTAAGAAAAATTTCAATACCGCGGAAATATGTTCATGTAGCAAATTGTCAATAAGTTTTCATACATAATTACCACCTGAGGATCTTACTTATTTATTAACACCCTGTATAAGGAAGTAAAAGGAAACATAAATATAAATTACATATATAAATTTTATAGCACTCAAGAAAAAATCATTTTTAAATAAAAATAATTGGCCCTTCAAACTGAAATAATAAACCACGCTAAGATAAACGAATTTAGCAAGTTGAAAACCACCCTAATAATGTTTATAAATCACCGTTTTTGATACGAATAAGTCTTTCGTAATCACTGAAATGCACTAAAACCCGCAGGACCTTGCCCATAGTAATGAATCCCAATTAGTCGGACCATAAAACAGATGCTTTAATTCTCCTGGTGTTGTTCCGCGAATTCCCTGTGTTCTGTGTGTTCTGTCCGTATTCTGTTAAGGCTTTGCTTTCCTTTACCTTTCCTTACAGGTTAAGTCTTTGGAAGGGGTACGACTGTTATATTTGCTAATTAAAAAGTCAACCAATGATCATCATTAGATAGAAATCTATCCGCAGTTTAATTTTTCGTTTCTAGATGTTAGTGTATTCTATTTGTTACAGTGTTAAATTCCACAGTTTGGAGCAAAAGAATAGTATAGTTGTGTGAATGCATGCGTATTAACGAATGCGCAAATTATGGAACCGAGATTTGAGTAAGTAGTTTTATTAGTTTACTATTAAGACTTTCCGGCAATTTAAATAATTAGTGTTTTAAGGAAGTATTTTATAATAAAAAATATTGCAGGCAACTTGGCTTATTACCAAAAAATTTACATGAGATTGAATCAGACTGTTACCAAATTGTCACAGTAGGTTAATAGAAGATCTCATTATTTGTTTATTTACAGTAGAGGTTTGACGCTCCAAGAAGTCCTGGATATAGTTTATAACGATGACAATGATGCAACTGATATATAAATAAGTCCACCTGAACCAAATGTTTTGACTGATGAAGATTGGGCTGACGAGGATAATGGTGGATTTAGCAAAGACTCAATCTGCAAAACTGATATCGATGGCCAATTTCTCGATACGACAAACCCATATCTCTATACGCAATAATTCTATCCCTGTTAAAATCGCTAATATGGTGGTAATTTTGGTGTCTTCGAACTCGAGGCATTTTCTTATACCAAATACAATTAGACAGCAATAATAACTAAAAATTTCTATACGAACCAGTTTTCACAAATCGATATCTTCACAAAAAAATTTAAAGATAAAACTTCATTGCTACAAAAAGTGGAAACGATAAAACATTAGTATTGTTGTCATAACATGTTTTATATAATATAGTCATTCTTTTGCCAAAAAATTGGGTTCAAAATAGGTATTCCTTTCGGGAGTATTATTTCTAATAATATCACTGAGTATATAAAACAAATAAAAGAAAATTCTTCTTCTTCCTTACGTTATTAAGTAGATACAATTACAAGCAATTTGTGTTCGTTACAGTATCTTAAGGAACCAGTAGATAAATGAGATTCTCTCCATCCATACTTAGTTTTAGAGAAACTTAATTTATATACTGAATTTAGGTACACCGTATCGCCGAAACTGTTCACTACGCTTTTGAAATATATATGTAAAAAGGCAAAACTGACCGACAAGACCATAAACATAAACGGAGAAAAGCTTAGCCATCTAAGGTTTGCATATGATATTGTACTAATAGCTGATAGGATAGATGAAGTCAAAAAACTTTTAAATCAGCTTTACCTTTCCTCGCTAGAAGGGGGATTGAAAATAAATATATCTAAAACCCGGATGATGACAAATCTTGTAGTCAGCGAAGATATATGCGTAGAAACAAGGTCCATAGACCAGGTAATGGCCTATAAATACCGGGGTATGAGATCATGAGATCCGTATAGGAAAAGATAACCAAACGTTGAGCTTCTCCGTCGTATAAGACTGACTTGGGCAGCCTTCGGCAAGCTGAACCATATTTTCAAATCGTCTGATATACCAATATGTCTTAAAAGAAAAACTTTAATCAGTGTGTTTTGCCAGTGTTGACTTACGGTGCGGAAACGTTGACCATGACAAGTAGAACCGTTCAAAAGATCCGTTTGTATCAAAGGGCGATGGAGCGTGCTATGTTGGGTGTTTCACTACGAGACAAGATCCCAAATCGCCAACTACGACAAAGAACAGGAGTGGCTAATGCAGTAGAAAGAGTAGCAACACTGAAATGGAGCTGGGCAGGTCACGTGCCTACACTCGGCTCACATGATGCCTACCTAAGCAGAGGTCGTCCACTAACACGTTGAACTGATGATCTAAAACGTTGTCATAGGAATTGGATGCAAGAGGCACAAGATCGAAATAGATGGAAAATTATGAGGGAGATTTATGTTCAGCAGTGGACCAGCGAAGATTGAATGATGAATTTAGAAACTGCCCATATCTGGATGAGAAAAATAAAACATATTTCTTCTTTTCAAGATTTCATTACCTTTCTTAGTAATATTTTGATGAACATCAACAATCGGTCAGAATTTAAACAACCTAGTCAGACGAGTCCAAATTTAATATTCTGGGAATAAAACGTCACTCTCTTTTTTTTTAACCAAAAGCAAGAACAAGGCCAAGTAAGTAAACTATCAATAATGACAAACATAACCTACTAGTAACTTGATGGTAATACATTTTCGAAGATGTTTTTCAGATTTTCGAAGTGGAAATCGAAACATCAAACATTAGATGAATTTTATGGTTAATCAATTTCAGTAAATGGTTTGGTTGCACCTTGATTAAGCTATTTAGGCAGTATCAAAGATGAGAATAGCTGTACTGATTAAATACCTTTTAACGAGAAAGGGCATAATTAGAATAAGAAAGAATTGGCTAGACACTAATACATTGATCCGTTAAACTACAAAAATCCAGTTTCGGGGATATCTTAAGTAAAACTCCGTGATGTAATATTTTAAATCTACATATTAAAATTGTTAACCGAAATATTGATTTCACTAGTTATGTCATATCCAGTAATAGTATTAACCTTTCATTACCTGCGACTTTCGCAGCTTCGCGGTATGTACACTCGCATATGACTAATGAGCCAAATTAAGTTATTTCGAGTAAAATAATGGTAAATGGTAAAGAGAAGGAAGAAGACAAAATGGAAAGGGTTTTTGTTGATTCTACGTTGTGAAACTGTTTTGTTTTTCTTTAATTAGCATTGTGCCGTGGAAATTAGGAGCCATTTTTTACGCGGAATACGCCTGACAGTTCTTTTTTTGACTGTTTGTTTTTCGCAAATTGCTTTTTTAGATGAAGAACAGGCGATAGAAGTTTCTTTGTAATTTTTATTAAAATGGCACGGATTTTAAAACGAGTTTGTTTTCTTAGCATTAAAAATGACCTAGAAAAAAAAAAGCATCATACTTTTGCAATTTTTAATAAATTCTTAACTTTTGCATGCATTTTAAACATTATATTCTAATATTTGTCAAAATTTACTTTATTTTATTAAAATGCTGAAACGTATCAATTTTTATTTCAGATTTGATGAGTCCAGGGAAAAAGCCCGTCATTGATGCAAAGCTGATTTTGAGAAAAATAAATTTGACAGTTGGCCAACTTTAAAGAATGCAAAAACGTATTTTATTATCCGCAACCTACACAAAACTTTCTTTGTACAATTATTTTTAAACTGTGTACTTATCTACTATGTTTTAAAACAAATTTACCCGACATTTACTAAAAAAAGATTTTAAAGGACGAAAAATACGGTTACAAAAAATATTGCGGAAGTGACAGAAGTTGATTATTGGCGGATGCACTTGTCATCTTCTTTTTCAGTGTCAATGGGAGGGTCGTCGATGTAAATGTCGCCGTTGTCGTCTTCTGACGCAACTCCATCCGACCTCATGCTTTGGTAAAAACGCCTTGCTTCAGGGTTATCCAAAAATTGTGCCAAGTGAAGCAGATCTTTAAGTTTGGCGGCTTTAATAGGAATTGTTCCATCGTATGATCTTTTAAGTTCCACGACTGGCTTTGGAGCTTTGGAGTATTCAGGTTAGTTGACACAAAAGGCGTTGTTCAAGAATATTTCTTAGGTTTTTTTGATCTAGGGGAAGACCGAAGTGCCGCAGCGTTACGTGACTTACTGTTTAGTGTAATTGGTAAATTTGACTATAAGGCTAAATTAATTGTTCAATGACTAGCTTCTACGATGGAGCTAGTCTTATATCGGGACAACTTAATGGACTTCAAAAATTAGTGAGAGATTCTGCGCCATTAGCAATTTTTACCCATTGTTTCGCTCACCGCCTCAACTTAGTTTTACAGAAAAGCTGCTCCAACATTACATCAGAAGTAAGATGTGATTCAAATGCAAAAGTAGTACATGCTGTGTCACAAGAAAGAAAAAAACTGTTACAAGTCTTTCAGGACATAATGAATTGCCCAGAATCAAATGCAAAATCAATTAGGCAGGCAGATGGTTTTAAACGTAAGTTGGAGGATTTGGAATTTGTATTTTTATTAAATGTTTTTAGTGATATATTTCAATAAACTGAGCTCTTATACAACATCTTGCAGAAGAAAAATAATGATGTTCAATAGTGTGTAGTGTGATTCAGTGTCCAGAAGTGTTGCAATGTTAAAGAGCTGAAGAAATGACCTTACATTTTCTAACCATTTTTAAAAAGTTTTAATAACTAAAATTGGGAGATAATAAAAGATTGGCCTACCCAAAATTTTACCACACCAGCCGCCACTGGATATGGCAAGACAGCTACTATGCATAATGCATGTCAGGGGTTTAAAAAAACTGGCATGTGGTCGTTAAAGCCTGATGTATTCCGAATTATATGTATGAGCCCGCTGAAACCAAAAACAAACCTCTAGAAAACAACTCAAATAAACAGCCTCCTCAGCTTGCAAAAATAATGAGCCCTGTAGAGTCTAAACAGGTTCTGACAAAACCTTCACAACAAGCAGTTGATTAAGTTCCTGTGACAAACACGTTTCAAGTCTCTGTGACTGCTGCGTTACCTCTGGTTCAGCAATGCATAAAAGGTACCATATCTAACAAAAATATTGCAGCCGAAATAACAGCACAGACCCACAAGCTAAAAATTTATTTCAGTTTCCAACAAAAATCTCCGGTATAGAAATTATTTCAACTGCTTTTGCTGCTATTGGACGTCCATCGTCTTTTGTTCTTGCTGTTCTTATTGAGCTGCTTTTTTGAACTCTAAAAAGATACTTTATTATATAGATCTCATTGGTTTTGATTAATATTCCCAATATTCTGGAAATAAAACCTAAAAAGTACCCAAACAAAGAAAAAATGCAAAGCCACCAAAAAATTATTTAGAAAATAATGAAGAGAAAATGAGGAAGAATATTTTCCTAATATTTTTCATGCCGATGAAAAGGACTGTGCTTAAATTTACTGCAACGTCCTTTCTTCTCGTCCTCGTTTTTAAATAAGCCCGCAGAAGGCTAGTTACGATGCTTACAATGTTAGCTTTGAGCTCACGCTTCTTGCGCTGATGTTCTAAAAAGATCTAAGTATTTCATTTGCGAATTATGCCAATAATTTTGTAGGTATTATATGTATGTCATTTTGTTAAATAGCAATATTTCATTTTGTTCAAAGCATATAGACATAATGGTTTATATTTAATATCAATTAAATATTTTTTTTTATAGATTTTTTTTCTAAAAAATTTAATAATTTTGATAATTTAAGGACTATAGATGATTGATGTACGTAATGGATATGCTGCGAACCAACATAAGAAACCTCATACATTTATTCCAAGACAGATATGAATTTACCAAAATTGTCGATAACTTCCACAGATATGGCACATAATAGAAAGATATGAGCTTCGAACTTGATCCACTCTGTATGTATGTTTTTCAAATATATCTATTGCTTATTGGTTAGTTTCAATAATCGTATTTCCTTTACTGAAGATGATTACGTTATCTAAGTTCAAGCTTTTTTAATTAGGAATCTTTAATTTAGATCTTAATGACTCCCTATTAATTAACGTCGCGTTTTAATTACACTCTTCTCTTTTACTTATTTTCCTAGTATTTGCTTAACTAGAATAGAAAACGCTGTTTCGTTAAAACTTCAGGGATAAAAGTCTACATATATTTTCCAATATCCTAGTCAGAACTTCACTTAATTTTAAAAACCGCTTTATCAAGCAGTTTCGTTACGCTTAGCAAACCTTATTAACAGTCGAAATATTCTCAATCCTTGTACAAATAGAATCTGCAGAAAACGAAATACCAACAAACACAAGTGTTACGCAAACCCAATTACCAATTTAAATAAATACACTCTCTTCGGGAGAAATAAAATTTAAATTGGCGCAGTGCATAGGATACTCCCACAGTTACTAAATCTTTAAAAAGTCGTTATTTAGAAGGTTTCGCAAATATTAAAAGAAGTATATTACATTCTTAACAAAAATTAAACAGCATTCACTTATTTTTATATCTGAATTAAAACTTTACCTTCAGTACACAACCTTCTAAACAATTGGAACATACTGGCAAAAGACAAAGATGCTATCTTAACCATGCTTAAATTTTGTCTTGATCAGGCTTAAGATCAGGCTTGAACAGCTTAGAACAGAAATTTGTTAATAACAACAGCAAAATAGTTTCTTGGTCAATGTATGTTGATGATTGTATAGCTCTCATACAAGTGACCCAAGATGACGCTTTACAGATTTTGGATGATCCTAATACATCCATCCTAACATCTCTTTTACATTGGAACCAGAATCTGATAATAAGCTGGCACTTCTTGGATAGGACTACATCTTGTAATAAAGATTTTCTTGAGTACAATATTTACAGAAAACCCACCCAAACAGATCACGTTATACATGAGACATCTAATCATCCAAACCAACATAAAATGTCTGCTTTCAATAGTTATAATCATAGGTTATTCAAATTTCCACGTTAGAATGATAACTTTAATTCAGAACTTATTACTCTCAAGCAAATTGTTTTCAATAATGGTTATGATCCCAACATTATCCATAAGCTTCTAAATATAGCTAAACTCAAAATTGCACAAAAGCTTGCATATTCATCACAATGTTCTCTTCAACCTAATGCTTCAAACAACATCAGATATTTCTCTTTTATATATTTTAGCAATATTTCCAATAAAATATTTAAACTTTTTACTTCTACAATTGAAAACATGAAAATTTCCTTCAAGTCACACACCACTTTAGGCTTCTTTTTAATCAACACCAAAGATAGGATAAATACACTTAACAAAAGTGGTATTTATAAATTAAAGTGTGATGATTGTGATGCCTCTTATGTGGGTAGAACCGTTAGAAAGTTATCTACTAGAATTTCAGAACATTTGAAAAGACCAAACGCTTCAAGTTTTGGTCAACACTTATCTGGTAAACACAATTTTAACATCAATACTGGTTCGTCTATTTTCTATGACATTAGTAGGAAAAAAAAAAACTATTTGGAGTTGGATTTATTGGAAGATTTGGAGATCACAAAGGAAACAAATATGGAAACTCTTATTTTCTTAATACTTAAATTAATTTAAATTGTATCAAGTGTAAACCTATTTTTAAAAACGTTATTGCACCTTCACCTCGTAGTTGACCCAGTTCGGCTGTTTAGACTTCCTGCACTGAGTATACTCATTAAGAATTTATTAATTTCATATTCTGATCAACATTACCATTTTATTATTCAACAATTTACAAAATTAGCTTGCTCAGGTTCAATTGATCTATAGTTAGCGTTAATTACACTCTCCATACCTCTGCGTAATTTAGACATACCATCTCCACAGTTGTATATTTCAACATCTGCCACTGTTGGTCAGTTGGTCTTTAGTAATGCTTTTACATATTAATTTTATAGTTCCCTCATTGATTGGGGTTTTAACTTTACTACTTGAATTATACCCCATTTATTAATTTAAATATTTAATTTAATAGTAAGATTTCTTCTTCTTTTTTTAACAGTATTGATAGTGCCTGGTAGATCATTGTATTGTAGTCAACCACCCACTAATAGATTGTTTAATCTATTTCTTGCATTCACACTTTATGTCCACTTTATTTGCTCTCAAAGTAACAACCTAATTATTATAGGCAGGTGTAAGTGTGAGATCTGGATTATGCAATCTAGTTAAATTAAAATATTCTATATGTCATATTTCATCAGGTGATTTCCTATAGTAGAGTCGGTTGGACCTTTGGTCAATTCTTACTTACATAGAATTTTAATATGTGCAGATCACATTTCTATGATTGTGATTGCCCATCCAAGCAGTCATATATCACACGTCACCTTCACATTTCCGTTAATACCATACACTCTCTTGTTGCCGACAAGAATCTAGCTTTAACCAATTTTTAAATAAACTTTGAGGGTATACAAGGCAACTATCGAACACGGTGATCAATTTAATCTTGCCCAAGTACTTTCGATCAATAGATCATCTTCAGGGCATTTCGTCAATTGTGGCCTATCCTGACATGAGGCTAGGCCACAATTGACGAAATGCCCCTGAAGATGATCTATTGTTGAAAGTACTTGGGCAAGATTAAATTGATCACCGTGTTCGATAGTTGCCTTGTATACCCTCAAAGTTTAATCATTCGAACATTCAACCTTATATTGGTTGAATTTTTAAATAATTTTAAACTGTTTGTCCTAGTCTTTGTATAATTCTATGTTTGATGTTATGTTTGAAAGTACTTTGGCAAGATTTACTTAATAAAATTGTGCTCGATATCTGCCTTTAATTTGATCAAAGTTCATTTATTCGAGCATTTCGCCTTATATCAATTTTGTTATTGTTTTTTATATTCTGACAACCCCCTCCCCACTAGTAACAGCACGCCCAGTAGGGCGCGCGCCCCACAGGTTGAGAATATACTGTGTTAAGACGAAAAAAAAAATGAATGAATTATATTATAAACAAATAACATAATGAGACATCTATGTATTCTTTAATGTAAAAATAACATACAGATTATTTAAAAATTATATTATACATTAAGGGTTTTATTCATATTTATATTTCATGGTTTTATTAGAATAATCCTTTTTTATTCTTTTTGCGTAACCCCAATCTGATATGTGAGGCAATTTAGTAACCGCAGTTACTTTTCGTCGCCAACTTCATTATGAGTCTAGTTGTAGGACTTAATTTTCTGGTTTTAAGCCGCGACATAAGCACACACTGGAGTGGACTTAACAAACGTTATCATTTTGTTTTTATCAGAGCGTTTAGTAATGGGCTTAATTATACATTCAATGTTTTAATTTGATCAAGCCTGTCGCGGTTGTGCAACCGAGAATTTTGAATATCCCATAGTCGCGTGGAAAGAACGCTTAATATAATCAAAATACTGGCAAAATTCTTGCAGACGTGTATATTGTGGCAAGGAAAAGTGGAGCGGAATGTTAACAATGCGACGTCTTTATTAAAACTGCAGCAAAATGTTTATCTTCTGGTTTTAATATCTTCTTTTAGATATTTGAAGTTTAAAATAATACATTTAAGTTGGGAAAAATATTGTAACCATAAAGATATATGTCTAAGAACTAAAAGACATGCTAAAGAGCTTAAATACAAGTGTACTAGTGAAGTAAAGGTTTGAATTAACACAAAAAAATTGCATGGAAATAAATTCCGAAAAAGAAAAAGAAGCCTTGTAAATTTAAATATATGATTCGCTCAAATATATGCAAATATATGCAAACCTAGAATCCACAACGGAATCAATTGATTCTGATGTAGAACAACAGTGGCAATTCTTTAAAAATGCAATTATCGAACCAAGTCGCAGAGAACTTACAACAACCAGATTCAAGGAAGAAAATTGAATGACAGGAAAAATCTTGGAAATGATGGAGGACAGAAGAAGGCAAAAGAATATCAACATAACTCAGTATTAACAACTGCATAATCAAATGAAAAGGAAAATAAGTGAAGCTAAAGAGACTTATTTCACTGGAAAATACAAAGAAATAGAAGACTTACAAAACAAATATGATAACTTGAATCTCCATAAGAAAAATAAAGAATTAGCTGGGGTAGCAAAACAAAAAGCCTCAAGCATACTATTGGACAAACGAGGAAATATTGACGATATGATGATATAGAGTAAAGACGAGAGACCCGAAACAATGTCCATGAAAAATAATAAAGCTGCTGGTCCAGATAAAATACCAAGTAGATTGCTAAAACTGGAAAATGATAAAAACATAGATTTTTAATTCCAACAACTGAATACAATCTATTCCACAGGAATCATTCCAAGTGAAATGCTAACATTAAAATTTATTTGTCTACCAAAGAACGTAAATGTCAAAGAATGTAGTGATTATCTAACAATCAGTATAATGTCACATACCTTAAAAACTCTGCTAAAAATCATCCATAATAGAATACACGCTAAGCTGGAGATGGATATTAGTGATTCCCAGTTTGGATTTTGGAATGGAGTGGGCACAAGAGAGGCACTATTTTCTTTTAACGTGCTGACTCAAAGATGTTTGGATATTAATCAAGATCTTTATGTATGCTTTATAGACTACAAGGCATCCGATAAGGTAAACATGACCGACTTAGAGAAACACCCAAAAACAAGAATCTGGATGTGAGGGATGTAACATTGATACCAAATTTATACTATAGCCAACGAACAAATGTGAAAATTGAAAGAGAAGTGTCATAATAAGTGGAGATAAGGAGAGGGGTCAGGCAAGGTTGCATACTGTCACCGTTATTATTTAATGCTTATTCTGAATAAATCATACAAGAAGCTTTAGTAAACAAGACAGTCTGCATAAAAGTGAACGGAAGTTAATTAACAACATAAGGTATGCCGACGATACAGTCGTGGTTAAAGGTTGGTAAAGGACCTCGGAGGCAGTACGAGTTGTTGATGCTCACTGCTACGAAATACACTGCTACGAAACGAATACTATTACCTCGGAATAGGACAGATTATCAGGACAAACGACGTAAGCTACGAATAAAGGACACTCTATTAGGGACATGGAACGTACTAAGTTGGTATCGACCCGGAATTTCCACAAGAGCAATAAAACAGCTGAAAGAACTACAATACGATGTGACTACAATCCAAGAAGTCAGATGGACTGAGGGTGTGGTTTTGTAATAAGCGAAAGGATTAAATTTGCTATAGATTTCAAAGCAATTAATGATAGAGTTTGTAGCATAAGAATAAAGGGGAAATGGTTCAATCTATCGATATTCTCAGTGTATGCACCAACCGAAGAAGCAGCAGAGGAAGAGAAGAAAGAATTCTATGACTCCCTAACCCGATTATACACGGAAGCCCCAAAACATAACATCAAAATAATATTAGGGGACTTAAACGCAAAAATAGGCAAAGAAGAACACATAAGGCCGGTAGCTGGAAATCAGAGTCTACATGGCATTACCAATGACAATGGCTCAAGGCTGATTGAGTTTGCAGCAGAGTGCAACATGATTATCAAAAGCACCCAATTTGCCAGGAAAAACATATATAAGGTAACATGGAGATCAACTGATGGAAGAACGAGGAACCAAATTGATCACGTATTAATTGATGGGAGGCATTCCAGTAGTATAATAGACGTAAGAACTAGACGGGGACCAGATAGTGATACAGACCATTTCCTAGTAAAGGCCAAGCTCAGAACTAGAATCTCAAAACAAACAACAGACAAACAGATGAAGATCGAAAGATGGAATGTGTCTAAATTGGAAGAAGAAGAGGAAAAGGGATAATACCAACTAGAATTGAAAAACAGATTCCAGGTGTTGGAAACGAAAGAAAATAAAAGAGAAAATATAGACCAGAAATGGCACTCCATTAAAACGATTATTACAGAAACGGCAGAGAAGTGTATAGGTCGGAAGAGAAAAGCAAAAAAAAAATAGTTTGATGAAGAATGCGAGGATACCTTAAAATGAAGCAAACAAAAGAAGAATCGACTACCTAGCAAACCCGACGGATGAAAAGCGTGAACAATACAATAGAGAGAGAGAGAGAGAGAGCCTTAACAAGAAGAACAGTAAGAAGAAAAAAGAGACAACATTTACAACAACAAATTGAAAAAGTAGAACGTGAACACAGAAGAAAGCAAAATAAAAAATTCTACAAAGAAGTAAGACAACATAAAAAAGGTGCATATATAAGAACACCGAACTTTGTGAGACTTTGAAAGTCTTCTAAATGTCCAGGTAGACGCGGATGGAAATAAAGCAAATTGTGAGTACCAAACGGTCGATATAGAAGTACCCCCGCCAAGCCTGGAAGAAATTATCACGGCGATAGAAACCCTAAAAAATGACAAATCCCCGGGACTAGACAATATTGATGCAGAACTGATTAAAAAAGGAGGGCATGAACTTAGAACTAAAATACACCAATTAATAAAAGAAGCCTGGGAACAAGAAATAATGCCAAAAGAATGAAGTGGCTGTATTATCGTGCCAATACATAAAAAAGGCAGAAAGGATACATGTGGCAACTACAGGGAAATCTCACTAATCGGTACTACATATAAGATATTAGCTTCAGTTGTACTAAAACGATTACTGCCATATACAGAGGAAATTATTGGCGATTACCAATGCGGCTTTAGGCCTGGAAGATCAACAATCGACCAAATATTTACTATCAGACAAATGCGAGAAAAGTCTTGGGAATATAATAAAGAAGTACACCAGATCTTCATAGATTTCAAACAAGCATATTATTCCATAGATCGCTTAAATCTGTGGAGTGCACTGATGGAGTTATGGGTCTGTGACCCGGAGCAGTAACATAGTCTAGTAATTGGAAAAGCCAGAAAAGCAAAAACCAGTATTGATGCTTGGCAATTGTTTCTTTCAGACACCGTCATCAGCGAAATAGTTGAACACACAAACAAATATATTCTAAAACGTCGTACAAATTATAGTAGAGAAAGTGATACCACCAGTACAAATATAAAAAAAATTAAAGCACTTATTGGTCTTCTATATTTTGCTGGAATCTTGCGGTCATCATATCTACATTTGAGAGATCTGTGGACACAGGACGGAACCGTCGTAGATATTCTTCGTCTTATAATGGGAATTAATCGATTTCAAGTTTTGTTGCGAGCGCTTCGCTTTGACGATCTTGATGATAAAGAGGAACAGAAACAGTACGATAAGCTATTTTCTATAAGACAATTTTTTGATGGATTTGTTGAGCGAGTTAATGACCTTATACATGTATCATACTCTATTCGCGGGGTCCTTGCCTGTTGAAAGAACTTTGAAAACTCCCACGTGAGCAATTGTCCAGACATTTATTATTACTGCTGTTCCTTAAAAAATAGAATAATAATAACTTGTTACGTTTAAAAAAAAAGCAAACAATGCAAATACCACTTGTAAGCGATGACCCACTTTCAGTGTATTTTCACTTCACTCTCCAGTTTGTCTTTTGCTTTTCCGTCGAAACTTTTATTTGCCGGTAAAATTCAATTATCCTACTGAACTAACAAAGTAGCCCTAACCGTTACCCGAAATTTAGCAAAAGACCGGCTCTTCCGAAGGACCGACTGTTTTTTCTTGTTCTCCAAACTCCAGCTTAAAAAAATTGGGGCAGCATTTTAAATGGAGTAATGAAACTTAAATTTAATGTTGTCGCCAGTGTGGTCGCAATATATTTCTACAGGAATAGGTTTTTTTGGGGTAAAAAGCAATATTGTTTGCGATTTAAGAGCGTTGCGTCAACGTAAATTCCACCTGTTTACTTTTGAGTAAAGTGAAATAAAAAGGGAAAAAGGGGAGAACGCAAAGAGCTAAGTTATGAACGCAGTATTACAACGGCCAAGGTGAGATGGCATTGTTGGAAAAAAACTTCTTTGGGGATCTATTTTAACCGAAATACGAGTATATTAATGTTGCGGTGTGTTTTTCAAGTCATTCATATGGTTATTGTAGCGAAATGAAAAATACTCTTACATCTTGATTTTTAAAGCAACGGTTCTATGCTGTCGTTGTATTACTTTTTTTCTATAGTAAAGTGCTAAAGCGAGTGTCACAAAACTAGATAGCTAGATAGCGTCACGAAATAGCACTTCTTTACGTCGATATACTACTACCAATTTGTTTCTAGTCATCATATATTTATTCTAAGCAGGCTTTATTTAAAAACTGCATGAAAAATAGCAAACAAAATATAGACATGAGAAGAAAAAAATTAAAAAAATATCTGTCAATAAAATATTCGATTCCTAACTCATAAATATCATCCATTTAATAACGATAATATTGAATTACTTTTAAATTTTGTATGACACTTTTTAGCCTCGTTGATTTCGTCTCTGAATGACCTTCGGAATCTTCCTCTCTTTCTTCTTCCGATCGGGCTCCATTCTGTAATTTTGTTTATCCAGCGTCCTCTGTTCGCTCTTCTGGCGTGGCCGTACCAGGATAGTCTCTTCTCATCTATATAGTCGATTATGTCTGATTGCACTCCCATTCTCCGCTTAACCTCTGCATTTTCAATTCTGCTGCTCTATTTCTACTGCTCTTATTCTACCTCTATTTCTCTTGTTTATTGTCCAGTTTTTGGACCCATATGTCAGGATACTTCTTGTCAGGGTATTACATATTCTCTTTTTTGTCTTTATCGTAATGTTCTTATCCCATAGCACTGAATTTAGTTGTCTTATACAGTTTCTTGTTTGTCTTAGTCTGTTGTTTATATCTTCTTCTGTTGTTCCCTGGTTCGATATTATGGTTCCTAAATACTTGAATTTATCTGTTCCATTTACTTGTCTTCCCTCGTCTATCTCTAGGTTTCTCATATTCTTGTTTTCTGTTGTTAGGTATTCGGTTTTTTCTAAGTTTATTTCCACTCCGTTGTTTTTATATTCTTCTTCTAGTTTTCTGAGCATAAAGCTGATATCTTCTTCATCTTGTGCGATGACTACTTGATCGTCGGCAAAACTTTTAAAATAATTTTATATAAATACAGTTATTATTTTTAAACATTTTATTCAGTTTATATGATAATTAAATATACTATCAAATGATATATATATTAATCAAAAAGAATCTTAGAATTATTTGTACGGGCATCACATCCGAACGAGTGCACCACATTGGAAAATTCTTTTTTTTTTGCTTTTTGCTAAACTAACTATATTTAATAGTTCTTTCATATTGTAAGTTGAGGTAGAAAAAGTAAAAAATCAACGTTATCTTTTATTAAAATGGACTGCTAATAATAATGCGTAATATTGCGCTAAAAGCATTACAAAACAAATATATAAATATACTATAAAGTTTATAATATTAAAACGAAAGTAAAATCTTTTAAAATAAAGTTCAATTAAATGTCAAATCGCGACAAAATATGAAATAATTTAACACGAAGTAAACGTACTTGATCTATAATAGCAACAAGATATGGTGTATTGTACTTTACCCCAATAGAATTATAGCTCCAACTGTTGTCGAAAAGGACGTCTTCAACTAGATACAGGAACCACAAAAGTATTGATGATGAAACAGCCTCCACCCCTGATCTATAACGTCTGATCAGCGTTCACCCCCAACAGGCTGGAATGACAGATGGTGACTAAGTGATTGATAGTGACTCGAGTTTCTGGCCGTTGGGCCAAGAGTTGTTTTGTAAAGCTGACGCTAGGTGTATGTGAAAATTACCCAGCAATCTGCACTTTTAACGAAAGCCTTTCATTTTTCTATCGTTCTTTGTTTACATATAATGTATGAAAGAACAGTCTTTTCTCTGCAATAATGTATTACAACCGTTTATTGTTCTCTAGCGTCTGTGTTTTTGTACGCGTAATCTTGGTAAAATGTACAGAGAGAATCAAAACTAACAGAAAATATCTTAATAATTTAACAAGGGTTATATAAAGCTGCAGAACTGCAACAATGGTAGCAGGTGGCAATGGGAGAAAACAGTAATTTATTGAAGTTTTTGTGTAAGAGACAGCAGACTTTTGTGTAACAGATAATAAACAAATTCAGACTTTGTGGAGACTACAACCTAAGTATGTAATGCGGTTTGATCTAGAGAAAAATATGTAAGTTTGAATTTTTAAGGAGTTTTGCCCTTTAACAATTAAGAAATAGTAATTATTCTTGGAGATTGGTTTTGTAATAAAATATGTATTTTGCAAAATTCGTTTATTTAAGGATTTTGAAAATAACATAGGTTCATGCAACAAAATATTTGTAGTTTTACTGTATTTCTTCCTCTAAGGTACAAGAGTCATCGTATCTAAGATTGAAGAACGTTTTAAGTGTTTAAAATACGGTTTGTTATGATTACTTATGTACGGCAACCACTACATTGAATCATTATATTTTTGGTTGGAAAATGGTAGTTGTTTAAGGTTTAAAGGTGATACTACGTGATCACTACTACGTAGTAGTGATCGTGCCGTGAATAGTGAACAGTATAGTAGTGTCTGGGGCTCGGGAGACTGAGACCTCGGAAGCCCTGAGGAAGGCATCAGAGAGGATGCCGAAAGCTTGGCAAAATGGATTACGACGCGGTTCAACCCGAAAGACTGGTGAGTTTAATATTAATTTTAGTAATAATATTAATCTTAGCTCTAGGTTTTATATATATATATATATATATATATATATATATATATACATATATACATATATACATATATATATATATATATATACATATATATATTATATATATATATATATATATATATAGATATATATATATATATAATATATATATGTATATATATATATATATATATATATATATATATGTATATATGTATATATATATATATATATATATATATATATACATATATACATATATACATATATATATATATATATATATACATATATATATTATATATATATATATATATCTATATATATATATATATATATATATATATATATATATATATACATGGCATGCATTATTGGGTAATAAATTATAGTTAACCTGTGTATAAATAGTGCTCTAATCGACAGGCGTTCAAGTGTGTCGGGCTCCGCAGTTTCGCACTCTCATCGCTCGCCCTCCTTGATATTCACTTTCAATAATTTCGACCTAGTTAAGTTAGCTTGCGTTCCAACAACACCTCAATCCTGGAATGCTTATAATTGGCAAACAAACCTCTTTCCTCCCTACACCTGAACCTCCTTGTCTCTAACCTTTCTGCCTTTCCGCCCCTTATTTGAATGCAAATTTCAATACCGCATTGCCGGTGCTGTACCTACCCTAAATACCAAGAACGCGAAATAAAAAATGCATTTCTTCAGTTTTATGTGGCCTTATAAATAAAAAATTGCCACGGATGAGGAATATAAAACCTTGTACTTGTTTTAAAACAAAAATGCAGGTCTGTTGGCTCATAGAACGAAATATATTTAAAATATTATATTTAGTAATGAATTTTTAGCAATTTTTATTCAAAATTTCCTGTGAAGTTATTTTACCAACTTTTGCATTTTTTTATGCATTAAAATTTTTCACAATAAAATACTAAAATTTATGTTGTGGAAGTGGAAATTTTACAATCTAAATATTTACAATATGAACACAAAATAAAAGTAAGTTATATTGAAATAATAGTAAACACTTACAAACGTCCAACATGATTTTATCAAGACCTTAATTTGCGTTATTGTTTCTTTAAAAATTTGTTTTTGCCGGAAATGCGTAAATAAACTAGCATAACTCCAAATTGCAAAAAGAAAAAAATCAGTAAATTAACACAATAAAGTGCATCTGAGTCAAAAGTAATACCGTGTGGGTCCTCCTCTACTTCTTATGACTGTATTTATGCGTCGAGGCATGCTTGATATCAAATGTTCAACAAAAGCTTGTTAAATATTCTTCCATTCTTTAATAATGGCCTCAATGAGTTAGTTGTAATGGGCAATTGGGGTCTACGACTTTGAATTTTTGTTTGAGATAGTGCTATAGATTCTCGGTAGGATTCATGTCCGGACTGTTAGGTGGCCACTCCAATAATGGAATATCAACATCATTTAGGTAGCCAGTAACCTATCGAGCCACGTGAGGACGAGGGTTGTCTTGCATGAATAACAAATTAGGTCCAAGAAAGGGAGCAAAAGGCATTACGTGTTTGACAATAATATCTAAGTAATAATGGGCATTCATAGACCTCGTACGTATGGGAAACAACTTCCTACGAGCATCAAAACAAATTCCCTCTCCCTAAAACATTTTAGAGCCACCACCAAATGGTACTTAAGGAGAGATATTACAGCTGGCAAACATTTCTCCTCGCCTTCGCCAGACACGCTTACGACCATCTAGCTTTTAGGCTTACTCTAGTCTCATCAGAGAAAAGAACTTGTTTACAAACATTGACGGTCCAATTTTGATGCAATCTTGCAAAATTCAATCTCTGAACCCTGTGTTCTCTGGTAAGCAAGGGTTTTTTGGCCGATTTTTTGTTGCTTAATTCTGCTTTATGTAAACGTCTTCTAACTGTTCGAGACAATATCGCGACATTTCGAATATCTGCTAGTTAATTTTTTTGCAAATTGCTGGTGACTCTCCTTTCTCTGAGAGCACGTTGTAAAACGCTCATCAATTTTATTGGTGCAATGTTTTCACCCTTGCCCTGGTATTCGATGGTACGACCCTGTTTCATTATATTGCCTCACTTTGCCACTCTTGCTAGAATGATGTCTTCCTAATAAACCTGCAACGTATCGAATTGAATATCCTTCATGTAGGAGAGTCGATGCTCGCTTGCACTGCCTCCTTCATTAACAAATTTCTTTGGCGTTCATTTTTTTATTTGATTTTTATGCAAATAAACTTCCAAACATGCATGTGATGAACAGATGAGCAAATGTTTAAAATGGCGGTTTTTGAATTTTGGTATGTTCATTCGTTGTTTTGAAAATTGCAAAATGAGGCTAAAATTTTGAAATTAAAAATTTGCTACAAATAGCTTTAGAATTAGCTTTGATATTACCTGAAAATTTAAGTCAATTAGTCTAGATATAGTTTAATGGCTTTTAAAAAATCCGGTTTCCTTAATCTAGCTAGAAGATATTGACTGTTCAAGTTATTGGTTAATCAAACTCTTGGTGAGGTCAAAGGATCTAGATTTATTGATGGTTTCAAATGATTCTTGTTAATGAAGATAATACGAGAATGAAAAGAATTCTTAGATTTGCATATTTCGATGGCCTGCTTGTCTGTGACTATTTTTATATTTTCTACTTCATTTTTGTTGTTGCTTAAAATGGTATTTGGATTTTCCAAGCCAACGGGTCTTCTGATGTTCTTCAAACTTAGATGAAGGCGTTGGTTCGGAAGATAAAGGTTCTGTAGACCATTTAAAGTTTACACCAGGTGGCCAAATTTTCTTATTAAATAATAAAGTCAATAAAGGTTTTAGATTTTATGCCTATTTTGAATAAGGAACTACTCGTTGTGTAGGCATTTTGAAGACGGGCATAACATCTAATATATTCCTTGCTACCCAGCTTCTCTCTAATAAAGTATACAACTTGTATGGGGTGTAAATTTAGGTTAGGTTGGTAATAACTGTTTCATTGATTTTGAGAAGGCATTTGACAGATTGCAGCATAATCGACTTAAAGAAATTTTATTAAATAAAAACATAAACAGTAAAGACATTAGAATCATCTGTAACCTCTATTGGAATCAAACAGCAAAAGTGAAAGTTGAAAACGAACTGACCAAGGATATCCAGATTCGCCGTGGGGTCTGCCAAGGGTGTATTCTATCACCCTTGTTATTCAATTTATACAATGAAGCCATCTCAGAATTAGCGCTTGCCGAGATCAGTGAGGGCCTTATAATAAACGGTGAGCCACTTAATAACATAAGATATGCTGACGACACCGTCGTTCTGGCAGGAACACTAGAAGAACTGCAACACCTTGCTGAACAACTAAATATATATTGCAACGATTATGGAATAAAAATCAATTTGAAGAAAACCATGGTATTTACAAAAGCACAAAACATCAAAGTTAAGCTAGTACTAGATAATACAGAAATTGAACAAATATCTTTGTACAAATACCTTGGAGCATGGATCACAGAAGATACTGATCAGACAAAAGAAATAAGATGCCGCATTGAAATTGCGCGGTCAACTTTAATAGAATGAGAAAACTTTTTTGTAATCGCGATATCAATATATCGCTCCGGATAAGAATGCTTCGATTTTATATTTTCTCTACCCTTTTGTATGGCGTTGAAGCTTGGACACTTACAAAATCTAACATTAAAAACCTAGAAGCATTCGAAATGTGGTGTTACCGACGTATTTTGAAAATATCATGGATGGATCGCAAAACAAACGAACAAGTTCTCGAACAACTAGGAAAACAATGCGAAGTTTTAAATTCCATAAAAATCAGGAAATTGGAAAACTTGGGGCACATCATGAGAGGTGAAAAGTATGAACTACTAAGGAATATAATGCAGGGTAAAATCAAAGGTAGAAGAAGCGTAGGAAGACGTAAAATCTCGTGGCTACGCAATCTCCGAGAATGGTTTGGATGCAGTTCAATTGAACTATTCAGGCGAGGAACCAATAAAATTATAATTGCCAGAATGATTTCCAATCTCCGATAGGAGTGGAACTTGAAGAAGAAGGTAATAACTACATAATGGTATTTGTCTTCTGTAAATTTTGGCTATTTCTTTGTCGATTCGGAATGTATTTTCGTTTAGGTACCTGAGGTGGCATAAAATGTATTTTTCTTCAACACGTCTTTCTTTGTATGTATAGTTGATAATTTGTTAGTAATATTACCCATTTTATTGGATATTTTACTGATGTTTGAAGAATCCCCTTTCTATCCCTATCTTAATCTCAGTTGAATTTTAGTCTTGGATTTGAACCTTGCTACTGTCATTAGAACCGCCAAAAAAACTGACGATATATTGAAAATATCTTGTTTCATCTGCCTTATAAATTTTAAAACTTTGTCAGAATTTAGCAGGTTATTTATTTTTTGGATGTCGTTTTTTTTTGTAAGATAGTCCTGTTTGTCAGTTTGCCCAGTTTGCCCTCATTTTTGGAATAAATAAGGAAATTAATGGCTATTTTTTTTTCGATGGCTTTTTATATACTTAAAAAGAGGAAACTTTGATTTAATGTCCACAATAAATCTATTTTTGTTCCAAAAATTACCAAGGTTAAATTAAATTTACTAATGAATTTGCAAGGGTGAGAGATGTGACATACAAAATAATAATAAATATACCACAGATACCATAAATATTCTAAATAAACTTGAAGCTTAAACAATTTTACAGATTTAAACGGAAGTAAAGATTTTACTAAATAATTTATTATCTTTGTAGCCCAGCTAATTATGTTCCTCTACTTAGTATAATTTTCGTAGCATCCTAACACCCTTTTCAAGTCGAACGTTCGAAAATTAGCGTAACCCTTTCCTCTACACTGGATACATCCCAGCTATTTCGCAATTAAAACTTCTACAAACTTAAATCATAACGGGTCATTTATTCAGCCTTCGGCTCCGTTTCGAGTGTACTGTTTTATTTAACGTTTTCTAGGACCAGAAATCTACCCTCACCCTCTAATTTCAAGTTTATCCATTATAATTCCGACACAGTGCACTTCATCCCCAAGAGCTAACAAAGTGCAAAGTTGCGCAATCAACCCCCTTGGAAAACCGGAATTTGTTTCGCCACTGTCACAAGCGTATCTTGGGGGTTGTAGACTTTCAATTTTAAACTAATTAAATTAGTTTTAAGACGACCTTAGCGGGAAAACAGAAGAGACATGAATGTTTTGTTTAAGATATTATTTTATGGATATATAAACTTTGAACTAAATATGTTTATTAATTAGACAATTAATAAAAGTACGTAGCACAAAAGAGTTTGGCAATGTAAAGAAATAATAATATACAGAGATTATAAAACAGCATTATTGAGAACGATTTACTTTCAGTATAATTTAACAATGTTTTAACTCTCTCTCTTCAATCCTGACCCCACCCCCCCCCCCCAGTGGGAGTGTAGTAATCGACGTGATGTCGTGTATTGTCCGTCTCCAGAGATCTCTGTCTCTGGTCATTTCTTTTAGTTCATGCATAGGTCTTTGGCATATTCCTGTAATTTGATCTATCCATCTTGTTTGGGATCTTCCTCGTGATCTTCGGCCTTCTACCTTTTCTTGTATTATGAGTCTTTCCATGTTTTCTGTGTTTGCTCTCATAACATGCCCAAAATATTTTAATTGTTGGAGATGGACTTTACTAGAGAGTCGTTGGCTAACTTTTAGCTCTCTTAAAATTGAATTATTTGTTCTACGGTTGGTCCAAGGAATTCGTAACATTTGTCTCCAACAGAACATTTCAGTGGCGTCTATCTTTCTTCTCTCCGATTGTCTCAGAGTCCAAGATTCACATCCGTAGGTCAGTATTGGGAATATTAAGCAGTTGATCAACCTCATCTTTATCGCTCTTGAAATTCGACAGTCCTTCCATATTTTGGTCATTTTTGCTGTGGCAACTTTTGCTAGATCACATCTACGTTTAATCTCTTCTTGTAATCCCTGTGTTTGTGATTAATGATCCCACATATAAGTATGAGCTCACAACCTCGAACCGGTCAATTGTGGTTATATGTGGATAATTGTTGTGTAGTCTATCCACTATCATGATCTTTGTCTTTGATATGTTTAATTGCAGAGTAAATATTTGACTTTCGTTTTCGATCAGTCGTATAAGTTCTATCAGCTCTGCTTGACTATTTGCAAGAAGGGCTGTGTCATCTGCGAAACGTAGGTTGTTTAGTTTATGACCATTTATTGAGATGCCCTTTTCCCATTATTCAAGTGCTCTTTGCATAATATACTCCCCATATATGTTGAATAATTGTGAAGATAGTATACATCCTTGTCTGACACCCCGTTCTGGATGAAATTCGTTCGAAAGTGTGTCAAGTACTTTAACTGATCCAGTAGTGTGTTCATATAGTTCGGTTATAAGCGTAATTAGATGTTGTGGTACGCCTACTTCTTTTATTATTCGCCATAAGTGTCTCCACTTGACCCTGTCGAACGCTTTACGGTAATCTATAAAACAGATGTATAGTGAGATGTTGAATTCCCTAGATTTCTCTATTATCTGTCTTATATTCAGCAGGTGTTCTCGAGTGCCTCTACCTTTGGTAAATCCAGTTTGCCCTTGTGGAATTTATCTTTGAAGGAATGTTTTCAGTCTCTCATTGATTAGATGTAGCATTATCTTGCTGGCATGGGATATAAGAGAGATAGTTCTATAATTCTTGCATTTATGGAAGCTGCCTTTTTTATGTATGGTCGTTATTGTAGATTTTGTCCAGTCTTCAGGCCATTGTTTGGAATGCCATATTTGGTTACAGAGTAGATGAAGTAACTTTACGCCGGTTTCTTCTGTGGCTTTAAGCATTTCTGCTGTTATCATATCTGGACCTGGGGCTTTGTTATATTTGAGCTTGTTGATAGCCTGCCTTACTTCATTTTCGAGTATATCAGGTTCTTCTTCCACCTCGTCAGAGATTTGGCAAACAAGCTCTTGGCGTTGATCATGTTTTAACAAAACTACCTAAATATTTATAGCATGAAAACGTAACCTTTCCTATTAACACTACGTCATCAGTGTACATTAAGCATCAGGTCATCTTATCCTGTAGTTTTGCTGCCATGACTACGCCACGCTGTAGGCATCCTACTTTTATATGAAATTGATCGGTCTTTCCTACAATTCTCATAAAACTAGTTGGTAATCCCTCACACACGTATCTCACAATCTTTACATTTTCCTTGGGAACTCCTTTTCTATGAGTGCCCAACAACAAGTCTCTCGTAATATTCTTTATCATATTCTTTGTCAAGGTCAATGAATTTTTGAGCGTTTTATCTTTAAACCTGTATTTTCCCATGAGCTAATTTATAATAAAAATTGCATCTGCCAGTAATCTGCCTTACACAAAACCAAACTGATTCTTTTATAGAACTTCAAGGAGTTTAAACTAGAACTAAAGGGAAAAGTAATAATATTAGCTGCAAATTAACTAAAAGGTAATGCCATATATACTGAAAGAACGGGGTGTAAAGCTAGTTCGCTACGTAGTAGAATACTACACATGCACCCTGGATAAAGCTAAATGAACTAGCATAATAGGCAGCCAGACAATCTGAAATCTCTAGCTCTTCTATCAAGAACATATCACGAATATAAGATATGGGTCCAACCATCAATTTAAATGGACCTTTTTAGAACCAAGCAACAATACTCATTAAAAATAAATCGACGTGGTCACAATTTAGAAAATCCATGTAGAATACGAAGAACAAATTCTCGCTAGAGGAAGAATTCATGGCTATAATTTATTGGGTGCAACTTACCATCCAGCTTAGAGTAGCAACCTATGTTAAAACCAAAATACAAAATGCACACATATATTCTACATCAGATATAAATAACATTCATACAGTTACTATACAAATTGGAGAAATTATTGTCAACAATATTTAACCCCCGGCAGTCCTGTGGCCGTGTAAGTAAGACATGAAAAACTAATATCAATACTTATGAACAAGCGCATTGACAGTAAAATCATAAATATAGTGCAAACATTATATTGGAACCAAAGTGCCATAGTTCAAATTGATGGGCAACACTCAGAAGAAATGAGGATCTGTAGAGGAGTTAGACAGGGATGTGTGTTATCACCACTTTTGTTTAACTTATATTCTGAAGAAATTTTCCAAAACACGCTCAATAATATCGGAGCGGGAGTCACCGTTAACGGAAAATTAATTAATAATTTAAGATATGCAGACGACACTGTGATCATAGCAACGAGTATAGAGGATCTACAACATCTTATCGAAAGCTTGAGTATAAATAGTGCTGAGATGGGAATTACTATAAACGCTAAAAAAACGAAGTACATGCTGATTACAAAAAGGCCACAAAACATACATCACCTATTGACAATAAATGGTAACGTGATAGAACAAGTAGAAAAATATCAGTATTTGGGAACTTTAATCAATGAAACGAATGATCATACTGTAGAAATAAACAGACGAATAGAGATTGCGAGATCAGCATTTATACGAATGAAGCCACTCCTAACGTCCAAAAATCTAAATTTGGAGATCAGACTACGTACCATTCGCTGTTATATATTTTCAATATTATTATATGGAGCTGAGACTTGGACATTAAAAAAATGTAATTTAAAAAGAATCGAGGCCTTCGAACTCTGGTTATACCGCAGAGTATTGAAAATATCATGGACTGCTAGAATTACAAATAAAGAAGTACTGGAGAGGGTTGGTAAAGAAACAGAACTAATCACCACTATACAAACCAGAAAACTGGAATACCTAGGCCACGTGATGAGGGGACCAAAATATGAAATTTTGAGACTGATAATACAGGGAAAGATTCAAGGAAGAAGATCTGTTGGCCGAAGGCAGAACTCATGGTTAAAGAATCTACGTGATTGGTACCAATGCAGATCGATTGATTTGTTTAGAGCAGCAAGTTCTAAAATAAAAATAGCCATTATGATTACCAACCTCCGTAGGGAGACGGCACAGCAATAAATAATAATTTAGTCTTTCGATGAAATACTGTTAGCAGTTTATTTACTATTTAACCCATAGGCTAGGCTTTTCGAATATCATTTAGAAACTTTGAGATTTGAAAAAAAAGTGGCCCAGTAGACGGTACTGTGGATACTGATATATATATATATATATATATATATATATATATATATATAAATATGGATTTATATATGACATGAATCCATAACATATTTATGGATTCATGTATATGCATCCTAGCAAGATTTAATAATTCTACTCTTAATATATTTTGATCGAACTTTTATCAACAGGCAGTTATTGATGACAAGAGGTGTAGCTGAATAAAAGTTACCAGCAAATAATATTTGGCCAGCTTTTTGTGATACACTAAAGTAATTTTAGCACAACTCCTTTAGCACCCCAAAATGTGCCACATTATCTGGTTGTTGTTAATTTCTTTCTGTATAAATACTTACATTGAAAGTATAGCCCTTATTTTTTTTGCCTTATTGTTAGTGGTTATAATCGATGTCTAAATTCAATACAAGTGGCTACCCTTCACTCTTACAAAAAACTTGTAATTGTTCTAGAATGATCATCGTATATATATATATATATATATATATATATATATATATTTAAATATATATATATATATATATAATATATATATATATAATATATATATATCCGGTTTTTAGGCGTTACGCCCGTCCGGTAGGGATCTATGGAGGAGTATCACCGAGCCGCAAGCCCTTATCTCTTGCCGTACTGCTCCATCATAGGCCGATCAGATCCCAGCATATTCTAGTCTAAGCAGCAGATTCATCTAGAATTTTAAACTGCTGCGTTAGACTTTTTGTTTTCTGTACACCGAGCTGGGGCTCGATCCCACATCCACTAAACCATTCGACAGTGAAGCGAATGAGAGGCAGCCGCACAGCCCGCTGAGCTATCTGACCGGCAATGATCATCATCATTTCTTAAAATTTGGTGTCTACAATTTCGAAACTATACTATAGTATAGAAACAGAGTTTTTGAAAAGTTCCTTTAAAGATACTACTACCTTTTTTCTATTTTCCTTCTCCCTTATGGTGTCCACGTCAAAATCTGTTTTTGAATCCTGTCATCTGGCATTCTCTGTACATGGCCGTACCATATTAACTGTTTTGTTTTTATGTCATCAACTGTTGTATGCTTGACTCCCATCATTTCTCGTATTCTCTCATTTGGTATCCGATCTCTTCTTAATTTGCCTGCTGCTCTTCTCCAGAAGTCCATTTCTGTTGCTAGTAACAGTTTCTCTGTTCTTTGTTTCATTGGCCAAACTTCACTGCCATATGTAATTACACTTTTAAGTATGGTGTTGTATATAAGTTGTTTGTTCGCTTTAGATATTGTTTGGTCCCACCGAATGCCGTTCATCATAGATATGGCTTTTCTACCCTGTATGTTTCTGTCTTTTATAGCAGCATCTAGTGTTTCATCTTAAGTTATCTTCATACCCAAGTACTTGTATTCATCACAGTTTCTAATTTCTACCCCATCGTCTAATATAATGGACTGTAATGACACATGGCTTCAGTTTTCTTAATGTTTACTTCGAGACCCCATTTGTTATATTCTTCTATTAGCTTCCAAGTCATGTAACTCAAGTCGTCATGATCCTGGGCAATCAGTATTTGGTCATCAGCAAAACATAAGGTGTACAGTGTAGTCTCGTCATTGAGAGGGATTCCCATGCCATTATATTTTCTTTTCCATAGCTTGAGTGCTTGTTCCAGATAAATTTTGAAAAGGGTAGGCGAAATACAGCAACCCTGCTTTAGTCCTTTCGTGATCTTAAATCCTTTAGATATGCTTGATCCAGTTTTAATTTTTGCAGTCGTTCCATCATACAGACTTTGGACTGCTTTAATAAGACCATGCTTAATGTTGGTTTGCTGTAGAGTTGACCATAGTTTACTTAGGGGTCATTTAAAGATAAAGTTACTAAAAATACAATGATAAATTTGAATAGGAAAATGATTGTAAAAGTAATAGTTTTAAGTAATTAGAATCGGTTGGTGCCCAACGAGAATATCAGTATTGGTGGAAAAGAAATAGAACTCGTAGATAGATATAAATACCTGGGACATGAAATTATGATTGGCAGAGATAACCAGACTCATAAACTGAAGAGAAGAGTCGGCCTTGGGTGGGCAGCATTTGTAAAACTGAGAGAAACTTTTAAAAGTGAGCTGTCCACATGCCTAAAGAGAAAGGTATTTGATCAGTGCGTCCTCCCAGTCTTGACGTACGGAACAGAAACACTTACCTTAACAAAAGCAGCAGCTACCAAACTGAGAGTCACGCAGAGAAGAATGGAGCGGTCCATGTTAGGAATAACTCTCCGAGACAGAATAACAAACAAAGACATCAGGAGAAGAGCCGGAGTAACTGACATCATCGAGAAGATAGCCAGACTAAAATGGAGATGGGCAGGACACATAGCCAGAATGACAGATGGGCGATGGACAAAGAGGTTATTGAAATGGGGGCCAAGGGAAGACAAGAGAAGCGTCGGTCGACCACCTACAAGATGGACTGACGATTTAAGAAGACTCAATAAAAACTGGATAAGAGCGGCGCAAGATAGACGGGGTTGGAAACATGAGGAAGAGGCCTATGTTCAGCAGTGGACTCTTGAGGCTGGAGGATGATGATGAATTAGAATCGCTATTGTAGAGTACAGGGCAAATGGATACATGCAGCAGAGTTAAGGTGAGATGAATAAAGTGGAAGAAAGCGAGCGGTGTATTGTATATTACAAAGATCCCAATGAAACTGAAAGGAAAATTTTATAAAACTTTCTAAAGCAGTTGTGACGTATGGAACTCAAGTTTGGGCAATGACAAGGAAAGATGAATATCAAATTTTGTCTCTGTTTTAACAAGACTATCCAAAGATTTATGAGTATGATATAAGAGTATAATATTTTATATTATTCTTTGGAAAAGTGTATTGCTGTAGTGTTTTATTTTTGTCAAATATATATTTTGTAGCATTAAAATTATGATTCTGTTAATATTACTAAATCTTTATAAATAATATAATATACCTCTCTATTAATCTTTGGGTGCGGTATCCTGCCGTATTAATGCTACTGGCTGCAGGCATGTCCCTTGTTGCTTCGTCGGTGGAATAGAATAACTGAAAATTCCAATCTTGTTTGTGATGTACTTTGCCGTTCGACTTCATTAGCGTAACTGTTGTTTTAATCAACTTTATACATACTCTCAGTTCTGATGAGAAAACATACTTAGACTATATGCTTTTACGTAGTGTTTGTTGTAAAGTCATGTGGAGTTCCATGGAGTAGAATAACTGGAAAACATATTAAGATTATCTTAAAATATTAAATCGAATTCTCACTTTTACAAATACAATCTGGTTTATTTGGTCTACCCATCAAGCAAAAAGACAGAAGAGGGAATGTAAAGGTAGTGGGGGCAAAAATATTGTTAGATAGGAAGTGCCATTTTGAGAGGCCATACTAAACAAGGAAAGAAAGTTTTGTTTAAGAAATCAAATTTAATTGAGTTATGTTATTGTTTGTCCCAACTGTCACGTAAAAGCTTATTTATATTGAAGCTTTTTAACAATTGTATTACATTTTAGACTATTATCGTTATTATTTAATTAAAACTTTCTCGTCTAAGACACATTCTGTAAAATATTTTGTGGCTACTGTTTTATGACCTTATAAAAACATGAAACATATTTCCAATTAAAACAATCATTATATTAAACATTTTAAACTTTGCACTAATTCCATTAGATAAATTAAAACCCCTACATCACTGTATGATTATTGTGAAGTGTCGTAAAATTTGAAATTTGGCGCCTTTGCATTTCCGGATATGTCCGCCATATTAAGAGGCCACTTTTATGAATTTTGGTCTCCTTTTCATAACGATTAGATTCCCTTTTTTGTCTTTCTGCTCGATGGGTCTACGTAATAATGTTTTAATTTTGCTACCTCAATTTGACTAATGTCATTTCTGGCACTACCTATAAATTTTGTAATTGGAGTCGTTTGTTTGTTTGGTATATTAAATAGCCGGTTTAAAACATGATGTTTTTTATCTCATAAAGTTCGTCACTCACCCCATTCTTGCGCAATGGCATCACCAACTAAAATCAATGGAAAATTTTGCTGATGATAACAGTATAACCCGGGGAACTCTAATATTGCAACTCTTTATGCAATTATAACTTTTAACCTAGTTAATATAACAGCCTGGTCTGACTATAATTTACGCTCTTTTAACGCACCTTTTTCAATTTACTAAATTGAAAAAGGTGTTCTGCGGAAGAGATCTAAGTCTAAAACTTAAAATTCGCCTTTTAAGATGTTACGTTATGTCAGTTCTCCTCTACGGGATGGAAACATGGACATTGAAAAAGATCGATACCAAAAAGATAGAAGCATTTGAGTTGTGGATGTATCGTAGAATATTAAGAATACCCTGGACAGAGAAAGTAACAAATGTGGAGGTTTTGCGGAGAGTGCGGAAAGAGAAAGAGCTGATACTTACTGTTAAAAAGCGCAAACTACAATATTTGGGACATGTTATGAGGGGAGATAAATACCAGTTGCTGCAATTGATTATACAGGGAAAGATAATGGGAAAGAGATCTATAGGAAGAAGAAGGCATTCATGGTTGAAAAACTTGAGAGAATGGTACACTTGCACCAATTACCAACTGTTTAGATCTGCAGCATCAAAAATACGCATAGCTTTGATGATAGCCAAACTTCGGAACGAAGACGGCACTTGAAGAAGAAGAACGTGGATAAGACCAGGAGCTCTTCAACCCTTGCTTCTTAATAACGGTGAGATCAGTCTCATTGATTTTGCAAAATTTCTTAGTATTTTTATAGGAAACAACCATAAATATTGATCCCTTCATATCAATTTCTTAAGTAAGAAACTAGCCTCAGCCTGCTATGCAATAAAATCTGTTGTAAAGAAAATCAATTAAGCATGTTCCAAAATAAGATATTTTTCTTTGTTTGGGCCTCATTTTCGATATGGACTTCCTTTCTATGTTTCTAGTAGGGATGGGAAAAACCTACCGGTTTTAACCGAAAACCGGTTTTTTTACTTCGCAATAACCGGTTTTATCGGTTGTTTTTTTGTCCCGGTTATAACCGGTTTTTTATTTTTTAAAGTAAAAACCGGTTATTAGGTTTTTACGGTGATTAGTATTAGGTTTAGTATTATTTTGGATCCCAATCATAATTATTATTATTGTTTTGTTAGGAGTCAAGTATTTTCACACTTGACTCTTGACATTGAAAGTGGCTGAATGGCTTTTTCTGATTACCAAAAATAATGTTTTGACTATAAATATCGAATTACCGATTACGAATACGAATCTCCAAGAATTTTACTACGATTTCAAAACCTGTACAGGAAGTATTAAATGAGTTAAAATGTACCTATTATACAAAATATACAAACGTTTTAAAAATAATACATGATAAATTTCTTTTGGTGGTAGTAAAAATAAAAGATGAATTGCATTAGTATCCAATTTATTTTTAAGTAAAATATTTATATTGATATTATTTTTTTTTAAATCCCATTTGAAGTTGGAATTGAAATGGTTGGGGAATTTGTTGCATATTATAATCTACTCTCATAATATATTCAATGACAATGGAATCTGAATTATTTCAGCGCTCTCTGTTGAGCAGTAGTATAATAATTCTGTTTTACTGTTCTCTACATCTCACCACCGAACAACTTGTTTAGTGACCTCATTACTAAAATAATATACAAATCTTTGGGATGCACACAAATCAAATTTCATTTCGAACCAAGTAATCAAGCAATTCCCATAACCACATTGACTGTGACGTTTGTAGTAGAAAACTACTTTTTTGGTAGATTTTTGACGTAAATTTACAATTTTTAGTAGGGAAAAAATCTATGGTAGAATCTAGTAGTTTTCACTATAATTTAGTTAATTATAATTTCTACTTCTGTTTCGATTCGGAAATCTACTCTTTAAATTTGTTATCATCACAAAAAATTTGATATTATTTTCAATACGTTTGTATTAAAATTTATTTGATACTTCCCTGTATTGGTTAAAAATTAAATGCAAAGAATGAGAAATCCCGGAAATTCGTAATTGTAATTTGATACCTAAACCATAACAATTAACATCATTGGTATCGGCACGTATTGGTAACCATAAATCATTCACCCACTCTTAAAATTTTATGTATATATGGTATTTAAATAGTATGACCTTAATTAAATTCTGATCTGATGTGAGCCGCCTTTGATCCCATAAAATTTGAATTATGGATGTTTGGAATAATACCACCTAATTATTTAAGGTCTTTAACTTTTAAATAGCGTTTCTGCGATTGCCATACCAATATTTACTCTAAATAGTTTGATTTTCATTCTTTTGTTAGTAAACATTTCAACATTTAAACCGCATATTTATAATAGAAGGCGATACTATTGGTTCTCACGTCACATATTTAAAGCATAAACCATTTTTTTGGTATCCCTTTGGCTTGGGTTGTTGGCGCCTGCACGGATGGTGGAGCGATATCATGCCTCGATTAAAAAAGCACTAAGGATGATTTCTGGTTCAGATATAAAACTAATTACCGAAATCGTAACCATTTTATCGCCTTTCGATGAGGCCACAAAGGAGATCTCGGGTTCTCAGTACATTACTTGTTATCCCCCTTGTGACTATTATCGAAAAATCTTTAAAAAACCTTAAGCCAAGTCTTAGTACAGCTCAAAAGTTATGTCAAAGGCTTATAACTAGCCTTCAAGAGAGGGGCACTAAGCTTTTACGAAACCCTCTGCTTTGCCATGCTACAATCACAGACCCGAGGTTCAAAAAGCTATATTTGAATCCGTCTATAGCGGAGTCAGTCACATCCAATTTAGTCTCGTAAGTTAGGACGTCCCTTACCGAAATCGGAAAACTTTCTCCTTCCTGCTCCTTCCAGAATGAAGAAGCCAAAGTGAGTTTAAAATCAAACGTTCTTTGGTCTTCACACGATCTGGAGTTGGTGAACAGTAGTTCCAGTTCAAGTTCTCAGGGAACACGGATTCAAAGTTCTTTTTCAAAAGAACTGACTCTTTATCTACAGCAACCTTTGCTGCCGAGATTGAGTGATCCGTTTTCATTCTGGGAGCAGAACAGAACCTGTATGCCAGGCTTGGCTTTTATAGCTAAAAAATACATGTCGTTGGTCGGAAGTTCGGTGGCATCAGAGAGACTGGTGTCATCATTGAATGATATTGTGTCAGATGATAGAAGCCGCTTAACTGACCAACATATATATGAACGAGTTTTTCTCAATAGGCTTCATGAAAAATACTGGCCAACATAATGCTAAATCCATTTCATATAATATAACCTATTTGTAACCTTCTAACCTATACTTTTTTACTTAAAATATTACTTCATTCTACTTATATTATACTTTTTTTATATATTATTGCAATATGTATTGTGTATATATGAATCTTACGCTATATTAGTTAAACCGTAAGCAAAAAAAAACGGTATAACCGAAAACCGGTGTTTTGTCAAAAACCGCCATCCCTAGTTTCTAGTGCAGCTGCCCAATCTGATACTATTTTTAAATTACAAAAAATAGTAATACGGTATCTTTTTGGCTTCATTAACATTGCAGAAGCTACTCTAAAAATCACGGGATTCTAATTCTTCTCTTTTTATATATTCTAGAAACTGTTTGCTTAATTTGCAAACAACTACATGTTTTTCCACCAATACCTAATCATGACTACTCCACCAAAAATTCAAGCTTTGTATGTAACATAATATTATGCCTTTGTTTAAAATTATTTCAATATATTTCTATTCTATGTATAATTCCTAGCAATAAAATTTAATTGTCTAGACGGCAACCCTGTCAGCCCTTGGCAAAGTCTGTACAAATTTATAAGAACAGTATGTTTCCATATGTTGCCATAAGAGCACTCAATAAAGAACGTGTGAAGAGATTTGGTTTTACAAGTTATTTCTTCACCCTATCGATCAAATATTTACCACCACGATTAACCAGCGACCAGTCAATTTAAATCAACAATTTAAACATACAATTTTTTGGTCATTCGTAGCCGAATCCGGTGGTAAATTGTAACAATTTCAATTTGGAATAATCAATTTATTAAAAGTAAAGCAACAAGTGCATCTGTGCGTTTCAACCCATCAGAGAACGAGACAGCGAGTCAGAAGAACGGTGACAAACACGAAGCGGTGTTCCTGTGGCCAATTTGCTGAGCGATTGCAGACGCGCATCCCTGCATGGCCTGAATGTAAGTCTGTTCCACTTATATACCATCTTAAGATAAATCCTACCCTTATCGCAGTGCTATTTATAGATTCTGGTATTTCAGACTTTCGATATTGAATTTGCATGGTATTATAACTTGTCAGATTTAGATTTTTACTTGTTATTATTTACGAACATTTTAATAAAAAAAAAAATAAAATAAAATAAATAATGTCGAACTCAGATATTGCACAATTAATAAGAAATAGAGGTTCTCTTAAACGAAAATTAACTTCATTAACAAATTTTGTAAATAAAATTATTGATGGGTCACTTAAACCGACAATAGGCGATGTAAATTTGCGATACAAAAATAATCGTGAACTGTTAAGTCAATTTGAAATTATTCAACAATCTATCGAGGAGAAATGTTCGGACGATCAATTAGAAAGTCATTTTAATGAACGTGATCCATTTGAAAATCATTTTTATACAGCAATTTCATATTTAGAGGAATACATAAACAGCAATTCTTCTCCGGTAATAAATGTCACACCTCAAAATGTAATTAATCACGATCCACTTCAAAATTTTCTTTTGCCTAAAATTAAGCTTCCTACATTTAATGGTGAATATGAGCAGTGGCTCGAATTCAAAACCAATTTTATAAACACTATCGATTCCAATTCATCATTAAGTGGAGGTCAAAAGTTTAACTTTTTAAAGGCTGCGTTGGAAGGTTATGCCAAACGAACAATAGAGGGTTGTACTGATTCCCAAGACTACCATGCTGCATGGAATATGCTTTGTGACAAATTCGATCGAAAAAAGCTTCTAGTCGACACCCACTTAAAATCTATTTTCAATTTAAATTCGATACATAAAGGCACATTCATGCAATTCAGAGGGTTAATCGATGAAGTTTCAAAGCATTTATCATATTTAGAAGGAATGAAGCTCACTAAAGAGTCTCTATGGGATATGACAATTATTCATGTTGTGTACAATAAATTAGACAAAATAACTCAAAATAAGTGGAAAGAATATCACACTTCAGTAGAATTGCCTTACTTAAATGAATTTCTTGAATTCCTGAAACAGAGACAAGACATATTACAATCTCAAGAAGAGCCTCATTCCTCCTCAATGATGACCGTCAAAAGTCACTCTGGGTTTCATAAACCTCTACAATCTCGATCACAATTTCATTTATCAATAAATCGAGTTCAGTGCAATTTGTGCAAGAGTGATCATTTAATATATTCTTGCCCCGAATTTTTAAGATTAACAATTAATGACAGATGGGAAAAAATTAAATCTTTAAAACTTTGTCCGAATTGTTTACGTTTTGGTCACTCCAAGGAAAGGTGCAGTAGCGGATCATGTCGTAAGTGTAAACGTAAACACAACACTTTATTACACCAAGATTATTCTCGTTCATATCAAAGTCAAAACACACAGTCAAATGCATACAACAACAACAATCAATACAATTCACGAGACACAATTCCATCAGTAGGTGCTCATAATCATCCAAATAATAGTGACCAGGTGTCACACAATTCACAAACAATTTCTCACAATATTCAAACAATTTCAGTCCCAAATCAACAATGTTTAGTTACAGACAGAAATACACAATCTAATATAATTCTGTCGACAGTAACATTCAAAGTTAAAGACCAAAACAATCAATTGCATCAATGTAGAGCTCTGCTAGATTCAGGAGCCCAATCCCATTTAATTACCGAAGAGTTTGTTAAACGGTTAGGGTTACCATTAACCAATACCAATTTAGCTATTATTGGTATTAATCAAGTGGTTTCTACTTTAAAAAAGAAAACTTCAATTACAATTTTCTCAAACAAAAATAATTTCCAATTTCAATTATCTTGTTATGTAACACCATTTATTTCAACTATTCCGTTACAACAATTTGATATCTCTACAATTTCCATTCCTCAAAATATAGAATTGTCTGATCCTACTTTCAATACTCCTCAGAACGTTGACATGATCATAGGTGCCAGTTTGTTCTGGGAACTGTTGTTAGAGGGCAATATTAAATTAGGAAAACATGCACCAATGCTTCAAAATACCAAACTTGGATGGGTAATATCTGGTACTGTAATGAATGCGACATCAACGTCGTTATGCAATTTTTCACAATGCTTTATACCAGAAGACAATCAGTTACGTAAATTCTGGGAACTCAATGAGATAAATGAACCTATGATGTTATCAAAAGATGACGTCCAGTGTGAGGAACTGTTTACCAAACACACTCAAAGAAATGAAAACGGGAAGTTTGTAGTGAAGTTGCCCTTTAAATATTCTACTGATTTATTGGGAGATTCAAAAAACATAGCAAAACAACGATTCATATCACTCGAAAACCGATTCAAAACTCATCCTCAATTTTATCAATTATACAAAAATTTTATACATGAATATATCGATTTAGGTCACATGACCAGGGTGGAAAGTGACATGGTCACTGAACCAACTTATTTCTTTCCCCACCATGGCATATACAAGCCTAGTAGTCTGACTACTCAACTTAGAGTGGTCTTCGATGGATCAAGTCCAAGTAGTTCTGGATGGTCTCTCAATGAGTTACAATATGTTGGACCAAAGGTGCAAAATAACATATTTGACATTTTAATTAGGTTCCGACTATACAAGTATGTCGTGTCTGCTGACGTTAGTAAAATGTATAGGCAGATCCTTATACATGATGCACACAAGCCCCTTCAACAGATCTTGTGGAGGGACAACCAAGCAGATGAATTTTCAATTTACCAATTAAACACCGTTACGTACGGTTGTACTAGTTCGCCATACTTAGCAATAAAATGCATAAATCAATTAGCAATCGATCACTGTAATACATTACCGACAGCTTCACAGACAATTCTTAATGATTTCTATGTTGATGACCTAGTAACAGGTTCTAATGACCTTTCAGAATTACAAGCCCGATGTAAAGATATTTCAGACATATTAAAATCAGCAAAATTCATACTAAGAAAATGGGTTACAAATAATCAGAGTGTTCTCATGAACATTCCATGTTGTGATATTCCGAATGAAATTTTAAATTTCGGTGAACACGAAAGCTGTAAAACCTTAGGTGTACAATTTAATAGTAACAAAGACATTCTAAATTTTAAAATATCTTCAATTCTACACGATAATTCTATTACTAAAAGAAAGATATTATCTATCATTTCACAGATCTGGGATCCTCTTGGTCTTCTCTCTCCAGTAATTGTACTTTCTAAACTCATAATTCAAAAATTATGGACCCTCAAATTAAATTGGGACGAAAAGGTTCCACATGGCATTTATATTAAATGGACACAATTTTACAATCAATTGTCCCAACTCAATCAATTAGAGATTCCTAGGCATGTTCTTGGATCCAATCATTCCATACTAGACATTCATTGTTTCTGCGATGCATCTCAAGATGCTTATGCAAGCTGTATATATTTCCGAAGCATAAATGCAAGTGGCAGTTATCAAAGTCATTTAATTTGCTCCAAAACTAAAGTTGCACCATTAAAGCGACTCACAATTCCCAGATTAGAGTTATGTGCTGCCCTACTGGGAGCACAATTAACAGCCCAAGTTGTCAATGCCAGTTCACCGTCAGTACCGATATACTATTGGTCCGACTCTCAGATAGTAGTATGTTGGATACAAAAGGATCCTAATCAATTACAACAATTCGTAGGCAATCGCGTCGCCAAAATTCAACAGTTAACCAACAAAGATGATTGACATTATGTTAACACTAAAGAAAATCCTTCAGACCTGGCTTCCAGAGGAGTTTTACCAGAAGATCTAGCTAACCGTGAATTGTGGTGGAAGGGGCCAATTTTTCTACGTGGTCCTATAGACAAACCAGCACCTCCTGCAATGTCTGAAATTGAACTTCCTGAACAAAAGATTAAAAGCTCGATATTATTTTCTGCCCACTCTGCACCACTCTTTCTATTCTCTCGATTTTCTAATATTTCAACGTTAAAACATGTCGTTAGTTATTGTCTTCGATTCCGTAATAACGCTTGTAAAAAAAGATCAGAAAGAACGATAGGCCCTTTAACTCTTTCCGAAGTAGAACAAGCATCATTGCGATTAATAAAACTCGCACAATTGGATTCATTCGCGGAGGAATTATCTATTTTAAATTCCAATAAACCATTACCAATCAAACATAAACTGTCAAATCTTACTCCATTTTTAGATGAAAACCATGTATTACGAGTAGGGGTTCGACTCAGATTATCTGGATTAGATTTTAACTCTAAACACCCTATATTAATTTCATCTAACCATCCTTTCACTAAGTTGCTATTTGAACATAAACATAAAGTCCTATTACATGCAGGTCCTCAACTCCTTCTCTCATCAATTCGACAATATTATTGGCCAATTCGAGGGAGAGACCTTGCAAGAAAAACGGTAAGAAATTGTCTTACTTGTTTTAAATTTAAACCTACATTTGCCAGTTGTCGAATGGCCAGTTTGCCCGAAGCTCGCACAACCCCATCACTGCCATTTCAGCACTGTGGCATAGATTTTGCAGGACCATTTTTACTAAACAATAAATCGGGTAGGGGAGCCAAAGAAAGGTTACGTTTGTGTTTTTGTATGCTTTTGTACCAAAGCAATTCATCTTGAACTCATTACAAATCTCACAACCGACTGTTTCCTATCCTGCTTGAAGCGTTTCATAGCTCGACGAGGTATCCCCAATGATATTTATTCAGATAATGGATCCACTTTCGTTGGAGCTCGCAATGAACTTAAACAATTTGGTCAATTTCTTTTAAAAAATAATACTTATATTCACAATTACGCTATTAATCATAATATAAATTGGCATTTCATTCCACCGTATGCGCCCAATTTTGGCGGTCTTTGGGAGGCGGCAGTTAAAAGCATGAAACACCATTTAAAGAAGGTGTTACTCGACAAAAAACTTATCTATGAAGATTTCAATTCTTTGCTAATTCAGATCGAGGGAGTCTTAAATTCTAGACCTATGTTTGCACTCTCTAATGACCCAACTGACCTAACGCCACTTACTCCTTCCCATTTTCTGATTGGCCGTCCTATTACAACCATTCCCGACACTGACTTAAGCACAATACCTATAGGCAGGCTATCCAACTACAAAACGATTCGTCATATGTATCAACAATTTTGGAATCGTTATGTGAAAGAATACGTTTCGCAACTGCAACAGCAATACAAATGGAGAGAATCTTCATCACATTTGAAGATTGGAACTTTAGTGTTAATTCGAAGTTATCAACAACCACCATGTAGATGGCCTTTGGGACGTATTATTAGTTTGCATTCGGGTAAAGATAAACTTTCAAGAGTGGCAGAGGTAAAAACAAACAATAAGACTGTTATTCGTTCTATTCGTCATTTGTGTCCGTTGCCAATGCAGCAAGAGAGTGTTAGTGATAGTATTGATACGTAAGACTTTATTTATATTTATTATCTATTTTGAAGGTACCCTTCAACGGGGGAGTTTGTTTAAAATTATTTCAATATATTTCTATTCTATGTATAATTCCTAGCAATAAAATTTAATTGTCTAGACGGCAACCCTGTCAGCCCTTGGCAAAGTCTGTACAAATTTATAAGAACAGTATGTTTCCATATGTTGCCATAAGAGCACTCAATAAAGAACGTGTGAAGAGATTTGGTTTTACAAGTTATTTCTTCACCCTATCGATCAAATATTTACCACCACGATTAACCAGCGACCAGTCAATTTAAATCAACAATTTAAACAGCCTTGAAAGTTTTCTACAAATTTTTCGGCTATTTTTTAAATTTTGACCATAGGAAGCACAATTTTATTGTTAATGTATATGGACAAAAAATGCATAGAATTCCACTTATAAGTAAAAAAAACTGAACAATGGGGTAATTCATTCCTTTCTCAAAAACGCAACGAGTTGAATAAAAAATATTAAATAGAATTTATTCTGTTAGAATGCCTATTCCTCTTGCCTTATTATAGAAATTATTTATTTATTTTGTTACATTTTGGCACCTTTACAAGTATAATAGGAAGCATACTAAGCAAACTTTTAATTAAATATTAGAAACAAAAACTTGAAGATGAGTTATATAATTTATCGATCCAGCGTTGCAAAAATTGGTTGGATCCAACCGCTTTTATATAATGAAAAAGTGTGCACAAAATAAGACTATTACCTTCTCCTTTTCGTTTACGAAACTTTAAATATACTTTTCTACTTTTCGTAAAATCCCTCTTCATATTATTTAAAAATGTTTTAAACTGTAACTTAAAAACTATTAAAAAAATATCATTATGTTTGACTTTATTTCTATGTGGGGTCGACTTTTCTAAATATATTTATCCATAAGTTTTGTATTGGGTCTTAACAATATCATTCCACTTCATCAATATATTCTTCTCTGACTAGGACTTCTCTCTCTCTCAAACTTCTTCGAGGAACATGAAAATCAGCAAATCTTTTTATGGTTTGATTACTCATCTCGGCTAACTATCTTAACCAATAATCTGGTCTTATTAAATTCATTATATGCACTCATGCATGCGTTGTTCTTCTTTATTTATAAATTAACCACATTTATTTCTCTACATCATAACTAGTCTTACGGCAATGTTATAGAATTTTTATTTTTGTTTCATAAAAAGACATTATGTCATATAACAATCTTAATGAAAACCTACTGCATCAGTTGCAGAGGCCTTTCAAGCAGGGGAAATTAGGTGAAACCGCCTTGAAAATTCTGGTGTCGAAAGTCGAAAAGAGTGTCGACCACAAAAAAGTTATCTTTTTTGGTATAAATAAAATGTGCATTTGATAATATCCTCTTCTTCTTCAGTGAATTATCCAGTCCGGATTCTGGCGATCATCAGGGCTATCATGGTTTTGTTGACTTCTCTGCGAAACAGCTACGCGGAGGTCATCCCAAACCATTGTCGGAGGTTGTTTAACTACTAGATACAACGGCGTCCCGGTCCTCTTTTACCAAATACTTTACCCTGCATAACAAGTTCAAGAATTCGGCATTTTTCTTCGTTTTGCTTCACCTGCCCGAGGTACTCAATTTTACGTTGTTTCACTAAATTAAGCATTTATTTTCTTTTCTCGTACGCTGTAGGACCTCAACGTTGGTGACCTGGTCCACATACGATATTTTTAGTATCGTTCTGTAGATCCACATCTCGAAGGCTTTGCAAGGTTTCCGTTTTTGTTTATGAGGTTCCCGTTATCTTGTATTGACTAGTGACTTCTCACATCTTTTGGTGGATAATAATATGATCGTGTTTCACTTGAAGCTCTTTAATTAGTTTACATTTTCTTGCATCCATGTCTCCTTGGCTCTTCTTATTTCTTTTTCAATTTTTTGGTTAATTTTTTGGTATTTTTTTGCGTCCGTATTTTTGATAAATCTTCTTTGCTCCCTCCTCTGCAGAATGTCATGAGTTATCCAATCTTTATTTTTTACTCTGGTTTTCTTTCCCAGATGTTCTTTTCCCGCGTTTTGCATGACATCTTTGATATAACTTCATGTTTGTTCTAGACTATGTTCTTGTTGTTTAGCGGTTTCTAGTTTTTCTCTCATGACATCTCTTACGTTTTGATGAACTACGGGGTCTTTTAGAGTATCATAATCCAGGTTCTGTTTAGGTTTACTTTTGATGAGTTTCTTTAGTTTGAGTTCTATCTGGCCCACTAATGGGTTGTGGTCTGATGAGACGTCTGCTCCTGGGAAGTTCTTCGCCGAAGTCATCCTGTTCTTAAAACTTTTGTCCCCATCGAGTCAATATGTAGCGCACTAATGAGAAAGAAAATCAACAACAGACTCTACAGAAGTAGATCATTTAAATACTTTAGAGGAAAATGATATCCGTGAACACATTTTAATGTACCGTATACCTAAATGCAACTAAGGTGTGCACTCAAGAGGGTGTATTGTCACCAATATTATAAAATATAGTTAATGACCTGATTTATAGGCTTACCTGCCAAGAAATCTGGGTCCAGGCTTTCGAAGTTTACACTGTAATAGTGGCTAGAAGAAAATTTCTAGTGTTGTTACGGATTGGATGCCATATGCCCTTCATTAATCAGAGAATTCGTGTCTGAATTTTCAATGAATTCTTCCAAAATTAAATTAGTAGCCTTCGCTAAGAAAAGAAAGCTTACTGGACTGAGTAAGCTAAAATTATTTGGGAAGAAACTGGAAAGAATCAATGAGGTTAATAATCTAGTGGTAACTCTGGATTCCAAACCCAATTGGAGCACACAGTAACAATATTAGTTTTTTATTTTAGTTAATTACAATTTAACTGGAAATAATCCACAATTAAAGATAAAAATATGTTTATTGACGTTTTAATTTCCACTTCGGAAATCGTTCTCATGTTCAATCGTTCACTGTTTGTATTTTGAGAACGATTTCCGAAGTGGAAATTGAAGCGTCAATAAACGTATTTTTATCTTTAATTGTGGCTTATTCGCAGTTAAATAGTAATTAATTTAAAATGCCACAAGAAAATAGCTTCAGAACAATATTTATTTTAGTTGTTCATTGAGTGGCAAGACCACCTCTCTTAAATAGTGTTTAAGGTTTTAGCCGGAACAAGGTTATTCCGGTACTACCCAGGGCTCTTCTGGCCTAGTATCCTATCTATCTATCTAATCAGCCTTAAACGCCCACTCTTGGGCATAGGCCTCCCCTGTTAATCTCCATTGGTCTCTATTTTGGGCGATCTGCATCCAGTCCTTTCCTGCCGTTCTCTTAAGGTCGTCAGTCCATATCATCTGTGGTCTTCCTCTTTTTCTTTTCTTTTCCCATGGTCTCCAGTGTAGAATTTGCTTATTTCATCTTTCATCTTTTGCCGGAGAGTGTGACCGGCGAAGTTCCATTTAAGTTTTGCAACCTGTCTTGATACATCGTCCACCTTTGATTTTTCTCTGATCCATGAGTTTCTTTTCCTGTCTTTAAGACCGATATCCAGCATCTGTCTTTCCATTGCTCTTTGTGTTTTGGATATCCTGTCGATGTTCTGCTTTGTGAAAGTCCATGTTTGTGAGCCATATGTGATAACTGGTAAACTGCACTGATTGAATACTTTCGTTCGCATATATTGAGGGAACTTTGTTTTTTTTTTTAGAATATATGATAGTTTACCAAATGAGGCCCATGTTAGTCTAGTTCTTCTTTTTATTTCTTCTGTTTGATTGTCCCTGTTCAGCTTTATTATCTACCCCAGGTATATGTATTCTGCCAACTGCTCTAATTTATTCTGTTTGACTACTATTTTTAATTGGTCTTCTTGGTTTGTCATAGTCTTGGTTTTACTATAGTTCATCTCTAGACCTACCTCTGTCGCTTTTCTATCTAGTTCCTCAACCATCTTCTGTAACTCTTTCTTCTTATCTGTTATCAGGACTATATCGTCTGCATATTTCAAGTGGTTCAAAAGCTCTCCATTTATTCTTATTCCGTATGTATCCCATTCTAATTTTTTAAATATATCTTCCATAGCCTGATTGAACAATTTTGGTGATATTGTATCTCCCTGCCTGATTCCTCTTTCGAATTTTATTGGTTCTGTAGCTTGGCCTAGTATCCTACTCGGCCGAAAGATACCAGGGTGTCTTGTTCCGTGACGTAAATGTCCAAAAAATATTTCCCCCATCGTTCTTCTACTTCTTTAAGTGCCATCTCCACGACGGAGGTTGACAATCATCATGGCTATTCTGACCTTCGAGGCAGCTGCACTGAACAATTGCCTTAAGCTGTAACCAAACCACTCTCTCAGGTTCTTCAACCAGGAAACGCGTCTTCTTCCTAAGCTTCTTCTACCCTCTCTTTTTTCTTGAATTATGAGTCTCAAGATGTTGAATCTTTCGCCTCTCATTACATGTCCGAGATATTGCAATTTCCTTTCTTTTATTGTATTTTCTATTTGCATTCGTGACTGTATCTACCCATGGAATCCTTAACAATCTTTTCATTGTCCCGTTGCCTGTCAGAATTCAATGGATACCTTCTTAGACTCTTACTGGAATCTGGTAATACGGCAATTATAGAAAAAAGTAACAGGACTACGCGATTCTTCTGAAACTACAAAAAGTTTTAGGTAAATCCAGGAGGTTGAAATCAAACATAATTGTGGGTTACACACATCGAAAAAATACATTTGAACTTGAAAAATTTGCGGTAGAAATGAGAAAAAAATGAGTTTATGCTCTGCTTATAGGGGTAAACCAGTCGCCTAATATTTAACTATTGCAAAGGAGGGTAAGATAAGCTTAAATCTAAATTTTCAGCTTAATCCATGCAGTCTGACAGAACTGGGAGGTAAGGTCCTATTTCCTGCCAGAGTTCCTGGACTATATGATGTTTAAAGTAATGTCTCAATTTATGTTAAAGCGTATTATATATCATTTTTTTTTCTTCATTATTAAATATATAAAATTTAATGTTCCTCCGTAATTAATTTTGCCTAATCTTCATTTTATCTGCTTATTAAAATAACTTTTAGAGTGTAGCTTTTTTTCTCTGAACCTTAACATTTTTGCTTTCACAATAATGTAATTCGCAGTCGCAGATACTGACTTTTAATATCCCAATAAGCCAATAGAGAATGAACTATCCTGGACCACACGTGCAGCAGTTTTGAAATTAAATTTGCAAACAAAGTTGTTGCAGCAACTTTTTATTGGGCTCTTCATTAGTCACAAGCGAGATTCCCAAACGGTCCTCTATAAAATAGGATCGGTTTTATTACTTTTCATTTTGCTCAACTACTATTTGTGCGTTTCTCTCTTCTGAAACTGCTAAAAGCTATATTTCTAATTTGTTTAAACTGGTTCCAACCGCAAATATGACATTGTGCATTTTCATTGTGTTTACCTACCTCATGTAACCCATGTAACCTCATGAGTTAAGTTTTTACTAAAAAGTTTATGCAAGTTTTTATTCAATTTATAAAAATAGTAATGTATAATAAAATATACTACAAAATCTAGTCGGAAATGCCAAAAGGCAAATAAATGCGGTATGGTATGATTATGAATGCAGAACTGCAGTAGAGAAAAAAAAAGGCAAGCTAGGCTTAACCAACATTAAAGAAACATAAGAAATAGCAAATAATTTTATAACGAAAAGAGGAGAATACAAGCGACTAGAATATGCAAAGAAAAAAGAGAGGCTTTAAATAATCAAGTAAAAGAATAAAATAAAGCACACAGTCATTTAGACCAAAAGTAACAATATGCAAAGACAAGGACAAGGAACTATCAACAGAGAAACAAAAAATTATAATAATATGGAAAGAATAGTTTGAGTCCTAAATGCAGACAATGAAAATGATGAAAACGAGACAATATATTTTACAGCGGAGCAGCACATTGAAAATCCGAGTTATGAAGAAGTAGTTCATCGTCAGTTGAAGAAATCGACGGAGTTTCGACAGAATTGTTGAAATATGGAGGACCTGAATTCTTGAAAATAATCCATCTATTGATAAACTTGGTATGGACCAAGAAGCAAATGCCGGAGAAATGGGTAGTTAGTCTTATACAGCCAATATATAAAAAAGGAGATAAGATACAAAATCTTTTCTGGCATTATCTACGCTAGATTGTCAGAATACTCCGAAAATATAATTGGTGGTTATCAAAATGGATTCAGACCAAATAGAGCAGACCAAAGCAAGACACGACTAAGGTAAACGTTCAAGGAAATTGATTTCGAAGCATAAAAAGAGGGTTTACAATAAACGAAGAAAAAAATAAGTACATGGCCAAAAGAATACCTGATGATGAAAATAATACATCAATAGACAACTATACTGTTGAACGTGTGGATGCCTTCACATATCTGGGCACAGAAATCAATCAGAAGAAATTCGTAAGTAGCGAAACTAATGCACGTATTTCCAGTGGATATCATACATACTATGCTAATAAAAGATTGATGACATAAAAATTATTGTACAAAAGAATCAAAATGACTGAAACCAAAAAAGGAGGAAGCCCAACTCAGGACATTCGAGAGAAAGATACTGAGAAAAGTATATGGCGGGTGTAAGAGGAAGACGACATATGGAGAATCAGGAGAAACGACAAAGTTAATGAACAAAATTGAGAGTGTAACATGGTAAGATTTGTACAAAGTCAAAGACTATCATGGCTGGGACATGTTCAGCGATAAGAAGACATCAAAATGACAAAGAAGATGTTGCAGTGGAAACCGGTAGAAAGGCGGAAAAAAGGAAGGCCCAAGACGAGACGGTTGAATGGAGGAGAAGGGCCCAAGAGAGATCTAAATGAAAGGACATAGCCAGACAGGCAAAGACCGTTCCAGGTTTATGATGCCAAAAGAAAAAGAACTACTCACACCTCGGCCAATATCACAAGCTTAATCTAGAGCAGCAAAAAGTAGTATCAATAAATGTGATAAAGTCCTGGATGTAATTCAGAAATTATTTACAACGCCATCAAACTTGACGACAAGTTTAGGCGCATTGGAAAAGCATGGGCCTGCAATTGAACTTACTCAAAAACAAGTAATTCATGCAGAGAAACTAATAAATTATATTTTCTATAAGGCGCAACTCGAAACTCTTAATTACAACTGTTTATTGCAAAAACAACAGTAGCAGTACGCATATTTACAGGCATTATACAATCAGCATATACAATCAGCATATACAATCAGCATATACAATCATGTTTACAACCAGGGCCACCATATATTCACTCTTTCACTAACACTCTATCTCTCTCACCAACAGAACCATCCTCTCAGCACCACATACAACCACGTTCACAAAGAAGATCGTGTATTATCAGCATATGAAACCAGCACATACTCAACAACCCGAACAAGCTGATAGTGACTTGCAAATAGTCTCACAATATTTACGTTACTTTAATACCACTGATTAAAGCATTGTTCTAAAATATTGATCTAGGTTAATAGCGATCTATATATATATATATATATATATATATATATATATATATATATATATATATATATATATATATATATAAGGATCACTCAGACGAGTGGTGGGTTCTTATATCGGTCTCTAGGTGGAGAAATAAAAGACAAAGTTGATAGGCTACTTTATCTATTTTGAAGACGTTTCGCTTTCGAGTTTTGAAAGCATCATCAGTTCATCTAAAAAGTACAATATGAGAACCACACAATCATGGAAACGATGTTAATTGTTACCTTAAAAAGATAGGTAGCAGTCAATTAACAATAATGTGAATGAAACTTTGATTTTAACTTTAGGTAGCATTATAAGTGATATTAATAAAAATTATAAAAGTAGTGTAAATGAAGTTACCGATCAAAGCCCTACAGCAGTCGCCGGAAAAATGGCGTTAGATGAACCGGAACGAACTAAACCGCGAAAAGAGAGCCAACCTTGAGGTATATACATATATATATATATATATATATATATATAATATATATATATATATATATATATATACTCCCCGTCGCGTCGCTAAAAACCTCAAAGTTGCAGATAATCGGTGTAATTGAACACTTCATTACACGTAGATAACTCATCATTAAATTTAGTGCATTTATTACTTCTTTCATTAAATTATTATGAGAGTAAGTGGCTCTTTTTTCAATCCAAATCTTTTGCGATCTTCTTGTTTTTTTGTCTTTTACCACTATTAATTTTTTAATTAAACACACAACAGCTAATGCTGATTAAAAATCGTCTCATATATACTGGAAATTAAATCATATATACTGGAAATTAAGTACGTATATCTATAGTCTATTTTCTCATTTTATATTGAGTTCTTTACTGCCCAATGTTCCACCATATCGAATGCTTGTTCAAAGTCTATAAATGCCATATACATTGGGATTTGATATTCGTTGGCCTTTTCAATTAATATTTTTATCCTAAGCAAATTTTCGCCTTTACTGAATCCTTTACTAAAATTGGCTTGCTCTCTTGACTGATAATTATCTAACTTAGTTGTTATTCTGTTTATTAGTAGTTTTGATAACAGTTTGTACATAACATTAAGTAGCGTTATGGGCCTATAGTTTTTTTTAGATCTTTTCTATAGCCTCTCTTAAATAGTAATAGTGTTATTGCCACGTTACATGTGGTGGGTATTTGTTTTGTGTTTAATATTTTATTCAATAGTACATAAAGGACTTCCACTGTAGTTTTCCCCCTATTTTTTAGCATTTGGACAGTTATTCCATCTTTTCCAGAAGATTTGGTATTCTTCATTTCTTTGAATGCTTTTTTTATTTAATTTTTACTGATTTCTGGTTGTAGGTCAGGGTTACCGTTCTTTATTTTGAGTTGTAACTGATTACGGATTTCTTGGTTTGGTTTTTGTTCTGTTTTATAGACATTTGTATAATATTCGTGCGTTATCTGTAAAATTTCTTTTATATTGTTGGTCTCCACTCCTTCTTTGTTCTTTATGCTATTAATTTGTATGTTTCCCAGGTTCTGCTTTAAGGACTTCATGTTTCTATTTTTTTCAATTTTTTTCTTTATCTTTTCTTGCTGTACTCTCCGTTTACACTCCTTGATATTTTTCCTAATAGTTTTATTATTTCTTTGTATTCCATCTTATTTCTGTCCCTTTGTTCTAGTTCTTCTTGTGTTCATAAGAATCTTTGTTTCCTGGGATATGTAAGTTTCTTTTTTTTTTGTTATTGTCTGTGCTATTTCTTTACCCATACAATTTCTGATTATTTTCCATTTTTTTTGCTTGCTTCAAATCTACTATCAATGATCAGCTAACGATCATCAAGCAAACATACAAGGAGAGGATGTTTTGATTCGCGTATAATGATGATTTCAAAGAACGTACCATTTGATTTTACACGTTTACAATTTCCCGAGCTTTTGGCTTGGCAATGACAACAAACAAATCATAAAGCCAACAGTTGGATGTTTACGGAATTAACTTTTTAGTTTTTATGTTTTTCGCATGAGCAGTTATTGGCATGTCATGAAATCGTCATCGTTGTATATTTATTTAACGCAAAAAAATTTATTTTTATTATAGTGTATTTTTATGTATGAGAGAGTAATAAAACAATAAATTATGTATGCAAATCCCTAAACTGTTGATACGGGTGACTCAATGAAAAACAGATATTTGTCAACAAGTTTACAGAAGTATATAGGAAAACAATTTTAAATTGAGTATGATCACCAGATATAAAGGTTGGAGCAGAATAGAATACAATAGTTGTGAGGGTTACTAATCTCTAAATAAGCTTGCCAGTGTCGGAGTGATGGAGGTTAACAGGTACTAATGAATTTGCAAGAAATGTAAGATGTTTATTTTATTGGTTATATATAACCAATAAAAGTTTAATAAGTACCTACCTATTTGCAAAATAAAGTTTAATTCTTTAGATAAAATAAAACGTTTTATTTTATCTGAAATGAGTGCATTCCACGAAGTAAGGGTTCCAACAATCAAACATTTAATTCTTTAATTCCAGGAATCTACGACAGTAATTGACTAGATAATTACCTTCTAAACTTATTCCACAGAAAATGTGATAGTGGGTTTTTCCATTTTGTAGGAAGGTCCAAGTGGCGTATTCAAAATTCTTAACAGTTCACTAAAAGTAGGTACTTCAGTTGCAAGGTGCAGTTTATTGTGTATACTAGTGTTATGGAAAATTTGGAAGTGCCGTGTAAATGCCGAAAAATTGGTCCTTTAACAGTTAATAAAAAAACATTAATATTTAATTGTTTTAAATCATTTACAGACAAACGTTTATGTGAAAGTGTTGATGAGACCGTTGAGGTAGTTAGCAGTACACTTTTTGTTGGGAAATCTACGATTTACAGAGTTACTTGCAGTTATTTACAGAGTTACTAAAGAAGAGAAATGTGGTAGTTTTCAAATGCCACGTAATGCTCCAGGGAAACCAAAATTTCAAATAGAATATCATTTTAAAGAAGGACTTCGACGGAAAGTGCATGAATTCTTCTTTAGACAAGAATTTCCATAAAGTTCTTGTCTCAGTTCAAGATGATAAGGATTACCCAAAAATGAGTCGAAGTACGTTATGGAAACTTTTAAAAGAAATAGGCTTCCGCTGGAAAAAGAATCCCAGAAAGTCTATTTTATTAGAAAGAAGCGATATTGTCATATGGAGAAGACATTTTCTAAGAACCATAAAGGAAATGAGAAACCAAAAAAGAAAAATATTTTATCTTGATGAAACATGGATCAACGAGGGTCATACACCAAATAAATTTTGGCAGGATGAAACTGTTACAAGTCAAAGGCACGCTTTTGTAAATAACTTATCTACTGGTTTAAACCCACCATCAGGATAGGGACGCAGGCTGATAATAGTACACATTGGCAGTTCAGACGGTTTTGTTGAAGGTGGTTTATTAACTTTTGAATCAACTCGTACCGGTGACTACCATGAAGACATGAACGCTGATTTCTTTCAAGAATGGTTCGAACAAATGATAGATCTTCTTCCTAAGAACTGTGTAATAGTAATGGATAATGCAAGTTATCACTCCAGACTTATAGAAGGACTTGTCACAACCAAGTGGTTAAAAAAAGCCTTGCAGAATTGGCTGAGTTCAAAAAATATTACGTACCATCCCGGATCTATAAGAAAGGAACTTTATTCGTTGTGTGCCCTTCATAAAGAAAAATTTAAAAAATACGAAATTGATGAAATTGCCAAAAATCGTGGAATGACAGTACTTAGATCCCCACCATATCATTGTGAATTAAACCCGATTGAACTGGTATGGGCACAGATAAAGAGTGAAGTTTCAAGAAAAAATACCACTTTTAAAATTCATGATGTTAAACAGTTGTTTTTGGAGGCCGTAAATAATGTAAAACCTGAAAACTGTGAAAAGGCAGTAAATCACACTATTAAAGAAGAGGAAAAAATTTGGAAGCTGGACAATATTACTGATAAAATGATCGAGCCAGTTATTATAAATCTTGGTTCTGAAAGTTCATCTTCTGAATCTGATTTGGATTTGTAACAAGTAGCTGTAAGTTTTATATTAATATTTTTATTCATCTATTTAACATACCTTAGACGGTTTTAAAAACTCTTTTTCTCTTTTGTAATTTTTAAAAATTAAAAAAAATGTGAATTTTTTAAAACCCTTTTTAATGTAGGCCAGTCAGTTCTAATATAGTGTGTGATAAAAGAGGTCACTTTTGTTTACATACACATAACACTTTATAACACTGAAATAATTAATTTATTTTTTACAATTATTCAAAGTAATTTTTCAATTAATCTTGAGCACGCCCATGGAGTGGTCGGAGGTACCAGTTAAAATTATGCTAATTACTCTCTCGTTCATAAAAATAAACTATAGTAAGTACTAAATTGATTTAAATTTTTTCATACATAATATGCTCAAGTGATTTTACCGGGTCAGCTACTAGTATTATAAAAATGACTGTACAATATTAATAAAGAAAAGTCACATGATCAACATATATTAAAATTACAATAAGCCTATGTCAAAATCCTTATTGCTGCCAGTCATCTTTTAAAAATCTGAAAGACGAGACGATCCTGATGCTGAGATTGGCCGTTCTTCAAAAGTTTAAACGTGTTTGGGATAATCCTGAGAAGGATATTACATTTAGTAATATTAGAGGTTTCATTAAGGGTTAAAGTTAAAAATTATCTCAATCATTAAGAAGGTAATAGACGATAATAGGGGCAGTTTAAAAACTGAATTATGGTTTATAAAATTAGGAGGAGAGAAAGCAATCTGAGTGAAGTTGGGAGGAAATTTCGGATAATCGCGGTGTCAAGAAGTTTGTTTTTATGACGTAACACTTTTAAACCCTTAAATATTAAACGTTTTATTAAAAAGTTTTAAACTAGTGCTTCGCTGCATCATGTCGTTAACCATTTTATAAATAAAACGAGAGCCAAGGAAGCAATGAATAAAAAACATGTAGGCGTAGAGAATATTTTTAAAACAGAAATTAATAAAAATAAGAGATTAGAAGACAATATGTATTTGTGATTACATTTACGTTCCTAATATAAAAGAAAAATGAACAAGCTGATAGAATAAAGTGTTTTCCTTACAAAATAGTAGTGTAGTTTGGCTTCTTCTATAAATAAGACTACTATTTATTTATCATATACTTCTTCGTCTAGTCATTCACGTCCACATCTGAACATAAGCCTCTTCAAGTCTTCCTTTCCATTGTTTTTTATTGTACGCTACTTGTAGCCAATTTTTCCCGGCAGTCCTTTTCAGATCATCTGCCCATCTCATAGGAGGTCTGCTTCTGGGTCTTTTGTGATGGTATGGTCTCCAGGTTAAAATTGATCTGTGCCATTTATTTAGATCGCTCCTAGCTACATGTCCAGCGTATTCCCATTTCAACTTTAATGATTTTTGCACCACATCGGTGACTTTGGTTTTCTGTCTTATCCATGTGTTTGTTTTCTTCTCCTTAAGTGATATACCTAGCATTGCTCTTTCTATCGCGTGTTGAGTGACTCTAAGTATATTAAAATTCTTTTTTGTGATTGTCCATGTTTGTGCCGCATAAGTTAATATCGGAATAATGCATGCATCAAAAACTTTAGATCTAAGATGTAATTGAATTTGTTGATTTCTGAGTATATAGTTCAGTTTACCGAATGCTGCCCAAGCTAACATTCTTCTGCTTTTTATTTCTTCAGTTTGAATTTCCCTATTTAGTATTATTTTTTGTCCTAAGTATATATTATGTTCTTCAACTTTTTCTATAACTTTAGCGTTTATTATTGTCACGGTGTCTACGGAGTGCATGACTTTTGTTTTGATTAAATTCATTTTCAGTCCTATTTTAGAAGATTCGGTATGTAGTTCTAAAAGCATGGTTTGCATTTCTTGTAGGTCAGTTGCTATCAGGATTATGTCATCTGCAAATCGTAGATTACTGAGGTAGCGGCCATTGATGTTTATTCCCTTATATTTCCAATTTAGGTTTTTAAAAACGTCCTCCAAAACTAAGGTGAACAGTTTGGGTGATAAAGTATCTCCCTGTTTAATGGTACAGGGTTCGTGTGTTCATTTTCATTTAGGTAGTATGTAGCTGTAGCTTGGTTCATAGTTTCTTTTATTAAGTTAATATATCTGCTGTCTATTCTACAATTTTGCATTGCGTTTATTACGGCCGTGTGTTCTATGGTATCGAAAGCTTTTTCGTAGTCTACAAATGCTAGGAAAACTGGAAACTTGTATTCGTTACATTTTTCTATTAATATTTTTGTGGTTAACAGGTGATCGGAAGTTGAATAGCCTTTTCTAAAACCTGCCTGTTCATATGGTCGGTATTCATCTAATCTCCTTGTTAGTCGAGTAGTTATGACTTTGGTGAGTATTTTAAACAGGTGTGACAGTAGGCTGATGGGTCTGTAGTTTTCCAATTTTCGACTATTACCTTTCTTGTGTAATAAGATTACTTTAGACATAGTATACTTAAACTGGCTTAATAAGTAGTTTGTAACATTTTGAGTATATATGTACAGCGTTAACAGGCCTTTTAGGCTCATTACTGGATGGTTAATTTCCATCGTTTTCTGTTCTTGGCTATTAGCTTTCAATCTTTAATTCCCATCTCTCTGACATCTTCCGTCACTACATCTCTACATTTCTTCCATGGTCTTCCTTTCAAGCACTCTCCAAGCAATATTCTTGACTAATTTATTACCTTGAATTTTTTCTAGATGTCCAAGACATTCTAGTCTACGTTTTTTCCTTACTTTTGTCATTGTAGAATTAGCATACAATTGGTACACTTCTGCAATAGTTCGTCTTTTCCATTATCCCTCTACTACTTCCACCAAACGTTCTGCGAAGTATTTTTCTTTCCCATGCTTCCAATCTATTCTGTATGATTTTGTTCTTAGTCAATGTCTCGGCAGCATATAGCATTGTGGGTCTAAGTATAGTTTTGTGTACTCTTATATATGTATTACGAGATATATCTTTGGTCTTAAATCATAATCATAAATTGCTAATTCGTGAGTTTTGGCAACATCAGAGAATTCTGACTCGGTATGCAGGTCTTAGAGAAATGAGCTTTCCGCTTGCCAGAATTCTTCTGTTGTTGGACAAAACTCGGGTCATGACAAATTTTATATCGGCTTTTGTTTTTTCAGCCACCTGATTTAGGTTTAAAAAAATCCACATGGTTTTGGATTTAAGAAAATGCACATGGTTTTTGTTTAACAAAATCCTTGATAAATCAATGGCGGTTTTATGAGAAAGCGAAGAGGTAGTAGTGGTAAACTTTTTTAGATATATTTTCAAATTGGTAAACATTTTAGCTTGTTTATCTCATTTTAGAGAATAAATCTCTAACGACTGGACTAATTTGTCATTTCCTAAATAAGAAAATTTCCAGAATTTTTTTCCTCTGCTATTATTCTTCTTGTTAATTGTTAGATAAAATTTTTCATATTAAGTCATTAGTAGTTTTCAGCTATCATAAAAACTTTACTATAATTTATTTTCAAACAAAGTATATTCGAGATACTTTTCGTCCATTTTTATATCATGTAGCTGTATTTTGAATAGTCTCTCAACAGGTTTAATCCGTCTCTCTAACATATACCTTTCTCTGACGTAAACATACTAGGATAAAGTATATTTCAAATCATACAAGTCTGGAATAACAAATTCTCAAGAATATATTAGAAAATATGAATGACGTGTTTATATATTGCACAGCAGGCAGACTATTAGCACAAATTTATTACATATTTATATTCAAGCTGCTTTATATGTAATTTTTCATACGCATCGCATTCATAAAGCCCTATCTCCAACGATTTCCACTGCAGCATAAAACTTCCAGCAGCATGCACACAATAACAGAGGTTATAAAAACCGTAATACATTACAATTTTCAACAGAATATTCTATATGTTGGGAAATGGATAAATAATAATGTAAAACCGCGAAAGACGCGCTGTGCATAAATCATATCGCTAAGATAACTTTTATTCTTTCAGAAAAGCATAATAAAACTAGGAAGATGAGACCTGAAAAATGTTAAACCTAAAACAAAATTGCAACAGCTACGCAATAACTTTCTTCATGAAGTACTAAAACCACACGATGAGCTACGGTTTACAGAAGCGAACTAGCCATATTCGTATTTAACTTTATAAATAATAAGAACTGCTGTTTTAAGAGAAATAATGCATATAATCAATCTTCAGATTTATTAGTACATTAACACTAGAAAGTCGGAGGGGCCAATATGGCCCCTGTTGCGATTTGAAGTTATTGTAGTTCTTTTATTTGACACAATAATAATTTCATATTTTATGACTTTTAATATTTTGATACAAAGTCTTATTTAACGCAAAAAATATTGTTTACTAAATTTATTAAATGGATTTTCTAACAAACCTACCATAGAAGTCTGAAGGGGCCAAACTGGCCCTGTATTAATTATTATTGTTTTCTCGGAAATTTGACGATTTTTTTTAACTTTCTGTCGGATAGATAAAATTATGTTTATGTACGTTTATTCCTAGAAGGTATTTTGTTACATACTGTTTGTTCCTTGAAAGTATTTTGTTTATTGAGCAGTTTATTAGGTTCTGCTGACTCTCGTTTCTAGAACATTGAAACATTTGTTCAATTGTGAAAATTCAAGACAACTATCAGAGCTTGAACTTCTTGAAGAAATACGAAAAATACAAGAAGATATTTCGGAAGGTGAATTTGAATTTGCAGAAAATAATGAGCCAGACGATGAACAATACGTACCACCACAAAATAATGATTCAAGTGACTCTGATGCTTCAGAGCAGTTCGAAAGTTTTATTGTATAAGACTCACCAATTTATGTAAATACTGCTTCTACAACTCAACAGCACGAGTCAGCTAATTTTGAATCCAAGTGCATCTAAGCCAAGTCACAAGAGAAAAAGAGGTCAACAAAGAAAAACTATTTCAATCGGAGACACCGAACAATCGAAAGACGGAACAACGTGGAAAGTTATTGATTCTGGATCAGTACCTGGTAAGATTATGATTTTTAGTATCTTCATATTCATTGAATGTTTACTTATTACAGGACACAAGAACTGGAGGCTGCCCTTGCTATTATGTACGCAAGTCTACGACGCCAAAAATTTCCCAACCAATTGCTTGTGGTCTACAGTATGGGGTCCTCAGTTTTTTACGCAAACTATGCCACGACACAGATTCAAGTATATTATAAAATATCTCAGATTTGACATAAAGCAAACGAGATCTGAACGATTGAAAACCGACAAATTTGCTCTAGCCTCTGCGGTTTGGAATGGATTTATAGAAAATAGTGGTGCATGTTATATACCGGGAATAAACCTTACTGTGGACGAACAACTACTGCCTTCTAATGCCAGGTGCCCGTTCACACAGTACATATCAAATATGCCGGATAAGTTTGGCATAAAATTTTGGCTTTTGATATGCGTGGAATCAAAATATATTGTAAATGGTTACCCTTATACTGGCACTGATCATCTATGCAAGAAAGATATGTGTTGGTGAACATGTTGTTTTGCGGTTAATGGAAAATCGACTGGGAAAGGGCAAAAATGTTACGACCGATAACTACTTTACATCGTTAAAATTGGCCAAGGCATTGCAAAGAAAATCAACAAGTCTTGTGGGTACTTTGAATCGCAACAGAAAGGAAGTTCCTCTAAGCGTAAAGAGTAAAAAATGGAGAATTATAAGTTACCCATATATTCCAGAGCGACGAAAAGATGACACTTACTGCATACCAAGGAAAGAGTCACAAAAATATGCTTTTGTTGAGCTCATTACATCAATCACTGGATGTTGCTGTCGATGGAAAAAAACTTCCTCAAACAGTAAGTTTTAATAATAAGAAAAAAATACGAGGTTGATGTATTGGACCAAATGGCGCGTCTTTATACTACAAAAGTTGCTTCAAGACGATGGCCAATGCACGTGTTTTATAACATTCTTGACTTAGGAGCAATAAATGCATGGATTATTTATAAAGAAGTTACTGGAAGTAAAATAAGTCGTCGTAAGTTTATTCTTCAGCTGTGTGAAGAATTACGGGCTCCATACCTTGCCTCCCGAAATCTGGTACTATACCCAGCACCACCGGATTTACCAGACACCAGCACTGTTACTAGCCAAAAAAGAAAAAAATGTCAGTTAAAAATGTTTTGTAAAGGAAATCATACTTCCAATGAGTGCCACGGCTGTAACAAGGCAATGTTTGGCAAATGCCAAAAACTGCAAACTGTATGGTGTTCCAAATGTTTAAAATGAAACTAAAAAATTAAATCAAATTCTATCGTCAAGAGTTTCTATAATTTCTTAAAACTGTTTATTTTTATTTTTTGTTTATTTCCAAATAAATAGTTAATTCTAAACTTGGTTTTTATTGATTTAGGAACTTGGGGCCAAAATGATCCCTTCGGACTTTCTAGGTAGATATGCTAAGCCCGACTTTCTAGTGTTAAAAAGCAACAAGTAGTTAAATATCTTTAAAAACTTTTTGCGCTTAATGTACTATTAATTACTTAATAACAAATTGAATGGAAGAAGAAAAGTCATAATAAAGTTTGATGCTGGAACAGGTAATAAAAGCTTTAATCATTGACTGAAGAAGATTATAAACACCGATAGATCTAATGCAGACAGAATAGGACTGCTAGTATTAATCTTTCAGATTTTAGGTAGTATCTGTTTTACTGTGCCAAGTAATTACCTTTTGCAGTGAATTTCAAAATAATCTTCTAGCTTATTCCATAGGTCTCCTCCATCTTCCAAATTTCTATATTTTGTGGTTTCTGCATCCATTTTCCTGCTGTTTTTTCTAGGATAAAATTATAAAACATGCATTAAAAGTCACAAAATGTTATAGGCGTAGGGTGCCTTCTGAATATTGACTATGGAGGCAGTTTTAATGTTAATTGAAATGTATCTGAAATACAGGAGTTCTTGTAGATACCACAAAATTCACAGAGCTAAAAGTTCCTAGGCAATGTATACAATTGTTACATAATTTATATATATAAAAAGCACATTATGATTATTATTATACATAAACAAGGACAGAGGGACCAGTCTCTATTTTGCCAAAAAACAAGGAAATTACGTTAGTAACCGATTAATAAATAAAAAATTACAAAAAAAATTAAACAATTACAATGTTTGATTCAAAAGAAAATAAATATTTTAACTATAATAGAAAATGGTCAAGTCTGTTTTTGAACGCATTGGTAGAGCAAGCAGTGGTCCTTCGAGTGGGATTGATCGCACCCAGGGAGTGAAACACAGAATAAATTAATGATAGAATACTACGTTTAGTTAAAACAGCAGGTTCTTGTATATTAGTGGTACGAATAAATAAGAGGTCAGAAAGAGGATGCAATTTTAATCTTAGTATGTTACTAGGGGAGCCATTTATATTAAAATCAATTGTGCAGGGGGAAGTTTGTAATATCGTAGATAAAAATTCAGCGGAGTTGGATTGCCATTTATGAAGCTTAAATCCGTGTTTACCCAAAATAGTATTAAGCTCCGAATAGATTGCTTCTAGAGCATACTGAGTATTAGAAAACTTGGGATACCTCTCAACGATATCCTTTAAGACACGTGTAGCCAAATATAGGGCGAAATTTTGCCAAAAGCTAAGATTGGAAAGTTAAATACAGGTGAAGGGATCAGAAGAATTTTTCTCTCCATAAGCAATTTTGGAAATGATGTTGCGATGGATTTATATCTATAAATCTATACATCATTTGAATATCAGCACAAACGACAAATTTGAAACAACAAAACCTACGGTTTTAGGGAACCTGACGTTGTAAAATATATTAAATTAGCACGCCTTTGATTGATAACACATGTAATTAGGAGAGATGAAGATGCAAAGACGATCTAAAATTTTTTGAAGTTAAGGCATGGAGAAGGGTTACCAGAGACAGGGGCTAATGAAAGATTGTTCTGAAGAGGGCTTTGGCTCTTAACGAGCTGTAATGCCACTGATAATGATGGGATGTGAGCTGTTATAACTGCATGATCTGACTCCACTCCACTATAAAAAACTGACTTTGGGAGATGAAATAAGCTATTCGTCGTTAACAAATACCAGATCTAAACTGGAAGGTTGGTTATTAATTCTTAATCTAGTGGGTTCTGTGATAAGTTGTTGAAAGTTGTGGTATACTCGTTTTCATCGTTCTTGGCGTGTGCCTGAAATAAGCTACTACGGAATTTTTAATATTCGTCTCTTTCTGATACACAGATGCGTAATTCAATTGTGCGAGTCACGTTCGTCATAATAAAGTGCGATGAGAAGGGAATGAAGAGACCACTCACGTCTCCCAGTATTGTAGCAATAACACCGATGCGTGTCTATACGGTGTCGGTGATAAGTTTGGCCTCTTTACAAATACAGATAGCTGGCAGTGACGTGTTTTTTTTAACATGTTACCCTGATTTGTGCAGGTTTGAAGTAGCTGATAAAATAGTTTTTATAAGTAAACAGTTTCTAATTAATTAATAGTTTGAGCTCTTACTGTGTGGAATTCCATTACATAAAATAATACTCTCGACATTTTAAAAATTCCAGTTTTAACTCTCTCTCTTCCGATACTCATTGCAATAATGACTTGTGGCATTGTTCTTGAATTAGCTGGCTAATAGGTTTATAATTGTAGCAATTATCATTGATATTTAATGTTGTTTTAGTCGATTTTAGTCAGTCATTGTTGGAATTTGTTCCGAATAGTTTTACTTATTATTTTTTGTTGTGAATAACTAATTGTTCTATTTAATAAAAAAAATGCCGGGAAAAACGATAACAGGAGAAATGCGACAATGTGTAGTTCATTTATTGAAGTATTTAAAAAAAAAAGAAAACAACGGACCTTTGCTTTCGTTATCATCGGTACATGAACGAGTAGCGGACGCTTTGAAAATCAGTCTTCGCACAGCGACAAGAATAAAGAGTGAATACAAGACAGGGTCAGCTCTTACTACACCAGGGGAGTCACATAATGTACAAAAAAAAAAGACTAATGATGTCAGCGATACTATAAAAGGAGAGATTAGAAATGTACTGTATGGCATGACATGAACGAGTAGCGGACGCTTTGAAAATCAGTCTTCGCACAGCGACAAGAATAAAGAGTGAATACAAGACAGGGTCAGCTCTTACTACACCAGGGGAGTCACATAATGTACAAAAAAAAAGACTAATGATGTCAGCGATACTATAAAAGGAGAGATTAGAAATGTACTGTATGGCATAAAAGCAAAAAGAGAGCACGTTACAATTAAAGTTCTAAATACACAATTAAGAAACAAGCATCTCTATGACGGTTCTGATACAAGTTTGTGGCGTCTTATGAAAAATTGTGGGTTTTCATATAAACTAGAAAATAGTAGACGAGTGCTATGTGAGAAACCATGTATTGTCTCCAAAGGACTGTATTTTTTGAGTCATTATATGAGAAATTTTTCCAAGTCAACTTCAGTTCGTTTTTTAAGATGAAACATGGATATTCCTAAAAGGGGCATATAAACGTACTTGGCAAGATGACTGTGTGAAAAGCATCAGAAAAGGACACGAAAATACAGGTAAACGCTTTGTTGTTTTACGTGCCGAAAGTAGGCAAGGATTTGTTAAAGATGCTGGATTACTGTTTTCTACGAAATCGAAGAGTGCAGACTATCATGATTCTATGGATAAGGAGTCTTTTAAAAAGTGGGTATCCGAAAAGCTGATACCAATGTTGAAGGAATCATCTCTAATTATTATGGATAATGCCTCATACCATAGCTCTTTAATAGAAAAGTTACCGAATGCCAGTTGGAAAAAATCGGACTTACAAGAATGGTTACGAGCGAAAAAAATAATTTTTGACGACGATTCGGACAAGACAGAGCTATTGAGTCTTTGTCGCCAGAATAAACCACAAAATACCAGGTACGTTATAGACGAGCTACTCCAAGAACATAGCTGAGGCCACACCTGCAGTGTGGGCGAGTTGTGTTAACCATACTGAAAAATTAATTCAGGATGACTGGGCACAAATGGTAACATATGATGAAAATGAAAGTAGGATTATCATCGATTTGGCGGAAGATTCCAATGATAAAGACAGTTCCAGTAAAGACGCTGACTGATTAGCTAATTAATCAAGATCAGTACGTTGTAACAGTTCAAAATTCGCTACAGTGCTTAAAACTTAAAAAATCTGTATCATTTTTTAATTAAAGTGGGTTAAATAATTAACACTGTTTTGGGTATATTTCAAAATTCTTTTAAAATGTACTTTTCGTTATATCCTGTCCTATTGTATTGCAAGCTAGAAAAATACTTCTCAATTTATACGTTTATTCCGTTATTAGAAATTTAATGAAAAATCATTTATAATTTTCTCTTATAACTATTATTTCGTTTGACATGCTACATTTTGCTCCGCCACTGGAGGAGGTAAACGAATCGAGCTTAGACAAGGAAAGAAAGATGAAACAACTTATTGCAAGTGTTTTTACACGCACACGCCAAGAACGATGAAAACGATTATAATATTAGATAAATTAAATGCATAGACCGCCACCTACACGATTTTATCTGATTTTACGATATAATATTTATCCATTTATATTAACAGAGGAGATCGAAAAGCTTTCGCAATAATGATCGTCAGATAATTTGTGATATGCCACGTAAAGAAGAAGATAAATATATACTATTTTGTTTTAATTACCGATAATTTGAGTAGATTAATACTTTCATCAAATGAAATAGTATGATTACATAGCTTTTTAAAGAATTTTGGCAAATTTATTTTATGTATATTATGTATAGAATATAATACAAATAAATTAAAAACGAATTTATAAAAGCAAAAATCAAATTTATATTAAATTTATTTATATACCTGCATTTATTATAAACACATTTAATACTTGTAATATACCTCGTTGTAATTCCATAATACGTTTTCTCCCTCATAATAAACGCTAAAACATTTTATTCCGCCTCTGAACAGGGTCATACCTTTTAAGTGTTGATATTTAAAAAGGAGCGGAGGACCTTTTGTAAAATTTAATAAAAAAATAATAGCAAAGTGGATGTTTCGCGGACGTAAATGAGAAATTAGTGAGATGTTAAGTGTTAAGAAAATGGAGTTATTTTTCTCTTAAACACAAGTGGTTTTGTACCTGCCAGCGAAAGATAATGGTTAATTACCATCAAAGTTATATGAAGTATTTTACACAACGCGAAAGTTAGAGCCCGCACTGAAAAAAGGTAATCTTAAGTGAATTACTTATGTTAGAAAAATGTTTAATTTATAAAAAAAGACTTTTTAAAAATTTCAAGTTTGTTATTTTTGTTCAAGTAATAACTTTTGGTTATGTGTATGAAGATATTAAACATATGAGGTGTAATTTAACAAAACTTGTCTTATATAAAATTCATCAACTTTACATAAACTAATAATTATTTGTCATCTGAACCCATCAGAAAATTAGTATTCAGTTTTTCTCTTTATATGTATATACAGGGCAATATACACTATAATTCACAAACAATGTGATTTATACAGGGTTTTTCAAAAAATAGTGGTATGTCAGATTTATATGTTTTCTTATGGAGCACCCTTTTTTCCATGATTTTTGAATTGTCCTTAAAAAATAAGCAATACTTTTTAAAGGGTTTTCCATACTTTTTAAAGATTTTCTATACTTTTTAAAGCGTTTACGGTACTAAATACCACATATTTTGATTTATTTCTATTTTTTTTCAATTAAAGATTTGAAAAAAGTATCTATCTAAAAGAATAGATAATAATTTGTTTTTGAGCCTTCATAAAGAAGTCCTTTATGCCAAACCTTATCAAAAAATTGACGTAAGGTAAGTTGGGGTAAGATCGGAGACGGGGCAAGTCCGAACGCAGCCTGTAAAATTGATATAGGTGTGGCAACAGCGCCGTAAACACTCGCCTCGTGGAGCAAGTAAAGGTATGCACTGCATAAACAAACGGCGGTTTGCTTCTAGGGTTTTCGTCTGAAATATTTGCAATTTTGTGTTTTTTTGTTTATTTTGTGCATTCGAACTTACCCCATTCATCAAACATTGCTTCAAAAGGTAAGTGAGAACATTATATAGGTAATCTGTGTTGTAAATGTTTCATCTTTATAAACTCTTTGAACTAGTCAATCATAACCTCAATTGGGTGTGTTATTATGAGTTGGTTCGATCTTTCCCCATATGTAGATGTACGGGGCAAGATCGACTCGAATTTTTCCGACCTTACCCCAAAGCCTATAAAGAAGTAATTTTTATTACAGTTTTGAAGATGGTCCGAAAATATATAAGAAAATCCGACAGGTGCAGCAAATACACCAAGGAAGACCAATGGCGAGTGCCATTAGTGAATTGGAAGGAGGATCAATAACCCTTCACGGGGCAGCAAAAAAATATAACATCCCAAAATCGACGCTTCATGATCATGCTAAAGGAACCCATGGGTCAAAAAGTAAAACGCTGGGAAGGAGCTTGGCAATTTCCTTAGAGCATGAAGAGACTTTGGCAAATGGTATTAAAACTTTTGAGAAATGGGGGTTTGGCCTTTTCAGAAAGGAATTATTATTTATTGTAGCTGAGTACGTAACAAGAAATAATATTAAGACTCCTTTTAAAAATAATATGCCAGGTGCCGACTGGTTTATTAATTTTAAGCAACGACATAAACTTTCAATTAAAAAGCCCCAAGCGGTGGAGTATTCAAGAAAAAAAAATGACTGATCCTTTTGTGGTCAACGATTATTTGGACCTATTGAAAAGAGTTTTAGATTACTTAAAATTAAACAATCTTCCACACCAAATATGGAATTTAGACGAAACGAGTCTGTCAATCGACCCATGTAAGACAAAGGTAGTTGGTGCTAGAGGTGCAGCTTGTTCCCGTGTAACCAGTGGTCCCGGAAGAGAGAACGTAACAATTTTGTCCGCTGTAAATGCTGCTGGTGAAAAAGCGCCCCCTTTAATTGTGTTCAAGGGCAAGAATGTATGGGACCAGTGGATGGCAGATCCAGACGGCGAAACAGATTTAGCATACGCTGCTAGTAGCAATGGTTGGATGGAGACTGATATTTTTGTCAACTTTATTAAGAAAACGTTAATGCCTGTTCTGGGTGATCAACGACCGGTCTTGCTTATATACGATGGGCACAATACGCATGTAGATAATAGATTAGTAACTCTTGCACAAGAAAATGACATAACTATCTTAAAGCTTCCGCCACATACCTCTCACTTATTGCAGCCCCTCGATCTTGCTGTGTTTAGGTCATTTAAAACATCTTGGGATGAAGAACTAGTCAGTTGGCAAAGAAAGAATAAGGGCGTTAAATTGCCAAAAAAAGTATTTTCCGAAAAGGTGCGCAAAATATGGAATAATATTAGTTCAGTTGTAATACAGAATGGATTTAAGAAAAGTGGAATATATCCCTTCAATCCATCAGTTATTCCAAAAGAAAAATACCATCCCGAAGCATTAAAACGATTTGAAAATATGAAGCAAGTCGCAACAGTGGTAACTGACGTAGCAAATGGTAATAATGAAACTAGGGACATATTAGATGCAGGACCAAGTAATGCTTCACCTACAAACACGACTAACAGAGAAACATTTGAGGGTCAGTCTGGACTAACAAATGTTTCATTTGAAGACCTTCTACTTGACACTGTGAAACAGAGCTCCGTAAGTGTTAAAGTCGTCAAAAAAAGACGTGTTGCAACAGGTGCTGAAGTCATCACGCACAAAGATGCAGCTCAATTATTGGAATCTACCAGTAAGTGCCCATCACACACTAACACGCCAAAAAAACAAAAGTCTCGAATCTCAGAAAGTTCTAGCAGCGAAAGTGACATTGAACCAATGTATGAAGAATTTGATAAGGATTCAAATTTCCTTGATGAGGAACAGGCAGATGAAACGTTCGAAAACCTAGAAAAAAACGCTTGGATATTACTTAAATACTGCAGCAAGAAAACCATAAAATATTATGTTGGTAAAATAATAGAAATAGACAAAGTTCATCGCGAATGTGTTGTAAAGTTTTTAAGATTTAATGAGAAAGTCAAAAAATTTGATTGGCCTAAAACTAACGATATTGACACTATAATCTATGAAAACATAGAAATGTTCTTACCGAATCCTTTACAGGATGAAAAAAAATATCTGCAATTCGCCGTTGAATTTAATGGACTAAATATTGCTTAAGATTTTTATTTTGTAAATTTTTCTAATAAAAATGTTAATTCTGTTCTAGTTTTACGTTGATTTTATTCATATACGGGGTAAGATCGAATGCAGAGAAAAATTAGACATGTATAAATTTATGGTTTAAATAGTAAGAAATTTACCAGGGGCTTGTTCGGAATTCGATGTTACCCCGTAGGTGTTCTTGAAATACTTATATTATAATTTTACAAGTTGTCCGACCTTACCCCATACGCGGGGGCAAATTCGAACGACTGCATTTTTTTATTTCTTTTTTTTTATAAACTTTCTTATTAACAAATATTGAGTTTTATCCTGTAAACTCTTTGCTTATGAGTTAAAGTTAAGCCATGCACATTTTGATAATTTTTTAAACTTATCTTATTGTTGTATTGTCAGGTAAATTTTGACTAATCTAAATTCCGTGCGATCTTGCCCCAACTTACCTTACATCTAGTGATACCATTGGGCAATATTTCTTTTCTTCTAATGCGGAATTGATTTTATGGGTTATTAGGTGGCATTGCTGGATAGTTGAGTGTTCGTCGAAATCCAAACTGAAAATTTGGTATCCAGTATGCGCCCTGCGCCTGTAAGGTCTGGATCTATTCTTTTTATTAAAAGTTTTTCTAGTAATTTAGAGATTGTTGATAACAGACTGATAGGTCGATAGGATGAGACTTCACTTAGATCCTTTCCTGATTTAGGGAATAAAATTATTTCTGCAATTTTTAGATTGTTAGGCCAATAATTACATCTTAATATTGCGTTAAATATATATGTAAGGTTCACTATACCCTTTTTTGGTAATTCTTTTAGCATTTTTGGAGATATTAGGTCAATTCTTGGTGACTTTTTGATATTTAGTCTAAGTTCTTTGGGTGTTGTTAATTTTATTGGATTTACTGACGCTTGTTCTGAGTTTAAATAAATAATATTTCCTTGATCTTCTTCATTGTTGTGTGGTTGGAATACTGTTGCTAAATGTTCAGCAAATAATTCGGATTTTTCTTTATCGCTTCTTGCTCATTAATCTGTGTGTCTGGGGTTTTTCTTACTGATGGCAATATTGCTTGAGGTTTCAAGGATGATTTGATTGGTTTCCATATGGAATGGTCGTATCTAGTAAGTTATGTTACATATTTTTTTTGATGGTACACAATGCAAATATCGAACACAGTATTTAATCAAATCTTGCCCAAGTACTTTCGATCACAAGATCATCTTCAGGGGCATCTGAAATAAGCCAAGGAACGTTTTTTTAAAAAAGGAAAATTAATTCACTTGGATAAAAACTCCAAGTTTATAGTTGAAAAAAGTTTTTTTATGTGATTAACGTTTATAGACTTACTTCGTCAGTTGTGGCCTATCCAGCAGTAACAGAATGTCATAAATGTAAATTGGGACATAACAAATACACTAAACAAAGACAAACAAACACTTTAAAATTTAAAAATTGGAGAAGCTACATTTTATATAGAAGCCGGAGACAGAATGGCCCCAGCCTGGCGGAGGCGGAATGCGAAGCGGAGGCCTGTGTTCGATATTTGCCTTGTGTACCATCAAAGTTCATTTATTCGAACATTCAACCTTATATTGACATATTTTTTGACTGACTCTTCTCTTGCAATTTTTAGTTGTGTTTTAATTTATTGGCTAAGCGATTGTAAAACGTTTTATCTGCTGGGTTCCGACTTTGTTACAATTTGGCTCTTGCTCTTCTTTTTCCAGTAATGAGCTTTTTAATTTCTAGTGAAATATTTATTCTATTCTCGATTTTATTTTTATCTGCATCGTTCGGTGTCGCGTCTTTTGCAGCGATTTGTAATAATGTCATAAGGTTGTTTGTGGCTGCTTCTACTTCTGAAGGGCCTCTTAGGCTTACATTTAGTTTAATGCTTTCATCCAGTATTTTTCGGTAAACATTCCAATCTGTTCTAGGCCATGCAGTTTTGGAGTAGGTTGTTTGTTAATAACGTAGGTGATAATTGTTGCAATAATTGGTGAATAATCTGAAGATAGATCATAACTTGGAACTATGTCCATAAAGGTGTTAGATATTCCTTTTATGTTGCAAAAATCTAAGAGGTCTGGTCTTTTTTGGGGTCTGTTGGCCAGTACGTTGGTGTTCCTGTTGATAAATATGAGTATTTATTTTCTTTAATTAAGCTATAGAGCTCTCTTTCCTTTATTGTTATTAATCTTGATCCCCAGTAAGTGTGTTTACTATTAAAGTCACCAGCTGCGATAAATTTTGGACCTAGAGTATTGAAGAAGGATCCAAAATCGGTTTTTTTAATATTGTGCTTTGGAGGGCAATATACTGCTGCTATTGCTATTTCGTAAGGTAATGAGCACACTGTAATTACTGTAGCTTGGATACAGTCTGTTATATAACTTTCCATCATGAAATGTTTAATTGATTGTTTAATTAAGATTGCTGTACCTCCATGGGCTGTCTTATCTGGATGGTTAGTATGGTGCGTTAGATAATGAGGTATTTTAAAATACGATTTGTCTGTAAAATGTGTCTCACTTATTAATAATACATTTATAAAATTTTGTTGTAGGAATACTATCACCTTATCCTTATGATTCAGCAGGCCACTGGCGTTCCATTCTGCTATTCGTAGAAACAATTTTATTTGCTTACGAGTTTACTTAGCATGTTTATTACAAGATTTGATTAAACATGGCTTTGAATTCTTCTAAAAACTTCATAAGAATGGTGTTTGAACTTGGTTATCTGAGGGAGCAGCAGGGGGTTGTCTATTACTCGCTGCATTAGCATAGCTTACATTTGATCTTACTGTGTTGGGTATAAAGTTTCTGTTACGTGCTTGCGACATATTTTGGTGATGATTATATGTAGTTTGTGCTATATTTTTATTTCTATTTAAATTATGATAATAATGTGATCTGTGAGTGGTGATCTCCTCCACATAAAGCACATGTAGCAGGGGTGTTCTTGTTTTTTTTACAGCTGTTTGTACTGTGCTGCCCTCCACATTTCACACAGACATATGGTCTATTGCAATATGTTTTTGAATGGCCATATAATTGACATATCATACATTGGATGATATTTTTGTTTTTTATAAGTGGTTCAATTTGTATATTGCAGTGTTGTAATTTCTGAATTTTATAAATATCTTCGTTATTGTCTGATGGTTCAAGGTCAACAAAGAACATATTTATCGGCTCTTTTGTAATCCTATGTTTAGCATTAATGATGTTTCTTACCTTGTGATCCAGTTTTGTCAGTTCTTCTTTGATATCTTCTGTTGCATGTGAATAGTGAAGGTATTTAATTACGACTATATAGGCCCTTTCTTCCTTTGGTTGATATGTGTGATGAATAATGTTGTTCTCTCTCATATATCTAGATAGTTTTCTGTATATTTCTGGATCGCTACAAATTATTTTGACTGTATTATTTGCCATAGTCCTGGTTTCGTATTGTTCAGCTTCAGCTATTTCTGTAAATTTTTTCTTAAAGTCTGCTTACACCGTAAACAAATATTGGTGGTGGTTTAGGTATTCTTATTAGTAGGTATTCTATTTCATTTTAATTGGTTTCATTTTATTGGGTATCCGTTAAGGTATTATATTTGTTCGATAGTGTAATGGTATCATCTTCTTTGTCTGTTTCTACATTTGATCTGATTTTTCTGCGTTTTGTAGTTGCCATGAGTTATTTGTTGACACATTTGCACTTTCTGGTTCGTCACCGCTTGTTGATGACATTCTGTAGTATTGCTGGCTATTTCTGTTATTTATATTGCTGTTGTTTGGCGCGTTTTGTTGATTTATATATTGTTCTTAATTGGGCGGAAATATCATATTCGTCGAAGAATTAGTGGTTGGTTGATTTATTTGCATATTGTACATACCTGGTATTTGTGATGAAATTTGTGGATAACCCTGTGTGTTGTTTGGAATCTGCATTTGTGGGTAACAATTCATTTGGTTTGATGAATACTGGATTGGTAATGGCTGGCTGTTTACATTTTCCATTTGTTGGCTAACTATGTAGTTGTCGAATCCTGGTCCATTCCCCGTTGGAAAAAATATAAATAAATCACTGAATTGTTTTTAAATTTATTTTGATGAGTTTATTATTTTTTAATGTTGATAACAGAGAAACATTTAACGTCCGCTCGGTTTGGAGTATCGATGTGAACTAATAATAAAAATGATGAAACAAATATTACTGAAATTTTGGTCAATGTATTTTTAATATTACGGTCGCGGTCTTTATATTAAAAAAAATGTGGTTTTTTAACATTGATATGAATTCAATTTTCACATGGTTACACGCTTGTGATATTTTGACGATTTTATAAGAGAATCCTTTGGAATATTAACTATTGGCGTATCGATTAAAGAACAAAAATTTAAGATAAGAAATATCTTATATAATTTAGTTTTCGCTCCAAATCCAATTTTCAAAGTCCTAGTTTCCTTACACTCTTCCCGAATAACTAGTTTTAAAAATAGTTCAAGGAAATTTAAAGTTGTAGTAATCCAGAATCGAGAAAACTATCGAGTGGAAGGTATTTGAGCATTGCTTATTCGTTTGGTGTAACAGTAAAGGACAGTTTCCTTTTGCAGTAACGTCGTTGGTTGTGTCTTGGTCGGCCTCAATACGGCAATCAGGTCGCGGCCGGAACGTCGCTCTCTTTCGGCGTACGTGAGCGGTGTAAGTGACAACCCTCAAATCTTCGTTCTTCGTTTGCCGATACCACTGAATATTTCTTGATAAGTCGAAACGAAGATGTACGCGATCGGCCGCGACAATTTCATCGCCGAGATTGGAAATTGCAGACTTGCCGTTCTGCTCCGAATAAGAGCTGATGCGATAATTTAATATATAGACAACAAAAGCGTTGCTGTATTTTTAAATTTTGTTTGGATCTTGGCTATTCATATTGCATTTATACACAACATTTTGTGTGTCAATTTTCCAAGTTAACATAAAATCATATTGACGAAATTTCAGGAAGTTTTCAAAATATATTTAATAAAGCAAAATGCAATCTTAGTTAAGTTTAATCATGAATGTTTTATAAGGACTCACCATTGGCAATAAAATAGTGGTGGGTGCAAGATTTGCTGAATAGCAGATAATACTAATCTACATTTAGTATAATTATTACTGCACAGATACCTATACCAGCACAGATTAGACCAAAAGTTGCTACATAATATAGAAGACCAGTCAGTAGAACAAGTTTACGAAAACATAACGAGTAGCATCAAAGAAGTAGCAGAGGAGGCCATTGGACTAAAAACTAATTCCGCTAGTAAAAAACTTTGGTGGAATCAAGAAATTGAAGAACTAGTACTTCGGAAGAAAAAAGCATACCACAAATGGCTAAACACAAAACAGGAGTTGTATAGGGAAGAATACAAGGATATTAAAAGAAGAACACGACAACTAGTAAACACAGCTAAACGAGAAATGTAGGACTAAAATTGCAAGGAGATATACACATATAGGGGAGGTAGAAAATACTCAGAGACGTGGAAATTCCTGACAAAAGTTAAATCAAATGAAAAAAGAGAAACAAACATACAAGTAATAACAACAGAGAACTGGATCCGACATTACGAAAATCTATTAACAGAAAACAGAGAGGAATATGGAGAAATGTCTCCAACTGAAATACACATACAGGGAGAAACGATAAACATCGATGAGAGGACTGTCATAAAAACGATACAACTACTAAAAAATGGTCGAGCTGCAGGTCCGGAGGGAATTTTAGCAGAACTAATTGAATGCGGCACTAACAAACTGTTTGAACGATTAACCTTGTTTATAAACCAATATCTAAACGGTGCACCAGTCCCGCATAAAAGGAAAGTATCCTTCATATCATCTATACATAAGAAGGGAGACTAAACTGGACTACTCAAACTATCGAGGTATATCAGTAACCAGTACCTTAAGTCGCCTATATGGAAGGAGACTTCGAGACATTATCGAACAAGAATATAAGGAACAAGAAGAAGAGGAACAATCTGGCTTTAGAGCGGGAAGGAGCTGCACCGATAATGTGTTTGCTTTAAAAGAAATAATGGAAAAAAGATCAAGTACCAACCAAGAAACCCACCTTATGTTTATAGACCTTCAGAAGGCCTATGATACTGTACCCGTTAAAAAGCTATGGAAAGTTTTGCAGGAAACAAACATTAACCACACAGTAATTAACGCCCTTAAACAGATTTAGAAAGGATCAAAGTCGGGAATAAAAATTGGAAATAGACTTTCAAAAAAAACTTCCAGAAAACTACAGGAAGAATACAAAAAGTGGGGTTTAGAACTCAATACACAAAAAACAAAATATCTCCCAATAGGGGCAGAACTATCCAACTTTCAGATAGACACAACCGAAATTGCATTCTGAACTGAATATACCTACCTAAGTAACCTACCTAACCTACCTAGGAATTGATTTCGACACCACAGGCACAGACAATAGGGAAATTAGAAAACGAATAACCCAGGCTCGTAGAACAATTGGATGCCTTAACGGAGTTCTTTGGAGCTTAGAAATTGGTAAAAGACGAAAATACAATATATATGAATCTCTCATAAAAACCAGCTTAACCTATGGTACAGAGGGGATAAATTCCTGTAGCTATAAATTAATTAACGGCAACATCTCCACATTGGCATTTCAAATAAGCTCTCCCAAAAAGCTCTGACACATTAAATACACTTGTGGAGCAACCAGACCTGATCTCTTCGCTCTAGTAAGCCATAGAATACCCATAAAAGTTTTGTCCAATGTCTGTAGTTTTACGGTGAAATGGGGAGGCAAGACAATTATAGTAACATGATTATGGCTGTAATACTCATCCATAATAAGCAGCACTGGTAATTTTTCTGTGGGTTTTACTATGTTAGTAAAATGTTGAAACCATTGTTAGTAAAATGGTGAAAATATTGCTTTGTATCCATCCACTGGGATGTACCGCCATAATGGAACCTGAAGGAGGTCCTTTTATCAGCTGCTGGTCAATATTTTCACGTAGGAATATCATCATTGGTGGAATGAATTGGTCAGCAGTGCTCATCGATATCAGGACGGTTATCAGAGAGCCACATTCAGCAGACGTTAACGATGAAATTTGTCGTTTGTCTTTTTGGCCTACTACATGTGCAATCTTAATTTGTACAATTGTAAGACCTGTCTCGTTTATATTAAAGGAAGCAACATTTTCTTTGTTAAAGCCCCTTGCTCCTGAACATAATGTTCCCGATGGTCGTCGTATTGATAGCTCTTTATGGAGTTGCAGAAAAAGCCTCAGCAGGCTCTGCCGGCCTTAATACCTCCAAATAGATGTTTAATATTGTTCCTGGAAGCTAAGACTTACGATATCCTTCTAAGATCTTTTCTGGTTAATCCATGCAATTTAGCTTCCATTTCCATAATATAACGAACTAACTCGTCCTTAAGATTATTCCCTAAGACAGCTTTACGCACTAGCTTTATTTGATCAGCTTCAATTGGCTTTAGTTCAAGTTTTCTTGCAGAACGTTTCAACGTAGATGGTGGAACATTAAACATTTTTGCAGCTTTTGGCGTACCCACTTTGTACTGCCTCACAACTATAATTGCACGTTCCAGATCTCTCTCATTCTAACTAAATAGTTAGAATCTTGGAAACTTATGTGGAACAACTGTTTAATGATGACCGTCCTAGTGGGTGTACACTGAGCAATGATGATACTGGCCCTTCTATTGTAAAATCAGAAGTGGAGAATGCTATAAAGGGACTTAAAAATAACAAAAAACCAGGCAGCGATAACGTATACGGGGAAGTATTGAAAATGCTGTGCGAAACAATAAGCAAAAAATGCGAGGATAACATTGGAGATTCGCAGTTTGGGTTTCGGAATTCTCTTGGGACAAGAGAAGCACTTTTTAGTCTACAGGTACTCATCCAGCGCTGCAGAGATATGAACAAAGACGTATACATATGCTTTATAGACTATGCAGAAGCATTCGATAACGTAAGGCACGAAAAGATAATTGAAGTTTTCCATAAGATCGGAGTCGACTACAGAGACATTCGAACAATAGAGAGTCTCTATTGGGGTCAAACAGCTAAAGTGAAAGTAGGATCTACATTGACCAGTAAAATTGAGATCAAGAAAGGGGTATGACAGGGTTGTATCTTGTCTCCAATTCTCTTTTTTATATACTCAGAAGAAGTATTTAAGACAGCGCCGGAGGAAAGCACAGAAGGCATAAAGATAAATGGAGAAATAATTAATAACATAAAGTATGCTGATGTAATTGTAATTCTAGCAAGTAGCATGGAGGAACTGAGTTAGTAAGCAAAACCCGGATTCGTACATCGTACTTCGGATTTCGTACTTCGGATTCGTACATCTACTTGGGAACAACAGTTAACTCAAATTGGGATCAAGCGAAGGAAATACGTATAAGAGTAGAAAAGGCAAGAGCATCGTTCACTAGCATGAAGCAAATTTTCACCTCTAAAAGCCTCACCCTACCTCTCAATATTTGACTTCTGTTTTTTCTGTGAATTGTTATATATTCCCGGTTTTGTTATATGAAATGGAGGCGTGGACAATGACCTCAACATTAATGAAAAAAGTAGAGGCTTTCGAAATGTGGACTTGCCGACGTATATTACGTATATCCTGGACTGAGCACGTGACCAACGAAGAGGTACTACGCCAGATAGGTAAATAGAGAGAGGTAGGAATAAGTGTAAAGAAAAGAAAGTTGGAATACTTGGGTCACGTTATGAGACATGATAAATATAGAGTACTACAGCTGATCGTTCAAGAGAAAATAGACAGCAGAAGGGGTCCAGTAAGGAGAAGACACTTGTGGCTCCAAAATTTGCGGTAATAGTTCGGATTGTCATCTGCTGAACTATTCAGATCTGCCGTAAACAAAGTCAGAATAGCCATGCTGATTGCCAACGTTCGGAACGGACAAGGTACATGAAGAAGATATCTCTCTCATCCCATTTTTTCTTTTTTTATCTTCTTGTAGCTGTTGTTTGACATCCAGAAACAATTGAAGTATGTTTTACATTGTTCTAAATATGGGCCACTAGCCTATAATAAAAACAGAGGCATAGCCAATATTGTAAACACGCTTGATTTGTACAACAAAAGAGGATATGTCTAAAAGTAGTCAATTTGAATAAAACCCATTAGCATATATCAAAGACTGATTATAGAGATTTAACGTGACACATAACTTTTTTGAAATTAGTGTTAATTTTTAAATACTGAAATTTATCAACTTACCCGAAAAATTTTTGACACTTACACCAACCGACAAACAATTATTATAAAATAGGAAATATCTATCACTGTGGCGCCATCGCTACGGTAATAGTTTAACTTCGTCAAATACCGTTTGCAATAGTCAAAATAAAGAGATCTGCAACGAATAGCTGTGAAACCTATCTAGCCCATATTACTATAAAGACCATTTTAATACAAGGAGTCTCGTCTAACCGACAAGACGAATCCCCAAGCTGAGGGCTGAGTCTCAATAGATCGCAGCGTAGAAACTGCTCTACCAGGTACAACACCCTGCCAGGTACGTAAGTCGTCTACAGACAATTCCGAGTTCCAACATCGAAAAGATTATAATACCCATGTTCGTCCATCTAAAGATCTGGTCTACTGGCAATTATCGATCCCACCGTAAACCGATAATCTCAACGGAAATAAGGGCTCGTGCGACAATCGTAGCGAACTACGATTGCCTAGCAAAGTCACATTGTTTTGAGCCTTTTAACTCTCGGAACTCCAAGAGATATCGTTGCCACCTTTGACTAGAAAGGATACAGCCTTAGAGGCGTTCAGGCATAATCCCACGGATGGTAGCTTCGCACCATTACTTGCTCGAGTAAGCGCGTCAACCTAATGTCCGAACCTGCGGTTCCTCTCGTACTGATCAGGATTACTATCGCAACGACGGGTCATCAGTAGGGTAAAACTAACCTGTCTCACGACGGTCTAAACCCAGCTCACGTTCCCTGTCTATGGGTGAACAATCCAACGCTTGGCGAATTCTGCTTCGCAATGATAGGAAGAGCCGACATCGAAGGATCAAAAAGCGACGTCGCCATGAACGCTTCGCCGCCACAAGTCAGTTATCCCTGTGGTAACTTTTCTGATATCTCTTGCTGAAAACTCTTCAAGCCAAAAGGATCGATAGGCCGTGCTTTCGCAGTCCCTATGCATACTAAACATCAGGATCAAGCCAGCTTTTGCCCTTTTGCTCTACGTAGTATCGCCCCAGTCAAACTCCCCACCTGGCAGTGTCCTCGAATCGAATCAGGCTGGAGGTAAGTTGACGCTCGAAACGAAGCACACGAACGCTAGCCAAGTATCCAAAAGGCGAGCCTTATCGGAACCACGAAACCGACGAACGGCACAACGCAACGGAACGTCACTCCGTGCCCTTGGCTCAAGAATACCGTGACAGTCGCCGCCTCGTGAGCGAACAACGCACGCGTTTCGCCTTACCGAGTAAGTAAAGAAACGATGAAAGTAGTGGTATTTCACCTGCGATGTTGCCATCTCCCACTTATGCTACACCTCTCATGTCTCCTTACAATGCCAGACTAGAGTCAAGCTCAACAGGGTCTTCTTTCCCCGCTAATTTTTCTAAGCCCGTTCCCTTGGCAGTGGTTTCGCTAGATAGTGGGTTTGGGACAGTGGGAATCTCGTTAATCGATTCATGCGCCTCACTAATTAGATGACGAGGCTATTATAGAACAGCCCATATTTGCAGCCTTTCCTCTAACGTAGAAATTAATTAAAAAATCAGAAAATAAGAAAGACTTACCAAAATAAAACTAAAAGGAAATTAAGTTGAAGAAGTAAAGGTAATCTAACGGAAAGTAAGTGGCAGTAAAAGAATCCAAACATTGTCAGAGAAGAAATGGTGTACATTGCAAAAGATAAAAAAATAAACGATTTTGAAGTAAAAAATTTTAAAAATTTAATTGGACCCAATATGAAAATCAGAAAAACCTAAGAATGGTACTGCTTTTATATTATAAACAAAAGAATTATTACTATTATTTTCAAAAATATATTTTTGTTGTTTTCAAAGTTATAAGTGAGCATTCCATCTCGTAAACGCGAACTGAAAATTTCCAGACATAAACAGTGACTTTCATTTACAGATTTAGAGAACCAAATCCCTTTGTGTAAATTAATGTTAAAAGAAAATTCGACGTTTTCGCTTTAGAAACAATTAGGTGAATAAAGCTTTGAACCATTTCGGTCTGATCCAAAAAATGTTTGACTATCAATCAAATGTTTACGGTTGGCGATACCCTTCATTATTTATAATTGGATCTTAATTAGCACCTTTTTTCTGTTTTCGATATTTTGCGAATAAGCGGAACAAAGAGATGTTTACGATTTGACGAAAATGCTTAATGGGTTAAAGTTTGACGAAAACCGGGAAATCAGCCGCAAAGGAAATTTAGGATATTTAATTTTGTACTAATATTTTAAAATGCTGTAAGAAATTTATTTTATATCAGTGTTGACAGTTTTTTTATTGCAGAAACTTATGAAGAAATATGGGAGATTATATCTCCTGTTTAGAGACATCTTAGGTAAAGGACTTTATTATCTGAATTATTAGTTTCCTATTTTCCCATTTTCTCAAGGCTTTCTAATTTGCCACGTTATCTATATGGTATTAATTTAGTCTCAATGTTTTCAACTGCGGTTTGCACCCTGACTCTGGTGCAAAGTTTTCCCATGTCAACATGAAATATGCATTCTTTAACAAATAAAAATAGTTCGTTTAAAATAATCTTAAAATAGTAGTAAAGATAATGCAAACACTCATGACCATGGAGCTGCGCAAAGGCGGAGTCAAAATTCACGTAAAGGCAGAAAGGTTCTATTATAAGTGGAATTATATAGTGCATAGTGCAATGCGTTTCGCTAGGAAGTGGGTGGCGCCCAACGTGGGCAATGTAACAAAAATGCTTTGTGCGCCAATGTAACAAAAAATGTGTAAGAATATAACAAAAGTGTGCATGCAATGAAACACAAGTAGTTGGGGGTAAAGTAAAAAGATTACATATAATTTTAAAGCTGGCTAGCAGAAGTTGCCGGAGAGTGACTACTTGACACTCAAAGGTGGATTCGGCCAATTTGCATGCCCTACAGAGACCGTAGAATAAGAAAATGAATGACAAGGTTATAAAAAAACTATAGGAATATAATTAAGATAACTAAAAGTGAGTATAGAAGTTGCTTCAAAATGTGAATGGGCGCCAGGAAAGTATTTACATAAACTTTCCAAGGTATCTTGTAAAGTTATGTGCTGAAATAAAAAAGGATATAGGTATGAATTGAAATATTTAATTTTCACCAAAACTTTAGTCCCTAGCCAAATATATATATATATAATATAAATTTATCTTAAAATACCCACCACCAATTATGTACAGTCAACTTAATAATATACAAAAAATAAATGCCCTGGTTATACCCAACTGATTTTTGATGATCTAAATTTATAAATAATAAAATATGGAATAAAATTGTAACGATTGACCTAAAAAAGGTAATTTACTTGCCTCAGAGATGCTACTCTGTATTTTGGCTATCAATTGAATGTAATTGTAACAAGTAATAAGGACACTATCTTGACGAGATAAATGTCCAAACGTTTAAATATATAATAATAATCAAATCTTAAAAAAAATAACTCTCTGATTAAATGTGTACACATAAAACCTTACAGCCGAGTTATAAGGGAGTATTTAAAACTCAACCTGTAATTGACAATTAGTTCTTAAACGTTATTTAAAATTAGTTTAAAACAATGACGGATCTTTATTATTATTAGTCCAAGTATGAATATTTAAAGTTAAACAAAAAAAAAAATGGTGTATAAAAGTTATTAAAATTGAAAAACAAATCCAGTATATAAAAATTATTAAAATTAAAAACAAAACTTGATAAAAATTAGCTGTGTTCCATACTCTAAGGCGGTCTTTCCAACTGGTTCCCTGAAGTTATCCGGGAAGGCTTATATGAGGTCTGTACCTCGGATGGAACAGCTCAGGGTGATGGCCAAGGTGTACACCTGTACACCCAGTAGGGAACAAATCAATTTGTATTCTTAAATAAATCCCAACCAAATTAAAATGAGAAATTCTTGACTCTGGACTAACTTCGGAAGTAGGAAGTATGCGACAAAAGAGCGGCTAACTCAGATAAATGACACTAAAACCAACTAAAATTTCCTCATCTTCTTCCCCAAAAAAAAATACTTTTCTTAGTTCAGAGAACTTCCTTTAGCTAGAGTTAAGACCAGAATGCTCGCTAATTGTTAATTCTCTACTGCGTCATGGTCAGGAGTGCTTGCACTATATCTAATACATGTGAATAGGCATGTACTTACAATGTATTTTAAAATTAATTGGGAGAGAGTTTTATAGATTGATGCTGTTGGCGTCTAGTAGACTGCAGATATGGACTAATGCTGTTTTGTAAATACAAAACGAAACGTTTCCACTAATATATGGAAAAGTCAACATCTACCTTGTTTTTCTTTTCTCCTTTTATCTGACTGAGATCTTTAAGAGTAAGTTGGGCTTTCGAAAACCCACCCATACTAATCGTTACTTACAGGACAACTCTCATCATCCTCCTTTACAAATTAATTCAGTCATTAATACGCTTGTCTCCAGATCAATGCGCCTTTGCCATCATGCAAGTAGACCCACTGAGCTCTCAAGTTTAAAACAAGCCTTCATCCAAAACGGTTCGCGTGAAAATCAAATTAATAGAAGCATCCGCAGACATCTATTTTCCACTCAATCTTAACCCAGTGCTAAGACCCTATCATACGAAAGCTTTTCTTTCTTACATCAAAGGTGTCACTGACAAAATCCAAAAAATTCTAATTACATCCCAACAAAAAGTCCTATTTCTGGTTTGGTCAATCAATACCAAATGAACAACACGGAATTTATGTAATTCCTTGTTCTATTGATGTTCGCAATTCGAAAATAATTTTAGCTCTAGGTCAACATCATCTTATAATAATAAAAGTCAAAATTGATTTTAAAAACTCTATAACCACAACCCCTATCTGCTTCTATAAACCAAGAATTATTCAAGAAGCCATAGAGATGAAGGAAGACAACTACCTTCGACTTGAAGACCTCTCATAAAGAAAATACCGTCTGCTCCAAGCGTCGATCAAAATCCTCCTGTCAGAGGAAAGGTTTGTCAACTCCCGCACCAATCCCCACGCAAAACCGCACGCTAACTAGACCAGGAAAATAAGCAAAAAAACACCCTATTTGTGACATTAAATTGGCCAGGTAACCGACAGTTGTTTTGAGTAGTATGGACCTCTATAAAAAGAACTTATATGTTTCCTGCAGTGGATTTTTTAAACTTAATTAATTGACCAAATTAAGATAAAAAACGGTAAATTTTTGCTTTTTTTTGTCTATTAGCAAAAAGTAAAGCATTTGAAACAAATTTGAGAAGATAAGAAACTTATAAGTCATATAAAAACATTCAAATGGCGTTTTTAAGCGTCCCTATCCTTATTTGTTGCTTAGAAAGTTGCAAAATTAGTCAACAATTTCAGTTTTTTTTAGATAATAATAACAAATTTTAAAATAAACTTATAACCTTTATATTACATATAATATTGGGTCTTGTGGTGCTTAAAATCACCAGTTTTATGTCGATCGGCAAAAGAGTTTAAAAGGTATTTAATTTGTTTATCCCAAATTAAATGTTTTTGCAACAATATAAGTCAAAAAATTACATGGGTAAATTAAAAATACAGATAGATTCTAAAAAAAGAAGATTTATTCTATTAATTTTATTAAAAAAAAAATGAGAAAAAATAACTTTTTCGTCGACCATCCATTTATGGTCAATTTTAACACCCACAAAATCGTTGATCAATGACCCCTATTAATGAATGATTTTCTATTAATGAACGCTTTCATTATGGGCAACATAACATACATTGCTTGCATAAATTAATTAAACGCTCTGTGATTGGCAGTGACCTGTGGTGTAGGCAACCAAACATATACCTATTTATATTCCCACTAAAAAATTTAAAACGAAGTAGCCGCTGTTAGTACTATCTGTCATTGTATGTCATTATTTACTTTATTGTTTAAAATTCTGTGTATTTGAAAAATCGAAAGATGGATATTGACGAAGAATTTAATTTAACTCCACCAGAAGTGGCAGAAACTGCAGATGAAATATCTTTAAGTTTACTGCCTGAAAAAAGCAGAAAAAACATACGCTGAATTTATTACATGGTGTGACGAGAGAAAAATAATACGATATTCAGAATCTGTATTGTTGACATATTTTTCAAACATTGTCGAAAAAGTACTAAGTCACAGTGTAGTGATCATTGAACAGTGTAGTAGTGTCTGGAGGCTCGGGAGACTGAGACCTCGGAATCCCTGAGGAAGACATCAGAGACGATGTTGAAAGCTCGGCAAAATGGATATCGACGCGGTTCAACCCGGAAGACTGGTGAGTTTATTATTAATTTTTGTGATAGTATTAATCTTAGCTCTAATTTTAATATATATATATATATATATATATATATATATATATATATATATATATATATATATATATATACTTCTTTAATAAACTTCGTAAATATTTTATTATAATAGATTTTATGGAAAAAACAATTTTTTTAACGTTTTTTACTCTGTACCTTCACTTATAAAATTTATCCCGTATATTATATCTACAACAATGTAAAGAAACCAAAAACTTAGACTGCTAAAACATATTAACGTAATCCCCAAAGGCTAGGTGTTAAATTATATATTAGCTTTGAAAGGTGAAATGCAGCAAAATTAGCAATGTTGCCAGGTCCAGAAACGCAACATTTTAACAAATAGAATTTATCTTAGTAAAGAAATTAAGGAAATGTATATACTTATTTATGGTTTTTATTATTTATTTTTACAAAAATTTGTATAACTCTTTGAAGATGTGGTTTTTCTGTATGGTGTGGAAAAATAGGCTATGATGAAAACTGTAAGACAGATTACATTCTAATTGGGAAAGAGTTATAATTAAATTGTCCAATAACTTTCAATACGCTTAGATTTTCAGTTTAATTGCTCATCGAAGAAAAGTCTCTTAACTTGTTGTTACTTCATGTAGAGGTCGCTACTAGAGTACACAGGTGTGTTATGTTACTATAACGGCCATGAAGATGTAGAGCATTTTATGTCAAACATGTTATCATAGAAGATGTAAGACTCCCAACAGTGAAACCAGTAGAAAGATGGAAACGAAAGGAAGAAAGTGGCCAAATTATAGCAGACAGCTAAACCAAATGGAAATGGAGAAAGAATTTTAATCAACAGAAGAAGCAGAAAGAAAAATAGAAGAAATAACAAGAGCAAGCTATAAAAGACAAGATCCTGTGTTGAATGACAAAAAATTAGAGTATTAATCATAACGAACGAGCTTAAAAGAATCATCAAGGACAGAAACAGGGTCAGCAGAGCTTTCCTAAGCACATGAAGACAGGAGTTTAAAGAGTACAAAGACAAACTAATCGAAGAAATAAGAATAAGATTTAGGAGTCTCACAGAAAACAAGTGGCACAATAACATCAGGAATGCAAAAGAAAACAATGAAAATATGGGAAAAATGATGAATGCCAAGCGAAGAGAAAAACAAAAGATGCCGCAAATAATAGACAACAAGGGAACTCACTTCGAAACCCAAGAAAAGATGGGTGCAATTGCAAAAAGAATGGCAGCAACACAGAGGCAAAACCAAAACATGTCGGATAAAAGAATTATTTTGGAGGTAAACACAGAAGACGAGAGGATAAAAAGAAGAAACGAACTTTAAGTAGAGGAAGAAATTTCAACAGAAGTTGCTAAAATTATTAGACCAGAAGCAAAAGAAATTTAAAACATAGCTCTCAAGAAACTATCAAAGAAGAAAGTAGTGCCACTCTACTATATATTTAAATACTGCCTGGAAAAGGCGCATTTTCCTAACAACTGAAAATATGCCAAGATCATTTCTCTACTAAAACTAAGGAAGAAGGGAAGAAGACCAGAAAGCTACAGACCAATAGGAAAAATACTGTAGAAGAATATCTATAGAACACTGATAAAATATATAGAAAAAAAAAGCATTTGGGAGGACCAGCTTGAATTTAGATGAGGCAAAAACTGCGAACTCCAACTAGCAAGAGTTAACAGCGACACGAAGATCAGATTTAACAGGAAACAAAAGACAGGAATGGCTATCCTAGCAACGAATTAAGCATATGACACGGTTTGAAAGAAAGCCCTAATTTACAAGATGAACAGAGCTAAATTACCTTATTACCTTCTTCTTCTAATTGTGCATATCTTCTAGAGATATTGGCGATCACATTGACCCTCTTATTTTATTCACAGCAGCTCGTAATAGATCAGTTGATGTTAGACCAGTCCAATTTCTAAGATTAGCCATCCAGGATATACGTCTACATCCAGGGCCTTTCTTACCCTCAATCTTGCCTTGTACAATCAACTGTAGAAGTCTGTATTTATCTTTTTTGTTTTTACCTTATTAAAAATTTTGTTTTTACCTTATTACCTTGTTAACATAATTATATACAACATATTTATCTATACTTTATCTAATTTACATAACGATGCACGTCATTATCTACGTCAGAGATCGAAGTTGACATAGTTGCCAAAGTATAAAAAGATCCTGACTCCATTTTAAATCAAATAAATCGCATAATTATTGCAAAGGTATTACCATCTCTTTACAACGACTATTTAAATTCTTACGTGACATTTTTGAAATAAAGCACACTAATTTTGTTCTAAAAACAACAGATTTTATTAAATGGGTAAAAATATAAAACAAGAAGTATTCACTTTAAAATTCAAAATAATAAAGTACAAAAAGTGTCAACACCGCAACTGTCAAATAAGTGTTACCAATTTATGTCAAAATTTCACCTTCGTTCGATTACAGTTACAGTGTATGAAAAAACAAATTTTCTTGATAAAAACGCTTTATAGTGCATTTTTACAAATTAAATGAAATATATTATTTTGTATTTCTTTATGTTAGATAGATAGATGTATCTTTATAGCATTAATAGAAATTTTTAGATATTATTTCTATGCGTATATAATAAAATATGTCTAGTGGCTATAGCATTAATAGAAATTTTTAGATATTATTTCTACGCGTATATAATAAAATATGTCTAGTGGCTGTAATGCCAGTCTAATGGCTGTAATGCCAGTGTACTCGGCAAAGTGATTCTAAAAAAGAACACATCTACCGCCTAAATATTTCGGGTTGGTATCATGTGATGTCACGGACTATGACGCCGATGACGAGCATCGGTATGTAAATTAGATGAAGTGTACTAGAAATTTTCAAGTTTCAGCCAACCAAAAAATGTCCAGAATTCAAGAAATCCAAGAAGAGACACCTTAGGGCAGTATACTCTCGCTCATTTTATACATTTTTGTTTTAGACTTACCAACAGATCCAAAAACAAGTATAGCCCTTTACGCAGATAACACGGAAATCGATGCATTAGAAAAAGATGACAGAAAAATAATCCAAAACATAGAAAATCCCCTTAAAAGAATCACAGAATTCAGGAAAAAATGGAAAATCAAGATTATTACCCAAAAGACGTAATTGATTATGTTTATACAGAAGGAAACTCCACCAGTAGTAGAAATCAGAATGAGAGGAAACATAATCCAATCAACAGATTCAGTTAAGTACCTAGCAGTCCATCTCGAGAGGATACTCAACTTCACGAAGAACAGGTAACAAATCAAAGTAAAAGCAAATATTGCAAAGATATTGATAAGATAAATAATGCAACACTTGCACATACATATTAGAAGATTCGTTAGATGACTTTCGAATTATAACAAATCTATATTATAAACAGCAGACACACGTACGCATTAATGAACACACATCAGAAGAGTTCGAAGTTAAAAGAGGAGTGCGACAGGGGTGTGTATTGTCACCACTACTATTCAATGCATACTCTTAAGAAATTATGAAAAGAGCTCTTGAGGGAGAAACAACAGGAATCAAGGTCAATGGAACGCCAATTAACAACATTAGATATGCGGACGATATTATCATAATAGCAGACAATCTCGAAGACCTCCAAAAGCTAATGAACAAGATAGTTGAGTATGGAGAAGAATATGAATTATCAATAAACACCAAGAAATCCAAATTTATGATGATATCGAAAACCTAAAATAATGGTGAAAGCCTGACAATTAACGGTAATGTTTTAGAACAAGTTGAAAACTACCACTATCTTGGCAAAATAATTAATCACACAAACAATTACTCCAAAGAAATCAAAGTTCGAATAGAGAAAGCACGTACAAACTTCAAAAAATGAGAAAGGTACCTTTCAAGTCCAATTTTAGTGCAAGAGAACTAAAATTGGACTTGAGAGTTAGGCTGGCAAGGTGTTATATTTTCTCGTCTCTGCTTTATGGGATGGAAGCATGGACACTTAACGCGTCGACTGCTAAAAAGTTGTAAGCATTTGAAATGTGGGTATATAGACGAATTATGAAGATATCATGGACCGAGCATGTGACAAACAACGAAGTCATGAGAAGAATCATTAAAAGAATGGAAGTATTGGAAACCATCAAGACACGAAAGCTGCAATACCTGGGGCATGTTATGAGTAATGAGAGATACAACCTACTTCAATTGATTATACAAGGAGAATATCCAGGGCAAGAGAAGTGTAGGAAGAAGAATATCATGGTTGCATAACTTGAGGGAATGGTACAGATGCACATCAATTGAACTATTCAGAGCAGCAGCATCTAAGATCAGAATAGCCATGATGATTGCCAATCTCCGTCGCGGAGATGGCACGTGAAGAAGAAGATTCGTTAAAAATGTCATGGAATTCAAAGAATCTATCGGTTTTTTGTTACGTTTTGAATCAAATTATTTCAGTCCATCAAATTAAACTAACAACTTATTCTATTAGTAATATGGCAACGTTGGAGTTAAGCAACTAATGCATCCAAATGAAACATAGTGCAAAAGCACTCGTTCTCCATTAAAAATTTACAAACACACGGATAGATTGAGTTAGATTTACTAAACAGATATGGTAGTAAAAGCATTTAGTACTGTAATAAATGTTAGCCGTCAGTGGAATTGGTCAATAGAGGATACGAAGAAGCGGTTTATGTAAGTTTTGGTTTGTTCTATAGATTAAATTGGAAGGAATAAAAATGTACGAGGTAATAATATATTTGCTTCATGGCCTGAAAGAATATAAAGAGTATGGTTATATAATGAAATATTTTTATAGAAACACGTTTATGCTAAACTATAAAAATTAATTTAAACAATTATTATAATATGACTAAATATATTTTAGGTAACCATATAAATATAGTAGATATTCAAAACATTTTTCAACAACACTTATTTGCCTACAATAAGTTTAAACATTGAAAGTTCGTATGACAATGTGAGTCTTGACATTTTAATGGAAACATTTTTTTGGTTCATTTTTAAGATACCTTATATAGTATGGTAACTGTTCTATTTGTTAACTTATTCTCAAATGACTTGCTACAAAAAAACTCTAGTGAGTTATTTCTTTTGACCTGGAATTTTAGATTTCTTTTTGGCCGATAGAATTATGAAAATCTAATGATCGGAACCAATAATTTAGTTGTGGCGTTTTCTTTCCTTTTCAATCTACACAAAATCTTAATCGCATATATTAAAACTATGTCCAAATACAAAAAATCTTTGTTCTATAATTTTGAGTGACGATTAACACTTCAGAAGGTGACTGTTTAACATTAAAGCCATCTTAATATTTCGATTATGGCCCTGGCAAGCATCGCTATAAAAATCAGATATTCGTTTGAATCAGGTAAGTGCTAAGCTATCTCTTGATCTGCTCGGAATGCCACATTTTCAGGCCAGACTTATATGTGTCCTGTTTCTGTAACTTCATCATGAAGGCCGAAATTATGTGTCCACAGTTTGGATCAGAGAAATAAGCAAAAAAGTACCCTGTTTGTGACACTAAACCGGACAGACAATCGACAGTCGTTTTGAGTAGCATGGACCTCTATAACAAGAACCTACGATTTAACCAGATTGAACGAAATAAATTCGGAACACACGAACTATTATGTATTTCGGCTCAATTCTGCTGTAGGTGGTTGACCAACAAAAGGTTGTCACATAATTATATTATAAAAATCCAATACTTCAGCGGGCTGCTGGATTCTGAAATCATAAAAAGTGAAAGCTACACATGAATCTACGATTTTATTATGCTGTCAAACCACTTATAGTCCAGGAAATGAAGCATTTCACCTCGCAATTTTTTTGTCCTGCGTGGATTAACTTGAAATTTAATATAAGGGAGGTAATAGCCAAGGATCAAAATCTATATCGAACCAAAGTGCGCCAAAGCCTTGAGGGTGGTTGCGACCCCCTCTCGGGGGTGAAAATTTTTTTTACTTACGTTTTAACTACAGGTTTCGATTAAAAAAGTGATTCTAAACAAAAAATACTCTATACATTTTTTTTGTAAAACTGATTTTTTTTAAGTTATTCGCGATTGAAAGTAACTTTTAGACGAAAAAATCAACGTTTTTAATCGATTTTTCGCGAATAACTCGAAAATGGTGCATTTTATCAAAAAAATTGTAGAAAACAAATTTGTAGCTTTTAAAAAGACAAATACAACCCGTTTTTTAAAATGTTTTTGCGATATAACAGGAACCGAAATACGGCCTATCAATGTTCAGCGGTTTTCTTCAAATGCCAAATTTGAAAGATTCAAAGTCAAATATCGGGAAAATGATGCCTTTTTGGAAGAAAACTTACATAACCTTTTTTAAAGAGCATAAATAGACCTATCATAAAAAGACTCTAGCTCAAAAATTGAGTGAGTTATGATGAAAATAAGGTAAATACCTCATTTTTTTACGAAAAATTCTATGAAAACAACCCCCTAACCACCCCCATAATTAAAATCGATCTTCACCCTTCTGCAATTCTCTTTGTACATGTATTGTTAATACGTCCAAGAACTTTGACCCATTTAAAATGCTTAGTTTTAGAAAAAGTACAGCATAAAGCGAGTAACGATTTACAATTTTATATTTTTTACCCTTCCTTTTTTAAATATCCCCGAAAATACTGAATATATGAAAAAAAAAGCATCGATTTACGATCACCATCTTTTTTGAGCCCTTTAAACTAACCCTATTTAAAAACCAAGGGTTCCAAAAAGATTTAATTCACAGATCCTTGTAGCTCTTAAAAACCTCTACAAAATCGTTTTTGAAAAAACACTCTATCGTTAAAAATGAAGGAAATACGTTAAAAAAACCAATTAATTTTTTTCCGAAAAATTCCATTAGTATAGTACAGTACATTTCGGAGCATAATAATCTACAAAACCGGTATATTAGGTAGTGGAGCGTTATACATTCGAAATTTTAAGCGTTCTTATTTTGAAATACTATACAAGAGAATAAAACATCTGTTCATATGTCTATGCCTTGGCAATGAAAATATCAGAGCAACAGATTGGGGATGGTATTCCAAAGATGGTTTGTTATTACCCGTACGCATGAACAAACAACCTGCACCCGATGAACTTTGAAAATTATTTTTTGCCAATGCAAAAAAGGATGCGGCGTTTCATGTGGGTGCAGAAAAGTTGGTTTATACTGTAACTTTACTTGTTCTGGGTGCTCACGTGAAGGGTGCAATAATAGTCCACCAATAATTGAAGAAGATGACGATGACATAGATCACGATGAAGATGTAATTGATAACGAATAAAATTAATATTACAATTGTTTTACCTATAAATGTAAATATTTTCAACTATTTATGTAAATGTATATGAATGTATGGTGCCTTTTTAGGTTGATAATTTTTTTTGTATTTAATTCTATTTTTTTCAATTTATATCGATTAAATTAGTTTATAAAAACTGCAATGTTGTAAAGGGTGATTTTCAAAAGTTGAAAAGCTGCAAAATTTTGGCAAAAAATTGTTTTCACCTATAGCACTCATAACAATTGATTTTTAAGGGTTGAAAATATATGAAATTGTATTTTAAAGTACCTATAAAAAATCACTATTTAACTAATCCAAACCAAATTTCACTCATCTTAAGATATGTAGAAATATATTAGTTTTAGTTGAAAAAGATGATTATGTCGTGGTAGTTTTAACAGAGAGAAGAAAGGGAACAGCCATGAAATTGGTTGGAAAAAATAAATGGCAGGGTTTAGAAAACATTAATGAGTAAGAAGCATGACATAACTTACCTGAGAAAAGACAGAAACCACCAGGACTCATTTGTGTTTCCAGATATACCTGACGACAGTGTTATTTTAAAAAGAAAAAGTTAAATTGTCGGCGTTCTCAGCAATTTTTCTGCACTCCGCCATGGAATGATTAAATTTTCATAAATGTTTATATTATTTTTAAATTATCATTTGCAACAAATATTAGAATATGTACTTTTGTGTTATTTTTCTTAATTAAATTTTCATTATAAAGACTTTTTATATATGCTAGTTACATCTTACATTACCCACCAACTATTTCACTTTACCCAAGCGTGTGGGGCAAAGTGTAAAAAGACAATGCCTGACAAACCCACGCATAACAAAAAATTTACTGACTTAATTTAATTTATATTTCGAGATAATGATCATAAACGTTGCGGTTATAAGATATGTTTTTCACAAAATCTTATTTCGAAAAATGTAAAGTAAAATTTATTTAATTTCAAAGTTTAGCTATTCCACTTTACCCTACTTTCCCCAATTCGAAGAAATAAAGTATTTCGAAATATTTTTTAGAAGAAACGTATACTGTTACAGTGCTTTTGCAAAAAAAAAACTAAAACAAACAGTGGAATTAAGAGATTCCATAAGTCACAACTTGTTGTTAACTTAAATAGTTTGAAACTACTTCGATAATCCGCCGCGTCAGCAGAATTTCCATCCTAATAATTAAAACGAAAATTTATCCCATTACTCGTACATAATGTAAAGGTTACACTTAACTATTAAAGTTAAATTGCTTATTTCCACGAAACGATTTACCTTAAGGACCATTTACACTTCTATTAAAGAGTTTTAGGGCTGTAAAGTAATCTAAAACATTTATATATCAGATTTAATGTTGGCACTATTAGACGGTCGTAAGATGTAATATGAATATTACATAATATTCAGTGGATCAGACATCATACTTAGTACGAAATAACTTTGGGGTTGAATTAGTTATAAATTTAGTGTTACGAAGCATGAGAATATAAAATTATGCGGAAATTGAGAGAATATTATTTTAATTAAAGGTTTAGATTGTTGGTTTAGATTTAAATATATGCTAAAGGTCATTTTAACAGATCAAACACTAAGGATTAATAAATATTTATATTTCCCAAACAAATACTATCTATATATAAATAAAATGTAGATAGGGAGAATAGAATACTACATGACGTGGTAGTTATCTTCAGTTTTTTGTACAGCAGCTTTCAATATCAGCTGTGCATATCTGTCTTTTAAAAATGGTAAAGTTGTTTTTGTATAAGCATGAGTTACTGTCTTTAATTGGTAATCTCCAATTGTAAGTTTGACCCTCAAATCCCTTGATACTTGAAATTTGCTTCTGTATTTCTTTTTAATGTGAGCATATGCGGAGAAAAAAGACTCACAGAGATAAGTCGATATGAAACACACAAGTTTTTTCACTGCAACATTACCAACACCATTTTCTGAATATACCTGCATCCAGAATTCTTCTTGGCTTCCTTTACGGTATTTGAGTTTTAAACCGCTATCTTCGCTGATCTCAAGTGGATTTTGAAAGACTTTATTTGTCATTCCAAAAGGTTTATTTTTTCGGCCGCACGAAAACGGGACCATCATCCAGCTATATAAGTCTTCTGAATCAATGTCAGGAAAATAGTTTACAGTACCTTCTTTAAAACCTTGCAATTGAGCTATAACAATTTCAAAGAAGTTCGTTTGAGGATTGATGTAATTTTTTATAACAAATTCCTGTAATCGAGAGAAGTTTGTGAGGTTCATCTTTTCAACGCATGCTTTGAAAAATGTAACGCTTTAGAAGCCATCATTCTAAAGGGGACAAGGAACAGGCAACGTATTGCATTGCAATGTGCGGAAGCATCTCTAATACCCAAGAACCAAGTAAAGTACCTAGGAGTGACATTGTATCAGAATGAAAAATGGGGGGAGCACGTACGGTAGGTGGTCCGGAAGGCTGCGAATATATACGGTGTTGTACAGTCGATCGTCCCTAACGAGGCACCAGTCTGGAGCGAGACGGTAGAGATACCGGCCAATAGGAGGCTTATGACACCAGTGGACAAAACAAGTCTGTTGCGAATGGCATGCGACCATCACTGGATGTGTTCCGTTGCATTTTTTGGCGGTGGAAAAAAAGAGCTCTATGAGAGAAGAGGCCCAAACCTTACTGTGGTTAAGAGAAGACAGGAAAGGGAAAGGTCAATTGAAAGATAGCAATAACAATGGAACAACACAGAGGATGTGGCACAGTGGACGAAAGTGCTAATTGCGAATACAAGAGATTCGGTGGACTGCAACCACAGGCGACTGGATTATTTCCTGACTCAGGTGCTCACAGGACACATGTGTTTTAGGGCCTACCTCTCTAGGATCGGAATGAATGTCACAGATGAATGTCTATACTGTAGATACTGGGAAACTGTGGCACATACGATTTTAGATTGCAGTAGATGGATAGTGGAAAGAAAATAGAATTGAGAGAGAGACAGTTGTGAATATTGTTACAGTGAGAGAAATGATTGAAAATAAATCATGTTTGACTAACATATATACAGCTATATCCAGCAGTGATTAAAAAAAGGAAGAGGAAGAAAGACAGCTGGATCAATGGCAAAGGTAAGAGTGAAATATGCTAAAAGTTGAAGACTTTATGAGTTAGAAAGGAGAAAGAAGGAGAAAATGCCCGCCTGGGAATGATGCCGAACTAGGAGCTATGAGGGTCTTCTACGAGCTACCTGGAACGAGACAGGGAGAATCCTTGCTGATGAATAGAATGTGGGTGTGTATTAATGGAGAATGATTGAATAAAGGTAGTGCTTCGAAAGTGATGCCGACCTTACAGCGGCCATTCCGGATCGCTGGATGACAGAGGAGGGTCTGGTTTAGTCGGCAGGTAGAATCTTTTAAAGATTCAAGACCCCCCTCTATAAAAACGAAAAAAGAGTATAAGGGTAATTATACTTTACATTAACAATATATTGTACGGAAATGGCCCACCTTCGACGCGTGGTACATGTTCAGTTGATGAAGTTCTTAATAACGCCTGCCTTCGAGGCGCTTCCGACGATGGGAATAGAGGTGGACTAGTCTAGATGATTATCGAATAATACTTTTGGTATATATATGCAGTTCTGTTATGAGGTATGTTAGTTGATAAAATATTGTCGCATTGTAAACTTATAAATAAATATACTTACATAAATTAGAACCGCATCGTAGCGATTATAGAATGATAAGCCTTATGAGCCACACTTTGAAAATATTTCTACGCATCATCCACAGTAGAATCAGAGATAAATGTGAAGAAGATCAGGATGAAACACGATTTGGCTTCAGAAATGGACTGGAAACTCGGGCCGCCCTCTTTTCACTAAACGTATTACTGCAGAAATGTCTAGATCAAAGAAAAGACGTCTCTGCTGTATTCATTGACTATGAAAAGGCCTTTGATCGAGTACAGCATCACAAATTAATTACAATATTAAAAGATAAAGGAGTTGATAGTCAAGACATACGATTCATAGAAAAAATATACTGGCGTTAAACAGCGACAGCTTGCATAAACGGAAAATCAACAGAAATATGTAAAATACAAAGAGGTGTCAGACAGGGTTGTATACTATCCCCACTGTTATTTAATTTATATTCAGATAGAATATTTAAAGAAGCGCTGCATAATTTGGAATGGGGCGTGAAAGTTAATGGAATTCTGATAAATACAATCAGATATGCAGACGATACAGTTATTTTAAGTGATGACATGAATGAATTACAATGCCTTTTAAACGCCATTGATACAGTGAGAAGAGAGTTTGGCCTAAACATAAACTGTGCAAAAACAAAACACATGGTGTTTATCCGTTTAGCACATCAAGATGCACGATTATATGTTGATGGTCATATAATTCAAAGAGTGTCCAGTTTTAAATATCTTGGTTGCCATATTACTGAACAACTAGATCCAGATCAAGAGATAAAATGTAGAATCAAGATAGACCCGCACGACCTTTTTAAAAATGAGGTCATTCTTCTGTAATGATAACTTGCAACTTCAACTTCGAAAGCACATGGTTAACTGTAGTTTGTTATACCATGGTTAAATGCTACATTTGGTCAGTCGTCTTATACGGTGTCGAAGCATGGACATTAAAAATATTCACCAATAATCGTCTGGATGCCTTTGAAATGTGGCTGCACAGACGTATACTAAAAATTCCATGGACGGCTATGCTGACAAATGTGGCAGTCCTTGAGAGAGCAAATGCTGCTCGCGAGCTGCGGAATAACATCAAATGTAGAAAGATGGCCTATTTTGGACACGTAGTAAGGGGAGACCGATATAATATTCTTTAACTTATTATGATGGGTAAAATTGAAGGACGCAGAGAAATTGGTAGAAAGCAGGCCTCTTAGTTGAAGAATATCAGAGAGTGGACAGGAATAAAGAAAGCTGAGCAACTATTTAGAATAGCTCGAGACAGAGACAGTTTCGCCCTGTTAATCGCCAACGTCAAGAATACTTGATAGGGCACGTTAAGAAGACCGCATCACCTTTGTTGCTGCCTCTTAGTTTTTCTCGTAATAACTTAATCGTACAGCTGGTAAAATCTTTCTGTTTCATAGCATTGTTCTTAAATCCATTTCTCTTTAAATTCATTTATTATTGGCTTCGTTGTACAAAATTTATTTATTTTTGCATTCATTCATTTCTCTTGTAATGTTATATCATGATTATATCATGACAGGAGAGGCTTTTGATAGCTAAGTACTGTTAATGCAACAGGAGAAACAGTTCCACCAGTTTTTAAATAACCGAGAAGAATACTTAGGTGATTAATATTCAGCCTAATCTATTGCCTTTGGAAACAATAGGTGGTGGATGACATCTAAAGTTTTTACTGTAGTAATAAAATACTTCATCAGTCATGTATAATTTACTTAGTAAATGGTTTAATATTATATATAGGGTGTTCTATTTAAAAACACAACTTCGGTTCATTTCGTTCTTTTGACTGACTTCAAAGAAAGGCAGAGGTTTGACTCACCTTGTATAATAGCAATGAACTATCTGTGTATATATTTTGTTACTTCTTTTTTCCTCTTTTTATTTATCTTGTGATAAACTACCATAGTTGCAAACTCCCGTAGTTTCAATATGATGCAACAAAGCAATAATTAAGGATGTTTGATAGTTTCCTAAAATTACTACATTAAAGTTGCCGACTCACTGAAAAGTTTGGGAAACGTAATACGTCGGTAAAAATTGATTTTATAAGAAGAGCGTGAAAAACTCAGTTTTAAAACGTTATAAATCTTCCTTGGGTTAGGCGAAAAGTTTTCCAACGCTGACGCTTCAACTAAGTTCCACTTTTTTTGAATAACATCTGTTTGATATATGGCTTAAAAATAAACATGCATACATAATTTCCAGAGAGAAATAAATTTAAGCACTTTTCTTTCGCCTTTTAACTGAAAAGGGGGTAGCTGGGAACTTTCGAAGGTTTAAACAACCATTAACATAAATACGGATCCTTTTATGGGTTTAGAACTACTTAAGGAAGATGAAATCGGGTAAAATTGGAGAATAAAATATTTGTAATGTATGTTTGAAACTTTGGCGGTTAAATTCAAGCGCATATTTTTTCAGGAATTTCTAAACAATCTATTTTTTGTCTCCTCTCTAACTTTTTGCAAGATATTTTGATCAATACTACGGAATTTGAAGATAATTATTTGGCTTAATCGGTTAACTGTTTTTAGTGTGATATACTTTTGGAATCTCTACAGTGGTACGGCAAAACTTATGTCCCATTTTTTTTCAAAAATCAGATTATTGGCTTGATATGTCATTTAGTTCACTTAGATAAACTCCAATGATATGGATGGTTTGAATAACCTTATTACCGAAACAGTGAATAAAAGCCTTCTGCAACTGAAAAAACCAAAAACAACATACAATGAATTAGACAAAGAAATATTACAACAAATAGAAAGAAGAAAGATCTTAAATAAATCTAACAAAAGGGGAACCGACGAATATAGAGAACTTAATAGTAAGATTAGAAAAGGAATCAGACAACAAAAAAGAAAAGAAAACGAAAAATTAATAACAGCAACTATTGAAAAAAATAAGAGTATGAAATGCCTCAGACCGACACTAGGACGACGTCAGATGATATCATTAATGGAAAAAGACGAAAATGAAATCACAAGTAAAGAAAACATACTGACACGAATAGAAGAATTTTACACAGAACTTTATAGATCACATCAACAAGATGATGAGATGAGACCAGAATGGAAATTAATAAAAAATGTTGGATCAGAAATAATGCCAAAAGTAACAATTTCAGAGGTAACTACAGCATTGGAAAACATGAAGAGAAATAAAGCTGCAGGAGAAGATACTATTACAAATAAGGAGCTAAGGAACTAATTGCAATTGTAACTAAACTTGTGGACAGTTGTTTACATCAGGGCAAAGTCCCTATGAAAATGAACACACGAACCCTATACCATTTAACAGGGGAGTCAAACAGGGAGATACTTTATCACCCAAACTGTTCACCTTAGTTTTGGAGGACGTTTTTAAAAACCTAAATTGGAAATATAAGGGAATAAACATCAATGGCCGCTACCTCAGTAATCTACGATTTGCAGATGACATAATCCTGATAGCTACTGACCTACAAGAAATGCAAACCATGCTTTTAGAACTACATACCGAATCTTCTAAAATAGGACTGAAAATGAATTTAAACAAAACAAAAGTCATGCACTCCGAAGACACCGTGACAATAATAAACGATAAAGTTATAGAAAAAGTTGAAGAATAAATACTTAGGACAAAAAATAATCCTAAATAGGGAAACTCAAACTGAAGAAATAAAAAGAAGGAGAAAGTTAACTTGGGCAGCATTCGGTAAACTGAACTATATACTCAGAAATCAACAAATTCAATTACATCTTAGATCTAAAGTTTTTGATGCATGCATTATTCCGATATTAACTTATGCGGCACACAAAAAAGAATATAAATATACTTAGAGTCACTCAACCCGCGATGGAAAGAGCAATGCTAGGTATATCACTGAAGGACAAGAAAACAAATACATGGATAAGACAGAAGACCAAAGTCACCAATGTGGTGCAAAAATCATTAAAGTTGAAATGGGAATACGCTGGACATGTAGCTAGGAGCGATCGAAACAAATGGCACAGATCAATTTCAACCTGGAGACCATACCAACACAAAAGACCCAGAGGCAGACCTCCTATGAGATGAATAGATGATCTGAAAAGGACTGCCGGAAAAAATTGGCTACAAGTAGCATACAATAAAAAAGAATAGAAAGGAAGACTTGAAGAGGCTTATGTTCAGATGTGGACGTGAATGGCTAGACAAAGAAGAAGAAGAAAGAATGTCATTTAGTAACATTTCTTAAAATTTGCAGAAGATACAAATTTAAACTCTAGTGAAAATAAAAAATGAAAATGAAATAATGATATGTTAGCTCTGGTACTTATTAGATGCGGCAGAACTTAATAAGTTATATATCAAGTACTGTCCAGTCCCATACCATCATCATCATTTTGAGCTTACAACCCTGTGTGAGTCCTAGCCTCCCCAAGAATTCTTTTCCAGTCATCCCTATCCATCGCCTTCCTCCGCCAAGCACGTATTTCCATATTTCTCATATCTTGGTCTATGTCCAATACCTTGGGTAGATAATCTCGAACTATGTGTAGACATATGCTGATATGTTACATATCATGTTTTTCTACTCCAGCCATTCGTAATCAAAGCTTGGGAAAACAAGTCTGTAGCAGTATGGCAATAGTTGATATGTCAATCTAGCCCAATTTTTTTATAGAGCATTTTGAAAGGTCTCCTAAACTCTTGAAATTTTGAACGTGAATTGCGAATGATTTTTTGAACTTACCACATTAGTTTTATTTTATCCAGAATAGAAGACATATAATGTTTTTTCAACCAAAAACAAAAAAGTAATGGACATACCAATTAATGTGTAAACATTAGAAATTAATTTATTTTACAATAAAACACAATTTTTTGATTTTCTTTTATTAAAACTTGTCATCGTCATCACAGTTTTGATTTTCTTGCGCATGCTGATTTGTGTCAATTGAATTGTAGAACCCACGGCACTCGATAGGGATTAAACTAAATATTAAAAGTAGCTTGCCTTTCCTGAGGGGGTTAATTGGCAACGGCTTATGATATGCCAGCTCTAGTGATGCAGCCAAATATCTTCCTTTTTTTTTCCATGAAAATCCATCAGTCTCAAATGCTCGATGACGTCCAGAGTGTATTTAAAGAGGATTTTGGCAAAATGCTGAGCTATTTAATTTTAAGCCAATCTATACTTTCCCCTTAAACATCAAAAAAAAAATTATTAGTTTGAATTTTAGAAGATTTCATGATTTATAAAATGATTGTTGCTCCATTTCTTCCTCAGCGTATGGTTTTTCCCCTAACAGTTCTAACGAGCTGGTATCAGTCCCTGGCAACGTAATTGAGACATTAGTGGTTTTATTTACTCTTTTTCTAGAGCGGTCAGGAATCATATTCAAGATGAGTATTCATGGATAAAAATTTCTGGTCGATGGTTAAAATATTTTTCTGACATGAAAGATAACTGAGCATAGCGGCCATATTAATTTTAATATTTTGGCTACCGCACGTATAGAAGTAAGTAATAGTATTAGTCATTTCTTTAAGCGACTAATACTATTACTAATGCTTCTAAGAGAGTGTGTAGTGCTGGGGGACTTCAACGCCAAAGAGGTGGAGTAAGATTCTCCCATAACGGATGCTCGCGGACAAATGCTTATGAAATGGATAGGAACTCTGGACTTACTTGACTTAAATCATGGTCGAGAACCAACATTCGTGAGGGGAAATTCGCATTCATATATCGATATCACCTGTGCTACACTGCTACAGAATACTGCTATATTGGATTTTTGATCGTCGGAGTACGGACTACCAACATGGAGTCATTAGCGAACCAAACAGGAAGCAGAGGTGGAGATAGAACGGACTGACTAGCGTTTGATGAGTATTCTAGGTGGTTGATAGAGAGGAGAAGATGCCAACCGCCATTGGCAGAAGGACTTGAATCAATAATAAGAGAGACTATGAGAAATTGCATAAACAGAGTAGATGAAAAAAGAAAAATGCCATATTAGTGGTGCAAAGAAATTGCCAATTAGAGAAAGGAATGCATTGCCATAAAGACAGGCTACGAAGGCAAGAGGCAGAGGAGAAGTAATCGAAGCTAGCAGAATGGATATAGTATACAATGCGTGAAAGAAGGAACTGGACAGGAAGATCCGAGCCGAGAAGGAGATACACAGGAGAGAACTGTGTGACAAGTTTGATGAGGACGTTTGGGGTCAGGTGTACAAAATCATAATGAACCAGTTTAAGCTGTACCCTCTGTATGAGATGCCACTGGACAGGAAGTTTGAGGTTACACGAGAGCTATTTCCACCCGGCCATTGGCATGGAGTGCAGTGGGACGACGAAGCTGAGCGAGTTATACTTTTTACCGTAGACGAACTTAACGAAGGCTCCGGGACTCGATAGAATACCACTAGAAGCGGTGAAATACATTGGCAGTATGGAACCGACGTGGCTTTTGGACTACATGCATGTACTGCTTGAAACTCAGCTGTTTGCCTTCTGTCGTGCATAGGTAAATTATACGAGAAACTCCTAAAAGGGCTAATAGACATAGTGATTTGTGAGTCAGGCGGGCTGTCACCCAGGCAGTACGGTTTCAGAAAAAACAGGAGCATGTTGGATGCGCTGATGGAATTCTTCCGGGAGTTACGCGGGGTGGGGGTTAACCAGAGGTGGGCAGTCCTATTGTTGTTTGATGTCCGGAATCCTTTCAGTACATTAAAATGAGCTCCACGAGAGATAAGAGAGTATTTGTTGTCGGATAAGACGTACAGCTGGTTCCCAAAAAAGCTGATACTACTCTAGTAAGATTTGATTATTTTGACATTATATTTATTATAACATACAAATAATTAAATAAACAAACAAACAACAAACAATCGATTACATACGCTAATTAATAAATTGTAATAATTATGAAGGTCTAAATTTTAATATTATTTTGAATTCCTGTATTTTATAAAGAGTATATAAATGTTAGTTTTTACATAAAATTGGGTTATTGTTATTAAGGAATATTGTTATTAAGGAATAAAACAAACAAATCTACTTAACAATATATTAAAGCAAGAATAATAACCAAATTAAAAAATAACTGGGCACTAGCAAAGGCAGCAAAATATTTTAACATAAGCAGAACAACAGATCTTCTATTAATAAATAATGGAGGAAACAGGAAACTCTCAAAAGAAAGCGAGGGTCTGTAAGACCAAAACTATACTACTATAGGTATGTAAAAATAAAATTAATATTTTGTAATATCTCCATCAGCATTGATAACAGCTTGTTGTCTTCGGTCCATCTGCGTGAAAGGAATTATGAAGTTATCTTCTTCAGAGAGCTTTTCCCAAACGTTTTGTATACCGATATAACGCCGATATAACCGTTTTATCTTAACCCCCACGCGCTCTCGATTGAGTTTAATCTGGACTATAGCTGGGTCATTTTAAAATTTCAATGTTGCTATTCTGGAGCCACTGGTTTATTATATTTGCAGTGTGAATAGGACAATTATCTTGTTTGGGGATAAAATTATTTTCTGCATGCAACTGTTCTACACTGGGAAGCATGCTGTTTTCTAGAATATTCAGATAAGTCTGCCCCACAAACCTGCAATCAATACGCCACACTTTTCCCATTCCTCTAGATGAAATCCATTCCCATACATTTGCAAAAAAAATGGCCAGCTGCTCGATATCTATCAACATATAGAGGATTATATCTTTTATTATCTAGTCTATACCTACACCCCAATTTTACCCTTTTTAGAAGATTGAAAAAATTTTTCATCTGTTAATATTACCCTGTCCCAAAAATCTTGATCTTGTGGCTGATGGTTTAAAGCAAATATATGTCTTGTTTGCTTCTATTGTGGTGTATGAGCTTGTTGTGTTAACTGTGACATAATTCTTGCAGTTTTCGCATCTTCAAAAGGATTTTTTTCTAATCTCTCCAAAGGCGTACTATCTACGAATGGAAAATATTTTTGGTCTTCCAGAACCTTACTTTCTTTCGAGAGTTTTTTGTTTTCTCCATCTTTTATTAATATTAAAAATTATTGTTACCATTTTTTGCTTTTTGTTCTTTGCTAGCATATAGAGCCATCTTTTTAAGTTGAACAGAATAGGTTATCTGACAAATTTCAATGTTTCACAGCAGTGACAGTGAGAGTATGTAAATAATAAGTATTTATCCGTCAAAATACGCTGCTTAATTTTGTAGTCTGTATGGTAGAAAGCCTGGAGAGCATTGGTCCTCGAAATACTCATACCTGATTTACTCAGATCAATCCCTTCTTCCAATAAATTGTATGCCCAAATGTCCTTATGGGTACAAAATTCTCTAAACGTTGGATTACCACTTTTGCTTGTTTTCTTAAATCTCCGACATTTTTAACTCGATCTAGTTTGTAGTAGATGTGTTAGTATCCAGACAGTATATTGTTGCTTGCGTTTTTCGACAAGAGGCACGTGTATTGTATGGGATAACTATATAACTAGGAATAATTCTATCGAGTATGACATTTTATATTGATAATTTTTTTTTATTGTGCCATCTTCATTCGATGGTTGGCTATCTAGTTGGCCAATTTATTCATAAAATAGCGGCTCCAAAGTTTTCAGATGATATTCTGTCAAACCATCAGCAAACGTTCTTCAGCCGGAAATTCTATCTTCTCCCTATTAAACTTTTTCTAAATTTTTCAATCGGTTATAAATCCAAACAACTCATATTTCTTTTCATTGGGTATTCAGATCTGTATTATTTCTCTTACTTCAGCTAAACGTCGTCTGAGCCTGCTTTATTCTCAATATAATTTCTTTTGTTTTAATTATTAATTTTAATGCATAGATTATTGTTTTTATATTTCCACAATTTTCAGATAAACATTTAGATGTGGTGAAGTAATGCATGCCCAATAGATACAATATACCACATTTTGTGTCTATTAGTGCACATCATCGTTACATTCACCAAGTTTAATTAACACAACTAAGCAAGTTATGAGCATCGCTGAAGATATTACCGTCTTACATTAAGTGATAATGACAAAATTTCATTGTCGCCAGTCAGTTTAGTTTCGAAGGTAATTAAATTGCGTAAGGTAGTTAATTGGATATTCCTTATCCCGTTTGATTGAATACTCATTCCTTGGTCTAGTAGATGAAATTGACTTTTACGAGGAGGATTTAATATGTGTTGTATTAATTTGTTTTAATGAGATAGGTATATGATGTATATAATAAGTACCTATATTTATACAATTTTTTTCATCATATTCGAATATAATACAAACTAGTAGAGAAGTAAACATCATCATGATGATCTTTGGTTTCGTTTCTCTACGAAATTTCTGTCTTGATCTTTCTCGACGTTGAACGTTCTCGAACCACCTTATCATATTTATATTCTCCCATTTGGCTACAAGTCCTACCATTTCAAGCTTTAAAGTGTAGAGCTAGTTTGAATTATAGAACAGTCTCCTACAATATCCTATCAAGGTAGGTCAGAGGATTTCCTAATGGCGACTCCAGAGTCGATAGACTAGATAAATAAGTTAGATGTTCGTTTGTAAACATATATGTAATGTTTTATACAAAATATATGTAAATTTAAATGTAAATGTGTAAAGTGTCATACGATAAATAAATAACAATAACCTCAAGCGTTTTCTTAGTAGATCCATTCTATATCTATTCTATATCCATTCTATAATACCCTTAATTGAATGTAAACATCCAAAGTGAGGTGCACAACTAGGGATGAACTTCCAAGAGATGTTCTGATTATTGCTGTTGCGTGATGCTTCCATTAGACTAGCCCAACTGGGGGTTAGGTTAACATTTCCCCTAAAAGAAAAATATATGCTATGTTTTTTCAATTGAAATAGGGCGCGGTTGCGGCTCACATTACGATGGTCAGCAAATGTAGGCACTTGGTTAAAATATGAACGCTTTGTGTTTACATTCGTCTTTTCCAAATATGCGGAGCTCAAAGCCGGTTATAATAAATATTTTATTAAAATACGTAAACTAATTTTCGAAATCAAATTCAGATTTTTGCTATAATCTGTGCCTTTGACTTAAGATGTTATTATAGACATGGGGATTCTAAAATTTATATTCCACGTCATTGGTATTGATTTTATTTAGATTTATTAAGATTTTGTTTTCCTTACCTTACAATAGAATATAAGCAGAATATCATCCCTATAAAATTTTTAAAATTTATCCAAAGCATTTATTTAATTGCAAGCTCCAATAAAGATAGACTTATTTACCTCCCCAATAAAAACAGAAAAAATCTATGCGTTGACTTGAATATTAATTACACTGTTGCCTGTGCTACCCAATTATTCTTTGTCAATATATTCGAATCGTATGATTTTACAATGCACCTTAATTCTCCTAGAAGAATTACTAAAACAATATCTTCCATAATTGATTATATTGTCTCAGTTTTATCACCCCTTGATTTACGGTCCACATCTAATAATGCACGACTATCTAGTCATGAAGTCATGAAGTCATGAAGTTATTATATACCAAGTTTAACACTTTTAATAAACAATTCTCGAAAACACAACGTTTAGGCAGTATTTTTTCCGCATCATTTTGTCGCAGAGTGTTCCGAAGGGTTCAGTACTAGGCCCCATTCTGTAGAATGTCCTGTACGATGGGGTGCTGAAGCTACATATGCCAAGGTGATGCACTCTTGTAGCTTATGCTGATGATCTCGCACTGGTTGCAAAGACAAGTCAGAAAGGCTAATGTGGCTAACACAGCCCTGCATCGCATTAGTAGGTGGATCAGATAGAACGATCTACAGCTAGCGCCTCAGAAAACTGAGGAGTTAGTTCTCAAAGGAACCCGCGAAAAAGTCTTTCTCTGCTTTATAGTGGAAAGTGTCGAGGTTGCACTGCTAAAATAAATTAAATATCTGGGAGTCTGGTTGTCGGAAGGTCTAAGTTTTGAAGTACACAACCAAAAGACAGTAGAGAAGGCGAACCGAATCTGGAGGCGTTGATACGGCTAATGCCAAACATTGGAGGTTCAGGAAGCACCAAAAGAAAGGTTCTATATGAAATTTTCCAGTCGGTTGTAACCTACGCTGGCTCTGTGTGGTGTAGTATACTATACACTGCGAAATATGCTAAGCTAATGAAGACTTTGCAAAGGCGAATGCTCCTCAGGGTATCTAGCGCATGTATTTAACACAGTTTAAAATAAATCTTTATATGTCATTGGAGCGGTGATACCGAAGTAGCAGATAGAATGAGCGAATGATAGTGGAAAGGCAAGGTATACTAAGGAGCTTATTCCCGATCTGAGACCGTGGTTGAAATGTAAGTTCATCAAAATAGACTACTTTTTGACGTAGTTTCTGACCGGGCATGGTAGTTTTGGTACCTTCATAAATAGAATAGGCAAATCTGCCTCGGCAGACTGTACTGTTAGTGGAAAGGCAAGGTATACTAAGGAGCTTATTCCCGATCTGAGACCGTGGTTGAAATGTAAGTTCATCAAAATAGACTACTTTTTGACGTAGTTTCTGACCGGGCATGGTAGTTTTGGTACCTTCATAAATAGAATAGGCAAATCTGCCTCGGCAGACTCTACTGTTTGTGGAATACCGGATGCTCTCGCCCATATTTTTAACTGCCAGAGATGGACAAATGAGATGGGAGATTTCGAGAGGCGAATAAGTTTCGGGCTAGATGAAAAAAAACATTGTAAACCTAATGTCGAGAGGAGAGAAAGAATGGAGAGAAGTACACTGTCTGATTTCTGGAGTGATGGTAAAAATTCAGGATCTGAAGCCTGGGATCAGAAGGATAGAAATTGAGCCAGGGATCTAAAATTTGTAGTTATTATTATTTATTAGTTTATGGTCTAACGTCTAAACATTTTCTGATTAACGGTAATAGGTATGATAAATTTTTAATTTTTAATTTTAGTTGTTTATTTAGTGGCAAGACCACCTCTTTGGAACGGTGGATAATTAACGGAACACGGTTAATCCGGCACTACTCCCCCCTCCGTTGCCGGTTCAGAATTCAAAGAATGCCTTTTTATGCTCGTACTGGAATATGGAAATACGGCAATTTAAAAATAAACCTTAAATGGTGGTCCCATCGATTTGTTATTTGTTAAGAAAGAAACTAGCCTCAGCCTAATATAATCAGAGGTATGTCTAGGGAAATCAACTAAGTAACTTCCAAAATAACATATTTTTCTTTATTTGAGTCTCATCTTTGATATAGCCTACACCTTTTTGGGGTTCTAGTACATCTGCCCAATCTGACGTTAGTTTTAAACTACAAAAAATAACAATACGGTGGCTGTTTGGCCTCAGTCGAATAACATATTACAGAAGCTACTTCAAAAGTCACAGAATTTTACTACTTTTATCTTTATATATTCTAGAAACTGTTTGCTTAATTTGTAAACACCTACATGTTTTTACAGCAAGACCTAGTCATGACTACTCCATCAGAAATTCAGGCTTTGATGTGTATTTAATATACGTGAAAGCGTATGTGAAAGACCATATTAATCAGTGGAAGAGTTTCTTAATGAATAACTAAAAAATTACAATACGTTTAGGCACAAGCAACTAAAGTGTTTTTATCTATTTGCGTATCCCAGGCAGCAAATTAAACTTCTGTGTAAACTAGTTCGTAAGGTTTTATTACGCAATTTGCAGTTTAGATAAATTTTGCAATGTATTGTATAATATGTGATTATCTTTTATTTTGTGGTACTGACGATTAATGTAATTTTATTAAATATTAATTGTTATTGTTATTTTTTTGACTTTACGTAAGCTTTGTCTGTTCTATTTCTATTCTACTCTATTCTATTTCTATTTTTTTCTATTCTTTTCTATTGTATTTCTATTCTAATCCTATCAGAGTACCATAGGATTCTAACAGTATGAATAAGTAACCTTTTTTTTGTCTTTATAGAGGGGGGATCTGGAATCTTCAAAAGACGATAGTTTCCCAGGTACTTTAAAATGCCCTCTCGTCGCCGAGTCTACGCTGAACGCCTACCTGCTAAACCAGACCTCCCTCTGTCACCCAGCGATCTGGAAGCGTAATGGCCGCTGTAAGACCGGCGTCACTTCCGACGCACTACCTTTATTCATTAATTCTTCATTCATGCACACCCACACTCCATTCATCAGCAAGGAGGCTCCCTGTCTCGTTCCAGGTAGCGCATAGAAGCCCCTCATCGCTTCTAGTACGGCAGAGGGGCATTTCCTCCTTCTCCACAGTCTGGTTCACGAATTCTAACTCATACAGCCTGACCCACTTTTCCAGATTCAACTTTCAGCATCTTTCATTCTTACCTTGGCCGTTTGTCCAGTTGTCTTCCTGACTCTTCTTTTTTCTTGATCACTGCTCGGAAATAATGGTGTATGTTAGTCCGACCTGATTTATTTTCAATCATTCTCTCAATCATTTCTCTCACTGTAACAAAATTTACACCTGTCCCTCTCTCCATTATGTTCCTTTCTACTATCCATCAGTTGCACTCTAACATCGTATGTGTCACAGTATTCAAGTGTCCACAGTATAGGCATTCATCCGTGTCAGCCTTTCCGAACCTAGAGAGGTAAATCCTAAAACACCCGTGTCTTGTGAGCTGCGTCAGGAAATAATCCAATCGTGTGTGAAAGATTAATCTGGAGATTAACATTAGTAACTGACAGTATAAAATATTAAATACAGCTGTTTTTGCGTTGCACAAAAGATCATATGGTAAAAGTCCTTTTAGGACAACTAAATTATGTATTTATAGGAAATAGCCTGCATTATTTTATAGTTATGAAATTTGATAATGTGTGGAAAATGTACAGAAACATAGGGATGATAACAAACAGCGTTTATTTTAGCATTCTGTAATAGCGAGTGCGCTAAACAAAACCTTGTACGTATACAAATCAAGCGGCGGAAGTAATCTCGCAAGAAAATCAGGACAAATCGGTGAATGTTAAGTCTAAAATATCGTGGAGGAGTGTGCCGGGCTATAATTCATTATTACGCCCCGTCCCAGAATTTATCTCGTGTCTGAGACAGACGCCGGCACACTTTACATGTAAAATGAAAGCCGTAGGACGATATTAGGTCCACCTGAATAGAATGAATTATGCGGCAAGTTATATTCTCTGAGAATTGTCTGCAGTGTCCGCCGACCTTTTATTGAAAACCCCAAACGAAAAAGTTTATGTGAGTTTTTTATTAAAATTGTACGGGGATTTGGGTGGGGATTAGTTTATTAACTTTTTATTGAAACAACAAAAGTTATTCGAAACAAAAAAGTTTTCATTTAAGGTCATCCTAAAACTCTTGTCTTGTAGGTATTAAGATGTTTTACAGTGTATGACAAATTATATCATCACGTTACATAGGACTTGTAAAAAATAAGTAAAAATATTATTATGAACGGAACCAGGAAGAAGGATAACTTTAATTTTCGTAAATATTTTCTATGGAATTATATTAGGCCGCTAATTCTTCCTAATAGATCAACTGTTAAATATGTTCAGAGTTCAGCTACCTTCAATAAACCTTTTCAAGTTACCGCGTTAGAACTATCATAAAATTCCGTTACTCTCTGATTATTCTGCAGTACCTCTTTAAAGCTTTTATCTAAATGCCGCCAAAATTTCCGTTACAGCGTTTGTGTGGAAATATTCCAAATAAGGTTGAATACTATTAAGACTACTCAAGATTTTTTTATTTTAAGTTAAATTTGAAAACAGTATTTTACCCAGTCAATTTTTTTAACTGTTCAGTTTCCGATCTTGTCACTTCTAGTCTTACTCAACATCAACCGTAACATTTTTATTTAAGCCACCTCTATTTTTTTAATAAACCATCTATATAGACCACACTTCATAGACCTTCTCCAATGCAGGAATCATTACATTCTTGTATACCTTTCCTTTCAGCCATTTCCCTATACTTTGATAAAAGAGTACCCCACTCATTGGCTCTCAGTTATACCAACCAAACTGTAACCCTTGGGCCATTTCTTGATCTATTGTCTAATTTTCCGTAATATAGGAGCTAAGGTTTATAAATTGTCTTACACATAATCATTTTTTCCAAGCAATTTAATGTCCCCAACTACTCCTGCTCCTTCCAACAAGATAAACTTCTTTTCCGACCTGCTAACCCTAAGTCCTTCCTCTTCAATAACCCTTCTCTAATCCTCTTACTTCTCTGGCAACATTTCTTTTCCCTGCAGCAATCTTAAGTATCTCGCAATCAAGGATATTTCAAAATTATCTTTTTTCCTGTTCTTTACACCGTACATGTGAGGCGCAGGCACATACGATCTTCGTGTTGATATCACCTCTACTTAGTTGGACACTGTTGCGTCCGTACATTCCAAATGTGACAAAAGCTAGAGTGGTGGCCCTCTTAAAAACAGGAAAAGATCCAGCTGATACAAAGAGTTTTAGACCTGTCTCTCTTTTGTTTCACCTTTTCAACCGGTTCTTCTGAACCGGATCGCTGAATCTGTGGACACTAAAATTATTCCTGAAAGAGCAGGGTTTACACTCGGAAAACGCTGCTGCAGTCAAACCCTTAATCTCAACCAACGCATTGAAGATGGGTTTGAACAGAAATAAATAATAAGAGTAGCGTTCATAGACCTGACTGATGCCTATGACACAGTTAACCATCAACGGCTGCTGGTAAAACTTTACCAAATTACAAAAAAATTTCCGACTAAAAAGGTTAATAAAATGCCTTCTTCAGGATACACACTTCTACTTAACGCTCCAGTCCAAGAACAGTCGCTGGAAAGATCATAAAAATTGACTCCCGCAAGGAAGCGTCTTTGCGCCATTGCTATACAACATCTACTCAAGCGACCAACCCAAAAATCAATAAACAAGACAGTTTATTTACGCGGATGATACAGCTGTGACAGCTCAGGGAAGCACTTTTAATAAATTCGAAGTAAAACTGACAGATGCCCTAGAAAACTTAGGTTTGTGTAATCCTACAAATACCCAGGTGTGTGATTTCCACTTTAGAAACAAGCATGCCCGAAGGACACTGAATGTCACAATCAGACATACTTTGTGTCTGATTGATGTAAAGAAAGTGTTTGGACAGAGGAAGAATTAAATATGTAATCCATCTTTTGTATAATATAGAAGCTCCCCTAAATATTATAAAAACTACCGAAAACATCTACCAAAACAACAAAATGGAAGTCAGAATAGATGGACAACTTACAGAACCTATCGAAATAGGCAGAGGAACAAGACAAGATAATTCATTGAGCTCAATGCTCTTCAATTTGATCATGAATGAAATCGTCAAAAGCAATAACAAAGGAAGAGGATACAGAATTTGAAACAAAGACATTAAAATACTCTGTTACCCAAGATGAAGATAGTCTGCAAAAACTGATTCACAGATTTAATATAAGAGAAAAAGAATTTAATATGACAATCTCATATCAGAAAACTAAAACAGTAGTTAGCAAAGAACCAACCAGATGTAAAATATAAATTGATGGCATCAGTATTGAATAAGTAATGGAAGTAAAATACCAGTCCCAGTGAAGAGTTCAATAGCGGAGACCAACTGGAGGAGACTTGAAACCACAGAGACATCGTGTTACCGAATCATAGACGGATCAAAATGGGAAGAAAAAATAACCAACGCAACCATCAAAGAAAGAGTCCAGTACACACCACCGAGGGAGGTGGCTCCGAAAAGAACAAGATACTTTTTTTACCAGGCCACAAGAAGACCCACAAACTGATCGACCACCTTATCAGAGTCTAGCCGGATGGTTGCCGAAGAACAACCAACCAGATGAGTAGGTACGATGCCACAAAAAGTACCTAGAGAAGAAGACGTCAGGATGCCACCAACAGAAGTCCAGGAATCCAAGAGGAAAAATCATCATTATCAGAAGGTGCAAGAGCGGGACGTCGAGAATAAGAAGTGACATATTAAATTTGAAATGTATTTGAAATGTGGCAATAAACGTTTTTATTTTTATTTTTTATTTTTATTTTTATTATTATAGTAAAATACCTGAGAATTACACTGTCTAGCTATGGAGACCTGGACAAAGAAAGGAGAGATCAAGTACAAAAAGCAAATAATCTTGCAGGATGCCTTAATAACACTATATGGCGAAACAGACACAATTAACACGGAGATGAAATCAAGAAGTATCGGACGATAGCGCAAAAATGGAGTGACAACCTTCATCATCATCATCATCATCATCCAGCCCCATTTTCACATCAATTGTTGGACATAAGCCTCCCCCAAACGTGTCCAGTTCTCTCTATCTCTAGCTGCTGCAATCCAGTTTATTTCTATTCTCCTTAGGTCGTCGGTCCATCGGGTGGGTGGTCTGCCTCGACTTCGATTGTCGGCTCTTGGTCTCCACTGCAATAATCTCTTCGTCCATCTTCCGTCTTCCATTCTAGCAACATGTCCAGCCCACCTCCACTTTTGTTTATTGATTCGCAGTATAATATCGTCTACGCCAGTTCGTCTGCGTATCTCTTGATTTCTCAGGCGATCTTTCAAGGTCAGGCCCAGCATTGATCTCTCCATTCGCCTTTGTGTTACCCTCAGTTTTTCGGCAGTAGCTTTCGTTAAAGTTAAGGTCTCTGCTCCATAGGTCAAGACTAGTAAGATCCATTGGTTAAATGCCTTCCTTTTCAGGTGAATTGGGATATTTGTTTTAAAAATGTCTCTTATCCTTCCATATGTGGCCCATCCCAACGTGATTTATCTATTTAGCTCGCAGGTTTGGTTGTCTCTGGTTATTCTAATTTCATGACCCAAGTATGTGTATTTATCGATTAATTCTACCTTTTTGTTATTGATCTGTATCTCTTCGCTGGGAACCATATTCATCATCATTTTGGTTTTCTCGAAATTTATCTCCAGCCCAGTTTCTTGTAGTATGTCATTCAGTTCTTGGAGCATGTCTTTGATCTAACAAACCTTTCATAAAGATATTAATCCGCCAATGAACAAGCAGAATTGCTTATAAAGATAAAGAAGAAGAAAATAGACAAACTTTTCGTAGTATGTATTCGTATTTTAACTTTAGCCTTAAATTAACAATACATATTTATTTTAAATTAATAACCTTATTTGCTACCCCCATACTTTCCATGTTATAAGTTTGTTGGAAATATATAAACAACTGAAGTAAATCATAATAATTTTTTAATTAAAAAAAACTTAACAAGGAAGACTGTTAAACTTTTTAAGGTCAGTCACGGCTAATAAGGACAATATGCACGCATCGTATCTATAGAACATCTGTTATAGCAGCAATCGTGGATAATTCCTAAAACATAAAAATTTTTAGTTAATTTCCTATTTAGCAATAGAAATATAATTTATCTCAAATCCTTTATAAAAGGTATATAATAAAATGCCCAAACGGGCTATCACAAATATATTACAAAACGTTTTCGGATTGTTGAGCCACCTATGAGCCACCAAAATATATGGGTCAAAACCCTTTAAATGATATTAATTTACAGTTGCTTTACATTATATGTGGTTACAAATTATGATGTTTAAGTTACCGTTGGAATTGGTAACATGGCGACGTATGACCCTACATAGGTAAAATGGTCCTGAGACGAAGTGTCTTCGAGGACCTGTTGATAACATGTTATATGTTGATAACATATAACATGTAACATGTAACATATAACATGTACAGTATGTACACATATAACATTTTTTATCGAAAGAAATATAACGTCAGATAGTTGGTGTAAATGTTCGGCGTTATTTAGTTGAGATATTTCCTGGACGATAAATTGGTAGACAAGGTAGAATTGAATGGCCTCCACGTTCACCCGATCTCAATCCTAAAGATTATTTTTATTAGATATACTTGAAAAATTCAGTTTACAAAACTTAACCAGCAAGTCTTGCAGAGCTAAGGCAATGAATTATCGATGACTCTCGAATAATTTCTAGACAATCATGGAGAAATGTGGTAGACGCATTCTACCTTCGATTAGGGTGCTGTCAACTCACAAATTGAGCATATTTTGAACACTTAATAACGTAACTACTATGTTAAAAAATGTTCTAAACTATCAATTGTTACGTTTTAATGTATTTGAAAATAGTTAGTATTAAAAAATTTATTGAAACAATTTAGGCGTTGCCAGACTTCGGTTTTATGTATTTATGACCTTCCAGATTACATAAAATCATAAGTGTTACATATGGTTGAACTTGTATTGAATAGGAGATTCCAATAATGACTGAATATACAGGGTGATGTATTTGAAAAACCAAAGTTACTAGTAATATAAGAAAAACTGAATATGGAATATTCGTATCCCAAAATAGGCGTATCTCAAATTTTGTATAATTTTGTCTAGTAATTTACGAGATAATTAGCCGTTCCCATACTTTTGGGCCACTCTGTATATGATTAAGTTAATTTACATTGAATCTATACTTTTATTGTTAACCTATATTTTAACAATATTTAATTTAATGATGACTTACCTCCTAATGATCTTTTATACATCCGGGGTGTGTAGCCATGACTTCTGCATACTAGGGAAATCATTTGTGTTAATCGATGACCGCAATATTGGTATTCTAAGAGTGAAGAACTTTTCTCTACGTATAAACCATTTACATAGTAAAATGAAAACATCAAAGCACACAGAAGAAATATATATTTAAGCTGCATTTCTAAAACGAAAAAAAATTATTTTATCCCATTTGTTCCAATAACACAACCTTAAATTAAAAGAATTTTTAATAATTATTTTTTAGGTATAAAATAATATCTTTAAAAAGCACCTTAGAAAGAACTAAAATGTCTAATCGACATAAAATGTCTCACTGTCAGCTTATGCACATAAGATACATATTTATTGTAATTGTGATTTGTGATATATCTTCTTCAGTGGGATCTCTTTTCTCCAACGTTGTTTTTATTTATGCGTTCCACCGTAATCCAGGGCGTCCTCTTTTCCCTCCCAGGATTTTGACAAGGTGGTAGTTTTAGCACAGTACTTTTTATATAATACAAGCGGACCCGACTGACTTCGTTCTGTCAAATAGATTTGAAATGTGCCAGTTTATTTCTTTAATTCTCCTGAACAAAACCGTCACCATGATGATAGGGCGGTGTGTGAGGGTCAGCTCGGGTGACCTAAGTATCTTCGCTTCCACACACTTTGGCCACCATTTTGGACCGAGCGGGCATGTTTTCGACACTGAAGTACCTGAGGGTCTTAAAAGTACTCTTGTTTTGGACGCTGCCAGAAGGATTATCGCAGGTACCAAATATTAGATATAATTAGGGTTTAATGATGGTCATTGAAATTTACTTAGTTACTAGTTATTAGTTTGTCAGAGAATAGTCAAAAGTGAACATGGAAATTTCAACGTTAGTAAGTAATCGTGGTAAAATTTTGCTCAAAGTGAACAGTTTTACTTTTTCTCAAGATAAAGTACTAAAATCGGGAGAAACGTATTGGAGGTGGCTCCAATACGTACTAAAATCGGAAGAAACGTAATGGCTCAACCGAAACTGCCCAAAAGTAAAGAAGAAACTATTGCTGCGGTAAATATTATGAATATCAAAACACTTAAAGACGAGAATTTTATATTTGCGGTTGAACTAATTTCTAACATTATCATCTTCTCGTGTAACACTAACATGCGTTTTCTGTGCGGCAGTGAAACGATTTATATGGACGGTACATTTAGTTAATGTGCTCAATATTTCAAGCAATTTTTTACCATACATGTATTTATCAATGGACATTATATACCATTGTGTTATTGTTTACTTCCCGACAAATCGAAACAAACCTATATAAAAGTATTTAATGTTTTGAAACGCAAATGTGAAGTAATTGGTCTAAAATTCAATCCAAAAATCATTTTCTCCGATTTTGAAATTGCTATCCACAATGCTGCGCATTTTGAATTTCCAAATGTGCACATTAAAGGGTGCCGTTTTCATCTTATGCAAGCTTAGTATCGTAATATCGGTGGTTGTGGCTTAATTTGGGAATATAAATTGGCAGACAGTGAAATATCTAAATGGCTGAAATATATTTTTGGGCTGCCATTTTTACCTCCCTCAGAAGTCGAAGAATCTTTCATATATGATTTTATGACTATTCAACCAAAGGATTCAAAAATTAAAAAGTTTTCCGACTACTTATTGGACAACTACATTGGCGACCACGCAACATTTCCGTCGGAGATGTGGGCTGCGATGAGTGAGAGTTTACAATTAACAACTAATGCTTGTGAATCGTTCCACTCGCGTTTTAATGATAAGTTCTACCATGCTCATTCAAATATTTTCCATTTTATTGATGTTTTAAAAAATTTTCAAACTGAAACTTACATTAAAATTAATAGTGTCTGTAATAGTGAAAGTAATAGACTTAAAGATCCAAAGAGTAGAAAAAAAAATTATGTTCGTTAGAAATAGGATACATGAGTATCAAACTAACTTTATCGATCGATTCTATTTCGTAAAATGTATGTCGTATTTAGTTCAAAGTGACAAATAAACCTTATCAAGCCTAATCTCTAGAATTTTATTACCTGACTTTCTGATTGAAAAATAATCTAAAGGGATAGTGGGAACACCTTTAGGGACAAATATTTATAAAGTGGTTGCTTTAATAACAAAATATAGAGATGATTAATTAATTATAATTAAAATTATAACATAGGGTTAATAACCGATGTAATAAAGAATAATGAAATAAAACGTATATAAGTATTTTCAGTAATCGCTTAATTGTAAATCAAGTGAATCATAATTATTGTTTGTTTTTTTTCCAACAAGGGAACAGGCAAAATACAATTGACCATGTGAGAAACATGCGTTTTTTAGATTAATTCTACAGATACCTAATGATTGCCTCTGGGACTTATGGCCATAGCAAAAGCAAACTGCACTGTAAATTGTTGTCGTTTAAATTCAAATGGTACATCAGTTGGAATCACTGGGATGCGTGGTATCAAAACGTCTTCTCCTTTATACTTTCCTTTCAGTATAGTTGCTTCTATCACGTTGTTCAATAATTTAATTATCGCTAACCGTGTGCAGTTGCAAAGACGCGAATGGTTGATATTTCCAAACAGTATAACTACCGATTCAACATTTAATTGAAGATTGTGAAGTGGCAATCCTAGGAATCCAGTGAGTTTAAAAATTCACACTGATAGTTGATGACATCGTCTTGGTTAGTAGCCGAATCAACGGATTTATATATCCTCAATTCGCCTGTAAATTGTTCTGGAATTTTGAAATGTATTTACATCTATGTTTGTTTGCAGCCAATATTGGTTAGCTCAACTAATCATGGTTTTTGTAATTTTGAGGAACATCTGGAAATACTTTTTGAATAAGTTCATCTTTTAATCAAGTTAACTGACAAAAGCTTTAAGGAAAGTTAATGCGACCAGTCAAGGTGTCTATAGGAAATTTGCCATTACCAATGTCAATTAGTTGTTTAAAGAACATTTCTCCAGATTGGTCATTTTGAAACGCATATTCTTGCTAAAGTGTAATACCATGACATGTTTTCACAAATTGGAGAAATTTAAACATGCATTGAGTTCATTAGCTGGCGTTGATCGTTTAATCACTGGCAATGTTTGACGAAAATATCCTGCTAATAAAATCATTGCACGACCAAATGGGTTATGATTGCTCTGTAGATCTTGTAAGGTTATATCTAAAGCCTTCAAAGATTTTTTATGTGCCATCGTGCATTAATCCCAAATAATCATTTCACATTGCTGCAAAACCTTTGCCATTGCAGAGTTCTTCGAAATGTTGCAGGTTAGAGTTTTGTTGCTTTGCATGTTTAGTTAGAAAATATTTGTATGGAAAAAAGAAAAGGGCTGTTTTAGGGTTTTCCCAAAAGTTATTTGAATCTTTTTCGCCGTTAAAACCATCCTTAGACTTCAAGGAACGTTTTAAAAAAGAATTGTTAAGATTGGTCCATGCGTTGTTGAGTTACGCGCTTACCAACACATTTTGCGATTTATTTCTATATTATAGATGTAAGAGATGAGATAGCAAAAGAATGTAAGAAAACCTTAAAAAAATACTGTATAGGATAGAAGGAATTGTTTAGATCAAAGAATATATGTTTTTGTCTGTTTCATGGATTATGAAAAAGCAATCGATAATGTAAAACACGAATTGATGATACAATACCTACAAGAGTTCAATTGGACGCCAAGGATATAAGAATTATAGCCAATCTGTACTGGAACCAGACAGCAATAGTATGTCTTCAAAATTTTAACGAAATAGAAGATTTCTCCATTAAAAAAGGAGTAAGGCAAGGTTGTATACTGTCTCCAATGCTGTTCAATTTATACGTACAAAAAGCCTTCGCAGAAGCAGTGGCAGACTATAATAAGGGTAATAAAGTTATGGCATCAGGTATGCCGATGATACAGCCATAGTGGCAGATAACATCGAAGATCTTCAATGCCTTTTAAATAATCTAGCTCTTGCAAGTGAAGCTCGGGGTTTGAAAATAAATATCAAGAAGACAAAAACAATGATTGTAAGTAGAAATAATTACCCCAACGCAAAGATATATGTCTCTGGAGAAGAAATCAAACAGGCCAGGCAATTTAAATACTTGGGTTGTTTGCTGAACGGGGGTTAAGACCCCGAGAATGAAATAAAGATCAGAGTTGAACAAGTCAGAAATGCTTTTTTGAAGCTTCGTAAGTTTCTGACTGATCGCAAATTGGACTTCAACCTCCGATACAAGATGCTTAAGTGTTACGTGTGGCCTATTCTCTTGTATGGAATGGAAGCATGGACGTTAAAGGCCAGTTCCATTAACAAACTTGAAGTGTTTGAAATGTGGTGCCTGCGTTGAATGCTTAGAATATCATGGACGAACAGGGTCAGAAATGAGGAGGTATTCAGAAGAGCGGGCTTACAGGATAGGGAACTTTTAGTTACGTAAAAAGTAAGAAAACTGCTTACTTGAGGCACATATTACGAGGAGAAAGATAAACTTTTCAGCAACTGATACTCGAAGGGAAGATAGAGCATAAAAGAGGTCTGGGACGTAAAAAAATGTCATGGCTGCGCAATATTCGACAATGGACAGGAATCCACAGCTATGAAATGCTTCGCAATGCTGCTAAAAATAGAATTATTTAATCCTGACTATTAAACATCTCACCTGACAAGACGATATACGGTGGACGCTTACGTAGAAATACACGGCACCTTAAGAAGAAGAAAAAGTATAGGATAGAATGGAATCCAAATGATAAATGAAGAGATAAAAGTATTTGCAGATGACATAGTATTATTCACCGAAACAGCAGGAAAACAAAAGTACCATTTAGAAAAATGGAACTTAGTGTAAAAATTACTAACTGAATGTGAATAACAGAAATACACAGATCATAAAAATATCAAGGAAAAAGACACGTGTAACGACGAGTCCAAGCATCACCGTTAAACCAGCGTGCGCGCGAACCAACCCATGAAGTAGGAGTGTATCGACAGTAGAAAGGGCAAAACTAATTACCAAGCTCCGCTATGTTAACCGCAACATTTCCTCATAGAGGCAGAATCGACAGGTGTTGACTGAAGGTTCTCTTCTTCCCTACCCCGGCTTGTGGACGTGTTGAGTTCACAAGTTGTTCCGTTCCATACCGCCTCTACCCGAAGAGCGTGTTGAGCTCTTCATTACCCGTACTCCGAAGCAGTCGTGTTGAGACTGTCGAGGAGTGTCCTATTAACCCGAATCACTTAAGGGACGTGTTGAGTTCCTTTCTTTTCTTTGTACCTATCGTCCGCTGTTATTAAATCGATACAACGTTCACGTAAAATTTCAAAAACACACTCGCTTGCCGATAAGACTAACTTCATACGACAAGGTCAAACTTAATTTGAATAAATAGGCCAGGTACTGAGAAGACTAAACTAAATTGTAAATATGTACATAAGATTTTTGTCAATTTAATTTAAGGAAGACAATAAAGTTTTATTTTTATTTTGAACTCTGTCTCTGACTGTCCAAAAGCTACCCGGATAGTGATTCCTACGAGAGGACATCACACACGGATCATCAAGTCAAAGTGGTGACAGTTTAACAAAAAATAAATCAAACAGGCATATAAAAACACTTAACAGTAATTAAGAACCAGTTAAGCTAAACCAATAGGGAACGAAAAAGGAACCAATAAAAGAGTGAAACAGCGTTATAGCAGAGATAATACGCAAGAAGAACAAATCTTGGCAAGAAGTAATACACTTGGCGAAAAACAGAAAAGAAAGAGAAGATTCGTCAACAGTCAGATGCACGTACCTCGACACCTAACGGTAGAAGGGAAATTATTATGTATGTGTGTAATGGTAATAAAATGTAATACATAGAAAAAAGCAAAATGTGAAACTTTTTGCACGAATTTGCAAGAAACACGATGGAAAAACTGCGCTTTTAGTAAAAAAGAGAATAATTCGTTATGAGACGACAATATTTAAGAGAAGTATGAAAATAGAAACAAAGAAACTAACATTTTTTAACTGGATGGGCAGTGGATTAGAAAATAAAGAATATTTTGTTAAAAAACATAGGTTATAAATTTTTGTCAAGCGTTTATCAAAGGTTCCAAGTGGTAAAGATTGTCGTTTGGTTATTACTCAAATTGGAGCAAATAAAGGAGTTTTCTTTAAAATGTGTCAGTTTGTTTTAAACTCGAGGACAAACGAACTAAAAAAAATAATTTCGATAAAAAAATAATTATTAGAAACTTCGCCTCCGGTAAGTGCTGGGTGGATTGAGGAACTCAGTAAATGTTGGTGCCGGTCCCAAGCCCGGATAAAGGAGGAGGGTTGAAGCGATGGGCTAGCAATTCATCCCTTGTCAAAACAAATAAATGCTAAATATTTCGACCAAAAGCCTCGGAATACAAAGGATGGATCAAAACAAAGAGGACTAATGCAACGGAAAAGGAAAATGATATTGGCTACATGGAACGTACAAGGACTTAGATCCAAACAAGCAGAGGTGTTCAAAGAATTAGCGGAAAGAAAAATAGATATATGTATTTTCACCGAGACCAAGAAAAAGGGAAAAGGAAATGAAGAGATAGAAGAATATATACCTGCATATCTACAGTAGAGTAAGTAAGGATAACAGAGCTAAGAGAGGAGTATCTATTGCCATTCGAAAAAATCTTAAAAACAATAATAAATCGTGGATTGAAGTAAATGAACAACTGCTACTACTGGAAATAAAAAAGAATGGACACAACATCGTAATTGTCGGAGTGTATGCCCCAAATGAAGATGCAGATCAAGAAAGTAAAGACGATTTCTATAACAAGATGAATGAAATATTCTCTGAAATTAAAGAAAACTGTGAAATCCTTATACTAGGAGATTTAAACGGCAGAGTAGGGAGAGAAGAAAATAACAGAGTCGTAGGAAGATATAAAGAACAAATAACCAATGACAACGGAATGCGTCTTAGAGATTTTTGTGAAACAATGTCTCTCAAAATTATGAATGGATTTTTTCAACATGGAGACATCCACAAATTTACATGGATACAACCTACTAATACAATCACAAACACTTACTTATATGATAAGTAAGTGTTTGTGATTGTAAAGCAATTTTTAAAAATTTTAAATGTAGGAATAAGTTTTATGTAAAAATATGACAGACTGTGATAAGTTTTATCGACATTGTAGAAAATCATTGATGATCCAACCTCATTAAGTTTCTCCCTGATGAAGGACATAACCATGTCCGAAAGCTCGGAATAAAAATTTAAAAGAGTACACGTATCATTTTTATTGCTGCAAACCCAATATTGAAAATTTACTTCCTTATTGTCAGCAAATATTTCTAGTTCATTATATGTATATATATACAGGGTGGTGAATCGGCAAACGGTCCATAGGAAACTCAATGGTAAATTCTAAATTGTTGAATTCCTGCTTCCCTAATTATTTTACACCAAAAGTCATGGGAAACTATTTGTAGAGGACTCAAATATGTACCGAAAACAACTGTTAAAATTATTCTACGACTTAAAGGTATTCCAAAATTTTGCTAAAATATAATACATTTTTCTGTGAAAAAATGTGTATTACGTGTTGCGTTTTGTCATATTATTGTTTCTGATATTTGACAATATTTAAATCAATTATATTATATTTATCTATGATTTAAATGGCCAAAATTTTATGATTTAATGTTTAAAAAAAATTAAGTTGATTAAAAAATGTACTCAGTTGAAGAGAAAAAAGCAATAATAAAAATGTTTTCTTCATGTTTTATTATAATATTTGTTATAGTTTTATGTTTAGAAATAATCATATATTATTATTAGGAATAAAGATCACAGTAACAGTATATTGGAATTCATTGAATAGTTGTATAACTTAACTTAACATGGAATTAAATTTTAGTGAATTAGAATACCTATCTTACGTTAAATAAAGATCCGGTAGTGGCAGGAAAAGGTTCGCGCCGTTATGCGATTTTTCGTCAACTGAGTACATTTCATTATATTGATCGATTTGTAAACAATATTATTTATTGTTCACAAAGTAATAATGTTCAGTAGTAGTAGTATTTAGTAAAATTCATTGTTTATAATTTAATCATAAAATAAAAAGATTGACAATTCAAATTGTCAAACATCTGACATTAATAATGATAAAACAAACACATCCTAATATATATTCTTGCATTACGTGTGGCCTAACTTTTAGGGGTGGTCTGAAAAATGTATCACATTTTTTTAAAATTTTGAAGTACAGTTGATTTGTAGAACGGTTTTAACATGTGTTTTTAATTCAGATTTTAGTCCTCTACAAATAGTTTTTTATGACTTTTGATCTAAAATAATTAGGGAAGCAGCAATTCAACAATTTAAAATTTCTCATTGAGTTTCCTATGGTCCGTTTGACGATTCACCACCCGGTATATATATATATATATATATATATATATATATATATATATATATATATATAATATTATTAGAATATTATATAATATTAAAAAAGCCATTATCTAACAGTAACTGGAAAGAAGAAGCTCTGAGATTAATTAATACGCAAAGAAATAAAGCCAAACAAGAAATACTTAAAAATGTTCCTTTCTAGTTAAACAAATTACATTCATCAACATTTAAGAAGTATGTTGTAAACAAAGTAGTAAAATAAACAAACAGCAAACATTTTGATATATTATACATAGAACAGTAAAAGACTTTGATAAAATAAACTGTCATTAGGGGAATCAAAAAAACTTTCATACTTACTGCTTTGTTAAATACTTTTGTAGCAAACAATTTACAGCTTGTTAACAACAATATCACAAGTGGACAGTACCCAATTTATAGTTGCATTTGGAATTTTGCACTACTGACCTTATTTTTTCTGATAAAGATAAAGCTAATTTAGAAGTATTTGTTATCATTATGTAGAATATAGACAATAATATTTCTAAGGAAAAACCCGTCGATTAAGTAAGTTTTGTTATTTTAGAAATAGAAATTGTATCCATAATAAATAAAGTAAACTGTGTACGTTCAAATAAGAATAACAAATCTTTTAAAACATATTTTGTAAATATCGTCAATTTGTCAAATTTTAATTAGAAAAAACACACTGATTCCATATGGTATCACTGGGAGCTTATGATATCCAATTTACAAAAAAATATATTTAGAATGATACGAAACAAAACACTTTACATATAGTCCAACATCACATTTTATGTATTGAGTCCTCCCAAATGTAGTATGTACAATCAGTACAACAAATTATATGATAAACTCCCAGTTATTCCATATGGTGTCACCGACATATTTGGTAAGATATAAATGATTCAATAAATTTAAATTTGGCAGTAAGGGTATAAACATTTGTTTTATTAAAAATATATTTTTTCGAAAATACTGTTAAAAATTATTATATAGATAAATAAAATTTACTTACGCAAAATTCTTCTTCTTCTTCTTCTACTTTTTGTAGATCTTTCGATCTGTTTAATTCTGAAGCTGCCTCTGGTTAATTTCTTGGGAGGTGGATTGCCAACTATCCCTCCATCTTTTAGGTGGTCTTCCGGGGGGTCTTGAACCGGGCGGGTTGTTTTCTAGGGCAATTTTTGGGAGTCTATTCTCATCCATTCGTCTTACATGGTTGTACCACATCCTCTTGCGCTGCCTTCCCCATCTTACAATATCTTGAATTTTGCACTGCTCTCTAATGTTTGTATTTCTCGCTCTGTCTCTTCTTGTTTTCCCCATTATTGTTCTTAGGGTTTTCATTTCGGCAACCCTTAGCATCTGTTTCGTTTTGTTAGTATCTTCGCGCACTTCTATGCCATATGTCATGATCGGTCGTATGCAAGTCTTATAGATTCTAATTTTACTATCTGTGCGCATATACGGATTTGACCAGACTATCTCCCGCAGACATCCTGACAGTGCAGATGCTTTGTTGATCTGACTCCTCAGGTCCTTTACTGGGTCGTGGGTGCTTGATATATCTATGCCCAGATATCTGAATTACATCACCTGTTCTATGGGGTTGTCCTCAACCACTAACTTACATCTGAGCGGATCTTTTGCCATTGTCATACATTTAGTTTTGTTGGTAGAGATATTCATATTTAGTAGTCGGCTTGTTTGAAAGAACTGAAAGAGCTGCCTTGGAGATCATCTTCTGATTCGGCAATAATTGCTGCATCGTCTGCGTAACACACCATACCAATTCTTTTGTTGCCCATTCTATATCCGAGATTAAGAGATGTTACTTTGTTGATAATTATGCCCATGAGAAGATTAAATAAGAAGGGGCTTAAACTATCGCCTTGTCTAATTCCTCCCGGTGTTGGAATATTTTCAGTGAATTCGTCTCCTGCTCTAACTTTGGTTACGTTGTTGTTATTTAGTTTATGGAGTATCTTTGTTATACTGGTCGGTGTTTCATTTTCTATTAATATATTTAGAATGTCTCCCAGGCGAACTCTGTCAAATGCCTTCGTCAAATCAATGAAGCAAATATACGCTGGCATGCCGAACTCTATAGCTTTTTCTTTTATTTGTTTTATTATAAATACTGCGTCTGTTATAGACCGCCCTTTTGTAAAACCTTGTTGTTCTTCAGCATTAGTGATTTGCTTTTCCAATTTGTCCTTGAGAATACCCGTGAAAAGTTTCATTGTTGTATTTAAGAGGGTTATTACTCTATAGTTTTGTGGGCAGGTTTTTTGTCCTTTTTTAAATATGGGGATTGTGATACTATTATGCCATTCCTCTGGTGTTTCTGTTTTGTTTAATATTTTGTTAAATAGTTGTGCCAGTTTACTTGCAAGTTCCGGGCCTCCATATTTTAAAAGTTCATTGGGTATACCATCCATTCCCGGTGATTTTGAACGAAAAATTCAAGTCCATTTTTTCGACCCAACTTCGACAGACCAAATATTTGAAAAATCACACTTACTCTACAAATGTTACAAACGCAGCAATGAGCGGTTAGTCAATAAATCAATAAATGTTATTCTCGATAGAATGGGGAAGGATATCTTTATTGCGATTGGAGAGAATAACGTTTAGGGTCGGTTGACCCTCTTCAGGCATCAATTTGATTTTTGTAGATTAGGCAAACATACCAAAAGTCACCGGTGAAAAGCTCTTCTTCTTCTTGATGTTTTGCACCTTTTTCTTCTCCTGGAGGAGTTTTTACGACTTACAGGGAGCCAGAGAACCAGGGATAAAGGTTTTGCTGAAAATGGTGTTCTTTTCAGAGTAGTCGTGTGTGTTTTTAGAGCTAGATGCGACAAGACCGGATCTCTAGTGACCATTAGTCCTGTGCAGTCTCGAGCTTAACCCGGCCTCGAAACCAGTGTACTGCACTGAAATTTCGTGGACGAGTGTGCTCGTGAGTGGAGGCGCCTCGGCTTTCGAGAGTCGGTTTGTCGCATTTCGCTCAGTGTGAATGTGTGTGAAATTCCAACAGTGACGGAAGCTACCATTTCAGTGTTACAGATTCCTCAAATCACTTATATTTTTCCCGGCCGACCACAGACTCCGTGTAAAGTAACGGAGGCTGCAGGCGGTCGGGGGTCCCGGTGATGAGGATGCATCGGTAGCATGGAAGAGGACCCCTTTCATTGTTGGCATGTGTGAGTGTGTGTTGTGTAAATGTGTGTGTGAATGTGTGTGTACTGACTCGGCAGCAGCTAAAACCGTGTTCTCTAGTAACCATTGTTTACGGCCAGGCTTCATCGGAGTTCGATAGACTGTTCCAGTGACTGCCGATTTAGGTGAGAAAAAAAGGCGGCTATTTTCTCAATTACGGACAGGTATCATTGAGTAGCGAGATTGGGAAACCGCAAAAAACCAATCTCCTCCTGTCCGGGGTAGGGAATGGGATGGGTAATAGACTAGGTACGGCGATAGGCAAGTGGAGTGGCCTCAATAATGTCGTAATATTCTGCCGAAAGTTCGTTAATGCATGTTTGCATTAAGATTGAGGGTGGGTGAGGGTGTTTATTTTTGGGAATTCGGGATACTACATGACCTCTGAAAGAGCAGGAACTTTTTAGGGTATCTTGGGTGTTAGACGGGGGACCGTTGACGGTTCTGAGAGTAAAGTTCTTGTTGAGAGTTTTTATTCTCTCGAGAATAGGGGTGGTGTTCGGTGTTCGATGGATTTCACAGGAGGGGAAGTGCCACCGTTTTCTGCATGTTCTACGCAGAATCCTACGCTCCGCAGAGAGCAACTTTTTTCTCTGACGTTCCTTAAGAAGACGGTATAAGTGAGCCTTATACTCTATAACGGGTCGAATAAAGGTTTTATAAGTATGTGTGAGAGTTGTATTGTTTGTTTTGCCAAACGTCCCTGAGAGTAAAACTAGGAGACGGGCTTTGTTTCTGACCCTATCTAAAGTTGCCTTTAAATCAGGTTCCCAATTAAGCGTCTTAGTGAATAAAACGCCTAAGTAGGAAGCTATCGGGCTAGTTACGAGCCTTTCTCTCATCAGATACAGGGGTGTTTGGTCATCTTGGTTGATTGCGAATAAACATCAAGGAAGGTAGATATAGATAAGTTCCAATGGAAGCACTTAAAGTTTTAAAATTTTCTACAGGTAGCGATCATAGTTTGGTCTGGTCAAACATAGAATCGACAGCCAATCTGAAAGCAAAAAATTACTGGTTAAAACTATCACAAGAAAAAACAAGTGCAATTTATAATCGAATGTTATAATCAAATGTTAAAATCCATTAGGAAACAATTTGAGATAAACATATTTCCTACGTTTTTATTTACTTTATAAAGAGATTTATAATGGGAAAACTACCCTAGAATTCTCTGATTCTACAAGTAAAACAAGAGCTTTTCCATATCAGGAAACAATTATTTGCGTACGTTACATCTGGAGTATGTGAATTTGAAAACAACTGTTCAGATAGCAAACTTTAAATTTAATCAGAAACTTTTCTACAAGAAATAAGCAAACAAACATTTTGGAATCGAAAACAATAGCAGCTGCTAAATTTAAAACTCGGAATTTTGATTGGCAAATACACCCGCATGGAAATACATATAAATTTTGAAGAAGAATTTGAAAGAGAGCGCTCAAAACTTTTCAACTTTTATTGATGTTGAATGATCAGGATGTACACTTTTAGTTGACATTTTTATAAGCTGTTCTTTCTTGTCAGAATCTAAAAATCCACTAAGTGATTTTTAAATTGAATGGAGTATAAATATTTGTGACATATTGCAATTTAAAAATATAATACGAAAAATTGATTATAAAAATTTGTCAAAAAAAATTCAATATACAAAGAAAAAGAATGAGTTAAGGTGAAACATAGAAATATTAAAAGCAGAAAAATGGAAACTCTGTCACATCCTCATGACAGTTCAAAAACTAAAACTAAGTTAAAATTGTTTTCAACTAGTAATAGGTTGCATCCACCTACCACGTGTTAATAATACCTCTGTTAAAGTTTTGAATTTTTAAAAATTAATTATTTTTCCCACACTTACTTATACATTGTGTGTCAGCCAAATGGAATAAACTAGCTAATAAATAAAACTGCCAATGCAATAAGTGAGGATACCAAAATTAGCTGTTGAGTTTAATAAACACCCACAAACATATGTTCATATTTGAAAAGCAGCCCCAGTACTCGATATTAGCTATTTGTCGGTTATTGAAATATTAAAAGAAAACAAAATGCATCACTATAAAATTATACACACTCAGAAGCTTATGGAAGATGATTTTGACAGGAGAAATTATTTTTGTAAACAAATGATGGTAATGTTAGACAGCAATGTAATCCAATTAGAACATGTTTTGATTTCTAATGAGTGTACCTTTACTCTTCACGGTCACGCTAATCATCACAATTGCCGCTATTGGTCCAGCGAAAATTCTCACTGGATGAGATAAGGCAATACTAAATACCCTGAGAAGGTTAACATGTAGGCAGGAATTATTGAAGATCAGATCATAGGTCTCTTTTTGTGCCAACGCTGGACAAATTGTATCCTGATCCAGGAAATTCACAATTTCCAGCGAATACCATATGGTTTCAACATGATGAAGCACTGTCCACTACCAAATCCATGTCCGGCAGTACCGCAACCAAATATTTCCAAATCGGTGGATAGGGAGGTGAGGATCGATGGAATGACCATTACGATATCCGGATTTGATGCCATTAAACTTTTTTTATGGAGATATGTAAAAAGTTTTGTATACAAAACTAAACCGACTGACTTAGCTGACTTACGAAGATAAATAACATAATAAGATCGATCACATGTGTGATGTCGAGTAACGTTAGAAGAAATATCTATTTACGGTTAGTGTGGTGCCAAGACGATCTTGGGAAGTGTTTTGAACATCTCCTACATTGACATTATTGTTTAAATTTGTATTATTTAGAAGTTTTTAAATATATTGTAGCGACTTTCGGCAAATAGATAATTTTCTTTTCTAAATATGAATTTTTGCATTTTACTTAATATGTCCGAAACAGTTAAAGATGTATATAGGATATTCAAAATATGTATTCAAAAAATTGTCTAAAATGATCTGAGGAATCTAAAAATTAATTAATATACAAGGTAGTCTATTTAAAATAACCAGGTTGGTGATGGCCACCGTTATCTGATACACCCCGTATAAAAAGCTTTTATGAAAAAAAAATGCGCAACTATAAATAATAATTGACGTGTTCGGCCGTTGTTTCGAATACACGCTCATTTATTTATTAGATAATTTATTCCATTTGGCTGACACACAGTGTATATGAACTCCACAAGCTGTATTGTACAGGGTGAGTCATAACTATTGGGACATAGACTAAGGACAGGTTATTTGGACCAAAATATTGCTATTGGGCCAAATATGCCTTAATAAAATGTTGATGAGAAAAAAGATACAGGGTGTTAAAATGGAAATTTAAAATTTTATTTTTTGCTATAACTTTCATGTTTGTAAACATTTATGTATAAAAATTTACAGCTGGGTACTATTGAATATCAGAAATTATAATTTGATGCACACTTTAATATATCTAATAGAGGGCGCTACATATGCCACATAGGTGGCATACATTTACACTTAACTTTTTTGTTCTTTAAGTTAACGGTATTCTTGATAAAAAATATTAAAGATACATTATTTTAACAAAAAAAAAAAGGTATACTTGTTAATAACTTCAAAACTTAACAGTTTTCGAGATAATCGCATTTTACAAATCAACTGCATAATTCTGATTTAACGCAATTACTCCAGGCAATGGAAGGAAAATAGATAAAAACATCAATACTTCTGAATTTTGTTATTAAATACCTTTAATAAAGTTAATAGTTAACGAATTATTAAATAAAATAAATATATCAGCAGGATAATTAATAATAGGATTTGATAAAATAACAGAATAATTGGATTTTACATAAAACATTTTACGTTTTGTATTAAATTAAAGTCATAATTAAAACATTTTATTTACAAACCAAATTAAAAAATATTTAAACTAAATAAGTAAGTGTAAGAGTAAGTGTTCGATATGTCCACCATTTTCTTTAATTCATTTGTCAATACATTCCATAAAATATCGTCTCATATTAAATAGCATCATTGGTTCTAAAGAAACTGCTGCAGAATTTATTATAGTTGTTTTAAGTATAATAAGTAATTTTTTGAAATTTTTATGAATTAAATAAGTATTATTATCTTACCACCAGAATATGACTACAACGAACAATCCAACGTTCAGGAAAGTGTGTTTAAATACTGTCTCACTCCGCTTTCTCTGTAATGTAATGGTGTACCATCTTGTAGAAACCACATATTTCGCATTAGGTTTGATGACAATTCTTCCAATAAATCAATAAAATCATTTTATAAAAAATGTAAAGAAATCTCGCCATTTAAATTGAAAGGTAATTCGCATATCTGTAAAATATCATTCAAAATTCATATTTAAAATTAATGTCCTATGGTTTGGAACCACTGATAATTATATTTCTTGGATATGCGAGTTACCTTGCAATTTCAATGTCGAGATTTATTTACATTTTTTATAAAATGATTTTCGTGATTTATTGGAAGAATTGTTATCAAACTTAAGGCGAAATATGTGGTTTCTACAAGATGGTTAGAATTACATTACAGAGAAAGCGGAGTGAGACAGTATTTAAATACACGTTCCTGAACGTTGGATTGTTCGTGGTAGTCATATTCTTGTGGTAAGATAATAATAATTATTTAATTCATGAAAATTTCGAAAAATTACTTATTATTACACTTAAAACAACTATAATAAATACTGCAGCAGTTTCTTTAGAACCAACAATGCTATTTAATATGAGACGATATTTTATGGAATGTATTGATAAATAAATTAAAGAAAATGGTTGACATATCGAACACTTACTTTGACAAAAGGTTTAATGTTATTTAGTTTAACTATTTTTTAATTTGGTTTGTAAATAAAATGTTTTGATTATGACTTTAATTTAATACAAATAAGTGTTTGATGTAAAATTCAATTATTCTGTTATTTTATCAAATCCTATTGTTAATTATCCTGCCGATATATTTATTTTATTTAATACTTCATTAACTATTGACTTTATTAAAGGTATTTTATAACAAAATTCAAAAGTATTGATGTTTTTATCTATTTTTCTTTCTTTGCCTGGAGTAAGTGCGTTAAATCAGAATTATGCAGTGCATTGGTAAAATTCGATTATCTCGAAAACTGTTGAGCTTTGAAGTTATTAACGAGTATACCTTTTTTTTTGTTAAAATAATGTATCTTTAATATTTTTTATCAAGAATACCGGAAACTTGAAAAAAAAAAGTAAAGTATAAATGTATGTCACGTATGTGACATATGTGGCGCCCTCTATTAGATATATTAAATTATGCATCAAATTAAAATTTCTGATATTCAGTAGTACCCAGCTCTAAATTTTTATACATAAATGTGTACAAACATGAAAGTTATAGCCAAAAATAAAATTTTAAATTTCCACTTTAACACCCTGTATCTTTTTTCTCAGCAACATTTTATTAAGGCATATTTGGCCCAATAGCCATATTTTGGCCCAAATAACCTGTCCTTAGTCTATGTCCCAATAGATATGAGTCACCCTGTATAAATCTTTTGTAAATAATTTGCAACGTTGCATCTAGCAACGTCACCAAAGTGTTCCCCAACGTGAAGTTGTGTACAGCACGTGGTGATTATATTATCTTAGTTATGTTTAAATATGTTTAATAAATAAAAGTTTATTTATTTATTTATTGACTTAATACATTGAAGAAGATAACGATAATTGTAAAACGTGTAAGTACAGAATTTAACCATTTATATGACAGAATTATTTTTTGGTAATATAAACAAATTCTTTGCAGAATTTAATTAACGAATAGTCCATTATTGCTTCTTCAATCGTCTTTTCATTGTATTTTCACACCTTGTTGGTTTTTTCTGTGGTTAAACTTTCGACCACAGCCTGATTAGGTATGTTGACTTTGGTAGATGTAGTTGTGGTTCCATAATCGACCACAGAAAAAACACAATAATTACACATTTTTATTATGAAATAATGGAAAATATTGAACACTTAATGCAACCTTAATTAAACATTTCTATTAGGAAATAATGAAAAACATTAAATACATAATGCAACCTGGCAATCTGAGCATTTAATACTTGAACGTTTTGGCTTCGCTCTCGTTGAACAGAGTGCACAAAGTCTTGATGTTCCTTTTTCTGGCATGTGATTGCCAACATCGCTTAGTCTTACCGTGCTTTTAACGCTAACAGCAATATGTATTTCTCCCACGGTGTTACTTTTACAAACTACAAAAACCTGTGATCACGTTCAAAGGTAACTTAAAGTGTATGTCGGTTTGTGGTTGGCGAATCGACCACATTGCTGCCACGTCGCCGGATTCTGTTCTGTGGTGTTCATTTTGGGCATAGTTTTAATTTTGAGTATCAGTTTATTTACATACACTGTATTTGCATTTCGGTAAAGTTTTATGTCAATTACTAGCTCATAAGTATTATTAAGTGCAGTGGTCGAAATATCGACCACAAACCTATAGAAGGTTAAAATACAAATAGAAGCTAATATAAAAAAGAACACATAAGATAAAATACAAGATCATGTAAACAAATGAAAAGTTGTATCTTTAGATCAAGTTGTGACATCTTTTCAAGGCCTTAAGGTGTAATTGTAAAGAAGTCTTTTTTCGATGGTTTGATATGAAGCACCACAGTTGCATCTACAGGCAGACCGTTTTCCCCATTTATAATATAAGTTTTGTGCGCATACTGCATGTTCCGTTCTAATTCAGTTAAGGCTCTTGTACACAGTCACTAAGGCTAAGACTACAATAACTTTTTTAAAAAATGTTTTGTTTTCCGATGAATCTTCATTCACAATCCATAAACACCATAATCTATCTGTCGTCTGCTATTGATCTAGAGAAAATAAACATTTCAGTATTGCTGTGAAAACACAATACCTGAAGAAATTAAATGTGTGGACTGGACTTTATAACGATAATATTATTGGTCAATTTTATAGTACGGAAAAACCTGAATGGAAGTAAGTATCTAGATTTGTTACGCAATCAAATTATTCCAGCAGGTCGAAACCTTGCGATCATTTTCGACGATGTCTGGTTTTAACAGGATAGCTGGCCACTACATAATGCAATCCAAGTAAAAAGTATTTGGAATAAACATTCCCTCGAGGATTAATTTCTTTACGAGGAACAATAATATGGCCCCCTAGATCACCAGATTTAGCACATTTGAATTTTATTTCCGGGAATGCTAAAATCGAAATTATATCGGCATGAATTTGAACGAGTCGCCAATATAGCAGAATTGCAAGAAAAAATTGTTGAACTCTGCAGTTGAGTACAGCCAAATCAGATGAATGCAATGAGACTTGCTTTAGTTAATAGATTTGTATTTTTTTTTAGCGCAAAATGGTGGTTTGTTTAAACATTTAATTTATTAGAGATTTTTTAAAAATGCCTTTAAATTTAATTTAATTATTTAGAATAATTGTTTTAGTTGGTTTTTTTCTTATAAAAATAATATTTATGTTTCGTCATCAATCATCAATTAGCCCATGTTTGTCCACTGCTGAACGTAGGCCTCCCGTAAAATTTTCCACCCATTTCTGTCTTGAACTTCTTGCATCCAGTTTGTGGTGATGCGCTTGATATCATCCGTCCATCTAGTCTGTGGTCGTCCTCTGCTTCGATATATGCATCTTGCCTTGGTCGCCATTCCAGAATCTTTTTGGTTCATCTGTCATCCGTTAATCTGACAACATGTCCGGTTCAAGCCTATTTAGCCTCATTTTTTCTGCATTTGTGACTCCTGTTTTTCTTCTTTTTTTTTATTTGTTTTGTCAACGTTGAATTAATTATTGTTTTATTTACCGCAGCTGAAAATTCACAAAAATTGCATTTAAAACTAAAATTTACCAAGTGTTCGAGTTTTTCTTAAGGTTTACCGACGGAAATTTGGCTTCTTCTTCTTCTTCTTTTTCGTGCGACTAGGATTATTCCTGTTTGTCTGCCTCTAATTCTGTTTCAGTCGTTGTTGACTGTACATTTGTTGTTTTTACAGATGTTCGCTCATCTATCTGGTCCCATTCGGTTTACATGTTCGTTCCAGTTTTTTTTTTCTTGTTTTTATCCACCTGTTAATATTTTGAATTTTGCATTGTTCGCGTATACTTCTGTTGGTTTGCTTGTCTCTTAATTATATGCCCGCTATTGATCTTAATACTTTCATTTCGATATTGTTGATTTGTTGTTTCGTCTTTCTTGTATCGGTCCTTGTCTCCGCAGCATATGTTAGGATTGGTCTTACTGTTGTCTTGTATACTTTCATTTTGCTTTCCGGGGTCAGATATTTATCTAGGAGGCAACCACTTACTCTTGCCGCTTTTGATGCTTGCCTTGTGGTCTCTTTTCCTATATCCCTGTCACTAATAATCTCTACTTCTAGGTAATTGAATTTCATCACTTGTTCTACAATTTTGCCGTCTATTTCTAGTTTGAATCTACGCGGCTCTTTACTGATCACTATACATTTAGTTTTTTCTACTATATTCTCATATTCAATTTGTTTGCTGTGATATTGAAGGTGTGGAGCTGCCTTCGTAGGTCATCTTCGTTATCATCAATTAGTACTAAATAATCGGCATAGCATAGTATCGTGAATTCATGCAGTCCCTGTGTTATCCGTGTCGTTTTCTTACTTCGTGAATTATTTGATTCATCACCATATTGAATAATAATGGACTGAGCGAGTCTCCTGGGCGGATTCCGCCTTTTAGTTCTATGCATTCTATTTCTCCTGTTGACATTATAACTCTGGTCTTGTTGTTCTTGTTAATTTCATTAGTTGTTCTTTTTATCTGATGGTCTATTTGTTTAGCTTCTAATAATTTTAAGATGTCATTTCGCTTCACCCTGTCAAAAGCACTTTTTAAATCTACAAAGCATATGTATCTTGGTTTTCCATATTTAATAGACGTCTCTATTATTTGTCTGATAATAAAAATGGCGTCTATTGTGCTGCGGTTCTTCCGATAGCCTTCTTGTCCATCTGCCATGTTCGCTTTTTCCTCGATTTTATCTTTTATGACTGCTGTTAGCAATCTTAATGTACTATTCATCAGACTAATGCCTCTATAATTTTCAACATATCTCGAGTCTCCCTTTTTAAGTATCGGTAGCAGGAGACTTTCCTTCCATTCCACTGGTACTACTCCGGTATTTATTTCGGAATATCTGGAAATTTGGCGACGAAATAATTTTATGCAAAGAACTACTTACTCCTCATCAGCCTGGTAATTGCTGAATGCCGATTGCCGATAGTCGGATGTAATATTATTTTTCATTCTACAATGAACTGTAATGGATTTAAATATTATTTTACACTCATATATGGGGCTAAAATTTTAGAAGGAAATATGTAGCAGACATATAGTAACACTGTTTAAAAGTCAAGCCTAGTCCTTCGACATGGTGACTGCCTCTCACTCTCACTCACACAATTAAAAACCCTAAACATTCATGTATTTTATGTACCTTATCCCTTTTCCCGCTAATATTTATTTAAAGATAAAATCTATTAGTTGCAGTTGTGTTGCTTTGCCGCAATAGATATTTTATTCAAAATATAAACGTGATGGTGATTGTTAGAGAACATGTGGGATTTGGCGAAATAAAGCATCTGTTGCATAATTCTGTTTATTTTTTGCAACACACAGAATTTGGAAATTAAACTCATTGCGTAAAACCTGATCTCCACATATGCGCAGCAAGTTTTTTTTCAACGGGGGACACAAAAGGTCATAACTTATTACTTTCATTTTTAAAATATAGTGAATTAGATACATGGTAATACAGAATAGCTTGTCGACTATGCTTACGATCAACATTATTTATTGGAGCGGAGAGAAAGAGATGACAATATAATAGTAGTATAGTAGTAGTAGTAGTAGTTCTAGAAAAAGAGATGTAAAAAGTATAAGAAATGTGCACAGAAAACTTTTGTTTTACTAGATAGAGATATTACTAAATACAAGAAATACCCGATAGCTGGAACGATGCAGAGACACTATTAATGTTCAAAAAAGGTGACCGAAAGAACTTAGAAAACTATAGACCTATAACATTACTAAGTGTTGTATTTAAACTACTAACGAAGATCATGACAAATAGACTAACAACTAAGCTTGACGAATACCAAGCAAGAGAACAATCGGGATTCAGAAAGGGTTGTAGTACTAGCGACCATCTGCTAACAGTAAAAATACTGATTGAAAAGTCGAACGAGTATCAAATCCTATTATACATGGAATTCATAGACTTCCGAAAGGCGATTGACAGCATAGAACATTGGGCCATCAAAAACTCACTACAGAACGGCAGAATTGATTACAGATACACGGACCTAATAACAAACATATACAAAAATGCGAGTACCACAATAAAATTGACGAACGAACACGCTACAGAACCAATAAAATTCGAAAGAGGAATCAGGCAGGGAGACACAATATCGCCAAAATTGTTCAATCAGGCTATGAAAAAAATATTTAAAAAAGAAGAATGGGATACATACGGAATAAGAATAAATGGAGAGCTCTTGAACCACTTGAGATATGCAGACGATATAGTCCTGATAACAGATAAGAAGGAAGAGTTACAAAAGATGGTTGAGGAACTAGATAGAAAAGTGACAGGGGTAGGTCTACAGATGAACTATAGTAAAACCAAGACTATGACAAACCAAGAAGACCAATTAGAAATAGTAGTCAAACAGAATAAAGTAGAGCAGGTGGCAGAATACATATACCTAGGACAGATAATAAAGCTAAACAGGGACAATTAAACAGAAGAAATAAAAAGAAGAACTAGACTAGCATGGGCTTCATTTGGTAAACTATCATATATTCTAAAAAATAAAAACGATGTTTCAAGACAGGTTGCAAAACTTAAATGGAACTTCGCCGGTCACACTCTCCGGCAAAAAGATAAAAGATGGAATAAACAAATTTTACACTGGAGACCATGGGAAAAGAAAAGAAAACGAGGAAGATCACAGATGAGATGGACTGACGATCTTAAGAGAACGGCAGGATAGGACTGGATGCAGATCGCCCAAAATAGAGACCAATGGAGATTAACAGGGGAGGCCTATGCCCAAGAGTGGGCGTCTAAGGCTGATTAGATAGATAGATAGAGTTGTTTCCTATTTCTCAAATAAAATTGGAAGCAATTCAAAGAAATACCTTGAATTCTGTAAAAATTTAGTATTTTTTATCAAAATGTAGTGATTTGCACTTTCAAAAGCCTTGGCATAGTTACAAAAAACCATAACAATATAAAGATTATTATTGACCTCATACAGTACAGAAAACAACATGGCTGGTACATTTATTAGAAAAAAAAGCCGAACTGACTGTGTAATATAATGTTGTTTTCATCGAGAAAGGACATAAGTCGGACTTTTATAAGTCTCTTAATAATTTTGGATAGGATCGGTAGTAAGACAATAGGACTATAGTTGCACACATTAGATTTTCCACCACCCTTATAAGAAGGAATATTATAAGCTGTCTTTAGGCACTCTGGAAATATACCGTTTTCAAAGGATTCGTTAATTAGTGAGACCAAATTTTTATGGATAGTCCATCAGTATTATAGAAAGGTTCGCTGTTGATACTACTGATTGTTTGGATCAGTTGAGATTTATCAACTGGTCTAATAAAGAATTAATTTAAGACCTTTTTTGAATCAAGGAGATAGGACGTTATATTGTCACTCACATTGCTTACTTTGTTTATTTAGATTTTTACTTTAATAGGTCGGGGAATATAAAATTAATAAGTAACACTCCTGCTTAAAGCCCTTTGTCACCTAGAAAGGCTCCGACACTTTTGACCCACTTTTGACATACACTTTACTAAGGTTAGATTTTGTCAAAATATTAAATTCTTTAAGCGCACAGGTCGTATAATTTTTCTAGACTATAAATAGAAGATTCCTAGATCGATTTCTTGCTTAAAATGGTACTGTTATTTGTAAAATAATAAATAAATTCAAGCACAATCTTCATATCGGAAATCATTTTGTTTCTCTATTCAGACTTCGATTCAATTATATTTTTAATAACGTACAATTTCCCTATTGAACTGGTGATGCTAATTGCTCTGTGATTTTGGTGATTGTCACAAATCTTTTTGTCCCTTTTTTGTAGATCGATCTTATACATTATGTTGCATTTGGTTCTAGCTGGTGCAAAACGGACAAGGAAACAAAAGAAAAAAATAATGACTCATAATGACATTTTTGAGTTTGCAAATAAATATTCATGAAAAAAATTGAGACTGCTACAAAGTAAATATAAAAACAGAAATAACAGTCATTGTGATGTTGCATAATATATATCTGGAGATAAAATTCAAATATTACGTTTAAACCTGTGGTTAAGAAAAGAAAGATTTGGAAGAAAAAGGGCTATCTTAGTTCAGGCTGTGAGGCCGCTCCCGTTGGGAAAATGTTTCTGATTCGATTTCTTCGCGGATTCCGGTTCAAAAATATCCCCTTTAAACAAATCTGAAGGATGCCGGGTGAATTTTTGGGCAGAAATTGTTTAAACAATTTTTTTAAACAAAGTCCAAAAATAATTTTTTTTTCATCTGGAAAACGTTTTTTTAGATTTTTTGGGCAATTTTAAACAAAAAAAAAGTCTCTTGTCATTTTTCTCTAAAGGTGATAGTTTTCAAGTTATAAGCGATTTAAAGTCTGAAAAACGCGAAAATACGCATTTTTGAGGCTTGAAAACACATATGTAAATTATTATTTTTGAGGTTACCAAGTGTCTAAATTAAAGTTTGAACATTCAACTTCAAGATTGTGAAGAGTAATCGGGGCTTATTTTAATTTAGACCGTTGTTTTTTAATTGTTAAGTATGCGCGTACACTCGATTTTTGAGCCGCCGTGGCGCCGCGCGCTACCTTGCGCCTCTATCGTACTTATGCATAGTTTACATATACTTACAAATAATTAATATTTATTGAGTATATATTTATTTATATCAATTGAGTTATAATATAAATTTCGTCTAAAGTCTAATAATAGTTACATAAAAAAATTGTACAAAAGATTGTTAAATAACACACTAATATCACTCAGTAAAAGTATCTTTGTTTTCACAAAAATCTAAATCACATCCACCTAATGGTACACAGTTGACATGGTTTTTCTTGCAGTTGCAAGCATTAGTTTTGCAAGTCTTTTTGCATTTGCACGGTTTCCCAACCCACCACTATCAGACATATTATAATATCCATATTGTGTAAAATCGAGAGTTTGATAGCGGGAATATATGGCATTTCGCCAAATATATGTTTTAGCGAAAGCTCTTAACAAGTGTTGGTAAAGTGCGTCAGAGGTACAAGGTATATTGGCTAGATTAAATTAAATTTTTCAGTCACACTGTCTTTTCGTCGAAGAGCAGCATTTTGTATTGTTATGTAAAAATCTACTTTAGGTTTTTGCACTAACTTAATATTGTTGATGGTATTACAACAAATACAAACTAAGTTTTCTTCGGTAAGTTTTCATTTAAGAAGAGGTACGGAAAAAGACATTTTAAATCCACTGATAATTTTTTTAATAACACATTAATAATATAATACCCTTTTAATGGGCATTAAACAATAGTCTTCCTAATGATCGTTTAAGTACACATCAAGTATGAGCGCGCGATTGTTAAACATGTAAAAACTTGTATTTTTGCGATAGTATATTGTTTTTAAACACCGCGCAATTTAAAATTAAGTTTACTAATATTAATATTTACTGCATTGTATTATTTAAATATTAATTTAAAAATATTATTTACAACTGATATAAATAAATATATACTCAATAAATAATAATTATATTGTTCAAATTTGGAAGAAAAAAAAACTATATACGGATATTACATTGCGATGATTGATTTATTTAATTAGCCCAATGACAATAATTAATACCTACATAAATAAATTATGGAAAAAACTATGTTAATAAACTTCAAGGATTTGTTCGGGTTTTTTTGCGTAAGTGTAAATGTAAACTATGCATAAGTACGATAGAAGCGCACTCTAGCGCGCCGCGCCGCGCCGCGGCGGCTGAAAAATCGAGTGTACGCGCATATTTAACAATTAAAAAACAACAGTCTAAATTAAAATAAGCCCCGATTACTCTTCACAATCTTGAAGTTGAATGTTTAAACTTCAATTTAGACACTTGGTAACCTCAAAAATAATAAGTTACATATGTGTTTTCAAGCCTCAAAAATCCGTGTTTTCGCGTTTTTTAGACTTTAAATTGCTTATAACTCGAAAACTATCAACTTTAGAGAAAAATGACAACCGGAATCCGCGAAGAAACCGAATGAGAAACATTTTCCCAACGGGAGCGGCCTCACAGCCTGGACTATCTGATTTTTCCTAATTTTTACATTATTTTAGCGCTATATTTAAACAACTAACCACATACAACTTGTAGATTTGGTTTAAATTGCTACTACACCATTTCACAACATTTACCCCTTAAGCACGCCACTGAAGTCGGAAAACGGTAACCTGCATCATAAAATTTGCCTATTGAAAGCAATGAAAATAGGCGCTGATAGTGTAAATCCCAAATTTATGCGATTCGAACACGAAAAATAAATTTTCAAAGAGCATGCACAAAAATCCGCATAAATTTCAGTTTAACACCCTGTTTTTGTTTAACAAGCAATTTACAGGTACGCAGAATAAAAAATAAATTGAAGCTGGTTTTGTTAAGTTTTCATTTAAAAGCGGTTTGGAGGTGCATGTGCTATCAACGTGATGATTATCTAATTAACTATTATATTGAAAGTATCGATATAGTGCTTAGAAAAGTTACGCAAATGATAGAATAGTCGTAGCAGTAGCAGTAGCAGTAGAAGAAGTTCTAACTGATCCATCAAGAATTCCTAATGAAGACGAGTCAGGATTTCAAATATGTCCATCTATTGGAAAAATATTTGCTATAAAGGGTTCAAAAAATGTTTATAATGTTGAAAAAACCCCTTTAAAAGTAAATGTCACAGTAAAGTTTACGTGTTCAGCAGAAGGAAAAATTTGCGTGCCTATGGGTATTTGTCCTTATCAACGTATTCTAGAAAAAGTTGCTAAATGCATTTATCCTAAATGGGATGTGGGCAGAAACGATAATGGTTGGATGACGGCAGAGTCATTCTATCACTATATTGCGAATGTTTTTTACCCCCACCTAAATAATATTAAGCGTCCAGTTATTCTTTTTGTAGATAGGCACAAGAGTCACTTAAGTTACCAATTAAGTGTATTATGTAATGAACTCCAGATTAGAACTGACCGAGGATGGACCCGCAGGAGCTTGAGATGCCGTCATCACCACCGACCTCCCTGTAAGTAGTGCAGTGCTGTGAATTTTTGAACTTTTAATGAACATTTCTTTATTCTTATGCATTTTCATGTATTTTACTTGTTCTTATGTTGTGTGATTTTCACATGTATTTGTATTGTAATTTTTTATAATTCAATAAATTTCTCTCCCAGCCACAGAGTCTCCAGAGGAGGGGGATGTCTCCCGCGTATATAAATATTGGCGATTTTCAGGTCAACCAAGTCAGTCCCTCACGGACTCTTCGAGAGCTTAGTGCTCGTGGTGCTCTGCTTCTTGTTTTTAGCTTTCCTGTACTCTGTAGCTGAGTATTATTCGACTGAATATTTGGTGTTATTATTGCGACTTTACCTTTGTCATGTAAGAAATATCTTGCCTTTGTCAAGGCAAGTCACTGAAGACGACGATCTGATGTTTATTTTCGACGTAGTATTGTCATGTAAGAAAATATCTCGTCTTTATTAAGACGAGCCATCAGGCGATACACTTTTACAAGTCCATAGCCTGGAAATGGATATAACTAGAGAAGCTATTGTTGACGTTACTGAAGCCCTCTACAGAGCACCCGGAGGTTACAGAAGGTGGTTAGACCCTTTATCCCGAGATGACATCAGTGAGAGAATGGGAAGAACAGCATCCAAGAGGGGTAGTGAATAAGGTTGTATTGGAGTTGCTACTATATTGGAGCAAGCTACAAAAAAAAAGCTGTCAAACTGAAACAGTGATAAATGGTTTTAAGGTTTGCGCATTGTATTCATTTAAAGCAGAGCTACACAAAATATGTGGGTAATGAAATAGTGAGAAATTTAATCATTAAACGAAACCCAAGATGAATATCCTGGCTTTTCAAAGAAAAATCTATCTAGCGACGATTTGTATGTAATTTTTTTTTAACATGATCCAAAACATTCGGGAAACCGAATGGTTCTAAGAGACACTAACATACGAAATATTCCTATCATATCTCCCGTTAAAACTACTGAAATAAAAACATCAAAATAAAGTGGCATTGACAATGTAAATATTTCTGAGAGTAGTAGATGATATCCATATTCAATAATATAAAACTAATGTTAATGACTTACCCTCTACAAGTAAGATTGAACTCAATTCCTTGAAATCCTAGAAGAAGAATTGACTGTCAAACATAAACACGAAGATCAATACATAGAAAACAAAAACAATGATAATTTCAAATAAGAAAAAGACACACGCAATACAATTAAAAGAAAGACAACTAGAACAAGTGAAACATTTTAAATACCTAGAAGTAATAATTGAATCAAACGGTAAATAAGACATGAAAATAACTGAGAGAATGGGACGACGAACAGGTTAACACTATGAAAACAACATTCTTAGGGAAAAAAGAAATACCGGAGAAGGTAAAAACGGCAGTCGTTAAATCAGTAGTTAGACCTTTCTTCTTCGTCTAGCCATTTACGTCCACATCTCACCATAAGCCTCTTCAAGTCTTCCTTTCCATTGTTTTTTATTGTACGCTACTTATAGCCAATTTTTCCCGGCGGTCCTTTTCAGATCATCTGTCCATCTCATAGGAGGTCTGCCTTTGGGTCTTTTGTATTGGTATGGTCTCCACGTTAAAATTGATCTGTGTCATTTGTTTAGATCGCTCCTAGCTATATGTCCAGCGTATTCCCATTTCAACTTTAATGATTTTTGCACCACATCGGTGACTTTGGTTTTCCGTCTTATCCATGTGTTTATTTTATTGTCCTTAAGTGATATACCTAGTATTGCTCTTTCCATCGCGTGTTGAGTGACTAAGTATATTCATATTCTTTTTTGTGATTGTCCATGTTTGTGCCGCATAAGTTAATATCGGAATAATGCATGCATCAAAAACTTTAGATCTAAGATGTACCTAATTGAATTTGTTGATTTCTGTGTATATAGTTCAGTTTACCGAATGCTGCCCAAGCTAACTTTCTGCTTCTTTTTATTTCTTCAGTTTGAATTTCCGTATTTAGGATTATTTTTTGTCCTAAGTATATATATTCTTCAACTTTTTCTATAACTTTATCGTTTATTATTGTCACGGTGTCTTCGGAGTGCATGACTTTTGTTTTGTTTAAATTTATTTTCAGTCCTATTTTAGAAGATTCGGTATGTAGTTCTAAAAGCATGGTTTGCATTTCTTGTAGGTCAGTAGCTATCAGGATTATGTCATCTGTAAATCGTAGATTACTAAGGTAGCGGCCATTGATGTTTATTCCCTTATATTTCCAATTTAGGTTTTTAAAAACGTCCTCCAAAACTAAGGTGAACATTTTGGGTGATAAAGTATCTCCCTGTTTGACTCCTATCTTTAATGTTACAGGGTTCGTGTGTGCATTTTTATTTCGATAGTATGTAGCTATAGCTTGGTTCATAGTTTCTTTTATTAAGTTAATATATCTGCTGTCTATTCTACAATTTTGCATTGCGTTTATTACGGCCGTGTGTTCTATGGCATCGAAAGCTTTTTCGTAGTTTACAAATGCTAGGAAAACTGGAATCTTGTATTCGTTACATTTTTCTATTAATATTTTTGTGGTTAACAGGTGATCGGAAGTTGAATAGCCTTTTGTAAAACCTGCCTGTTCATATGGTTGGTATTCGTCTAATTTCCTTGTTAGTCGAGTAGTTATGACTTTGGTGAGTATTTTAAATAGGTGTGACAGTAGGTTTATGGGTCTGTAGTTTTCCAATTTTCGACTATCTTGTGTAATAAGATTACTTTAGAGTTGTTCCAGCTCATAGGGACTTTGCCCTAATGTAAACAACTGTCCATAAGCTTAGTTACAATTGCAATTAGAGTTAGACCTACAATCACGTATAATAGCGAGTCATGGACATTTACTTGGAGATAAAAATCTCGAGTCACTGCTATGGAAATGAGGTTCCTGAGGAGAATAGCAAAACAGAAAGAGGACAGACAAAATAAGACACGAAACGATCAGACAAAACCTAAAACCAATAAACAAAAATATAGTAGAGGGGCAACAAAGATGGTTCGGGCACGTGTGTAGAATATCGAATGAAAAATTAACAAAACGAGTATTTGAAACGAGAGTGCAAGGGAAAAACAAACGAAGAAGACCAAGAGTTAGGTGGGTTGACGAAATCAGAAAATAAGTTGAGAGGAAAGGATTGACATGGGAAAGTGCACGAAATCTAACACAAGACCGGAAAGCATGGAGACAACATTGCAAAACCTAATTCCACCAGCCTTACACCTAACGGTAGAAAGGCTTAGGACTAAGTAGGTAAGTAAGTAATTTGAGTGTCCTGTAACTAAATAAACTGTCCAATAAATATAATTTTGTAACTATTTTTAATAAATAGGTATATATTCACAAAAATGACAATACTTTTATTAAATCCTGTATGGTTTACCCTACGTAATATTTTAATATGTGGTATTATAGTAAAATGGAAAAACATGCAACACTAAAAATAAAACATTTGCTATTAATATTTAATTCTACTTAATTTTTCTAAAATTAAATGTCTAACATTCATGTAGTGATAATATTGTGTGGCGACTAAATGTGGTGCGGATAATAATCTCACTGTGTCTCACAGCCTGATAACCAGCTATCGCAAGGCAGGTATCGGCGTACGTGTCACCGTATTGTCAGAAACAGAATTCTCATTCGTGATGTGTCGTAGAGTGGCAAACACACTGGAGTTGATTGCCGTGTTATTGGACAACAATAGTGCTTTCATGAACCTTGTTTCCAAATGTTATGATATTGTTGAATGGTGTAAAGTGACATGGAAGGTGTGTTTGGAAAGTAAAAGGATGTTATTCGCTTTGGTACTGGGTTAGTGCTTCGAAACGCATGAGAATAAAACGTTGAAAGTAATTTACTTACACTGGTAAACAAGATTCTAACAATATCTAATGGCGATGTTGTTTATGCACTCTAAATGTTTATTAATATCTGTTCCATCGAAAAATATTAGTAAGATGTCTTTGTCTTAGTGTAATATCATACGGGTAAGCCGTCTAGAATTGAATAGCCAATAAATAACATACACTAATGTGTATAAAATATCTTCTAAACTCTCTTTATGTCACACAAAATACATCTCTCCGAATTTGTTTTATGGACTTTATAAAACTAAAATGTTTATAAAAATATACAAGGCAGAAAAAATACCAGTAGAGTGCCTCAAATCGATATTCGTACCATTGCCCAAAAATCCAGGAGTAAAAGTTTGTGAAGACTATAGGATCATAAACTTAATTGTGATGACACGTGGTCGGGTTTATAGGATAGGTTATGGAGAGTGGAAATTAGGTTACAATGAAACACCTTTCATCTATCGTGTAACCCCCTCTGTGGCTCAGTGGTAAGAGCGTCTGCCTTTAAACCTAAAGGTCGTGAGTTCGAATCCCACCTGGGTGGAAATTTTCGTTTATATAAAAAAAAAAAAAAAATTAATAAATGAAAATAATTTCTATCCTTGTGTGATCGGTACACACCGGAGGGGCCGCAGACGTTCGGATACAATTAGCGTCTCTTAGCAAAGACAATGACGTCGACTTTGCTAAGTATCAAGACAATTACTCTACACACACACACACACACACACACACACACACACACACACACACACACACACACACACACACACACACACTACACCTCAAATTGTAAGATTGGCGAATGGATTTAGTGTCCGCAGTCATTTAAACACAAACAACAACAATCTATCGTGTCTAGATTCAGAATGCTCTTATTTCCTCTTCCCTGCACCTGTACGTCACGTCACTCTTACATGTTACCAACCTGAGTGCGTTCCGAATGTTTTCTTATTCACATACATCACATTAATGAGCAATATATTTCGTCTTCTTTTCATTAATCTTCAGCCCTACTTCACTTGTTGCTCCTTCCACCTTGTTAAAAATGTCTTTCGTGGATAGGTTCTGTTAATTCTGATCTGAAATAGTTGAGCAAAATAATAGTATAACAAATTCGGTCCATATTTTTAATAAAACTTCTTTGATTTGTTCATTAAAGAGCTCAAAAGGTAATTGCTTTCATTGTTGTTACGAAAAAGTGGCAATATTTTATTGAGAATACCTTTTCGTAAAATTGCTTAAAAACCTACACCATTCCATTTTAGTGCCAAAAAAATTAATTATTTTTTCTTCAGGTCTTAAATTAAAACACTCACTTTCGAGGGCAATATCCAATATAAAATGCAAACGAAGCAATTTACACGTATCGTCAATAGCGAGAGCCCGTTTAAAAGGGGCTTTTCAAAAATTTATGAAACGGTTCAGCTTATAACAGCTAATTCCGAGGAAATGAACGACAGAAAACCTACATGGAGCGGATTAAAGCATTGCCCATGGGAGTAAAAGAATGAGTCAATGCTCCGAGATTATATCAGAACGACGGAGATGGGTGTAGTCAACAATGTGTCAGGAGGCGAAAGTGCCGATTGATGAGACGTTACTTATTTAGGCCGGAAGAAAGTTTTAACTTTTAATGGGACGTAAAAAGTAGATTATATTAGGGTAATATATTATATAAATAATTAAAATAAAATCCACAAGGAAAACAATTTCTGTAGCTGACTGTATACCACGTATCACAAAAAAGAGGTTAATCTTCGTAAATGGGTATATTTATTTAAAAACCCTTAAAAGGGCTACATAAAAAAACAAACATTTTCGGACTAAACAGTCCATCATCAGGTTTAAAATTGCCTAAAATAAGTATAAACCATTTAGTTTTAAAGCAAACCTGGATTTAAAATTTTGACTAGGGTTAAAAAGCAAAACTGGTTATACTTACTAGGTTAAAATGCCTGAGCCACCAAAATACCAGGGTAAAAACCCTTTAAATTACATGTAGTTGTAAAAGATTGTACATATTGTTGTTATAAAAGTGTGATGTTAAATATTAAATTTAATTTGACTTCAGGTAACATGCTTGAAGTGAGTTCCAGTGTCCGGAGAGTAAACCTCTTCAAACAGACTACAGCTGGCAACTGATTGACTGATTGTCAATCAGTCATCTTCGAGTTGAGTTTTGAATCTTGGCCTGCCTCTCTTCCTGGTTCCTACTGACTCTTATAATAGAATATCTGTCTTTGGGGGTCTCCAGTGTCCATTCTTTCGAGGTGTCCTAGCCACCTTAGTCTATTAATTTTAATAGACCAGACGACGTTGCAATTTTTATAGCATTGATCCAACTCAATTTGTAGCGCATCGGTTACAAATTTTACTTATACTATAGATCGAAAATAAAAGAAAACTTAAAAAAAGGAAAAAAAGATTTTGCAAAAACCTACCTAGACACAAAATTACGTAAGTATAAATAAAAGCATAATGAATTCAAACGTGAATCATTCTATTTAAACGTTGATAATATAATTTTTATAGTACATTTCATTCAACAACAAATATTACAGGATATTTTCAGCTTTAAATATCACAATGGTCTTTTAAACATTTCTCTGAACATTAGCCTTAAAACATTCCCAGATATTTCATGTAAAACTAAAAAGATAAGAACCTCGCTATTTGTGATTTATTTCCTCTCGGATACTTTTCCATCCTTGACATCGTTTTCCAGTAGCTTCAGCCTCAACCGCATTACTTCCAAGTTGCGTTTTTTTGTTTTTTAAGAAAATAACAAACCAAGCCGGAAGGTTTCTTTTGTTGTGGCGGCTTACGCTGCTTTTGCATACCTGTATCATTTGATATAAGACCTTTTCGGTTCGATGGTGAAGTATTTTAAAAAAGGAATTTAAAATAAATTTAAACCTATTATGTATCTATTATGTCCACAGTCTTTGTACTGGGAGTTTTATGTTTATATGACATGCAGTCAGAATAAACAAACACTGCCTGGCATAAAACAGTTATAAGATTAAAATTAAGAGCACATCCACTACCAACTAACAAAGACTCTCATTAAAGCTTGATTTACAAGTAGCATCTGCAGCAAAAACTAAATAAATACGATACCAACGGAGTCCAAAAACTAAAGGAAAACCGAAGACGAATGGTAAAAAAGGAAAAACAATTCAAGAGAGTACATCAAAATAAACAAAACTATCTATAAAATAACTAGACAAAAGAGGATAAAAAGACAAGAAACAGAAGTAGAAAAGATAATAATAGATTAAATGTGGTTTAATTATGGCGACTGCCAAAAACTTACATGAGTCAAACTGCTCAAATTTTTAAAAAACGTATATCAAAACATAAAAGGGCTTTCAATATTAGAAAAACATATTTTATGTACGTACTTTACCTTCTAGCTAGACCATAATCATCCTTTTAATGGCAAGTTTCAAATTCTTCGCATTCAAAATAAAGGCCTTAAAGTCTGAATGATCAACTTGAGATAAACAGTTCTTTCCTTCTCCACTTCAGTTAAAGATGTAAACACATACCAAAAATAAATCACTTGAGAAAGGCACTCGGTCGAAACAGCTGTAGTAATAATAATTTATAATAAATTTTGTAGAACTGTTGAAAACAAATTTTTCACTGTTTTATTGTTAGAATTCCTTTAATGCTTTTTTATTCTACTGTATACATACAAAATATTATTCTCGCTATGCAGGGAGAGGCATTTCATTCAAGCTGGTGCTGTGTGACGCTTAGCAAAGTGAGCAATCAACAGCTGACGAAGGACGATAACCCTATGCATTTTTCCCTGTAAGAATAGCATTGCCCTATCTTAGCAGTATAGCACTCATAGTGTGTATTTCACTATAGCATGGTTCACAATTTGTATAATTATAGCGGTATAATTTGCCTACCTAAAGAGATATACCGAGACACGAACTCCTTATAATCATGGGAGATTTCAATGCAAAAATAGGTAACGGAAAAGTAGGGCAACATATTGGTCCACATGGATTAGGAGAGAGAAATCAACGCGGAGAAACAATGAGTATCTTTGCAGCTGAGCATGACTAAATCGTGCTAAACACATTTTACAAACTACCGCCTAGACGCCTGTATACGTGGAAATCACCTAGAGACAACGGAGAAGACGTTATTATTAGAAATCAAATAGACTATATGCTTGTTAACAAAAGATATCGAAATAGTTTCAACAGTGTTAAAACCTACCCAGGCGCTGATATTCAATCTGACCACAATCCTTTAGTGGGCGTGTATAGAACTAAGTTAAAGAAAATACGCGGAAAAACTGTAAAAAAACATGACATGAGAAAACTGAAATGTAGCGAAGTAAAAGAAATAGTCAGCAAAACATTAAATAGAAAATTTAAAGAAATCGATAATACAACGGAAGATAAGATAGAATCCCTTAAGAAAACAATAGACGACATTAAAGACAATTTTATGAAGAACGAAGAAGGTAAGAATAAGACATGGATGACAACAGAGATTCTGCAACTAATGGAAGAAAGAAGGAAAAACAAGAACGATAACTCCATGTATAAAACATTACAGCGAGAGATACAGAGAAAGATCAGAGAAGCCAAACAGAAAGAACTGGAGAAAAAATGCCAAGAAATCGAAATTCTCCAAAGTAAATACGACGACTTCAACGTGCATAAGAAGGTAAGAGAAATTACAGGTAAATGTAAAAACAGAAGAATAAGTAAACTTGTTAATGACAATGGAGAGATAATCGTGGACAAAGAGAGTATCCATGATACCTGGAAAAATTACATAAGAAATTTATTTTTTGATGAGAGAGAGAACCAGCCTTCAATACCTACGGAAACAGGACCACCTATACTAGTGGCAGAAATAAGAGCAGCCATAATATCACTAAAAGAAGGTAGAGCTCCAGGACCAGACGGAGTACAATCTGAATTTCTTAAACTTCTTGATGATGAATCTTTAAGAGTACTATGTAAAATCTTCAATAATATCTATGACACAGGCAATATCCCAAAAGATTGGCTACTTTCAGAATTTATTACCTTACCAAAGAAACAGGGAGCAAAAAAGTGCGGAGAATATAGGCTAATAAGTTTAATGAGCCATACATTAAAACTTTTTCTTAAAATTATACATCGTAGAATATACAAGCTATGCGAAGAGAGAATACAAGACACACAGTTTGGATTCATGAAAGGCGTAGGTACAAGAGATGCACTGTTTAGTCTACAAGTATTATTTCAAAGATGCAGAGATATGACTTGCGATATTTACACCTGCTTTGTGGACTACCAAAAAGCATTTGATACAGTTCAACACCAAAAAATGATGGATATTCTAACAAAAGCCCAAATGGATGATAAAGATCGGCGTATAATACAAAATTTATACTGGAACCAATCAGCCACAATAAGAACGAATTTTGGAGGTGAACCAATGGAAATGATTTAGATTCTACGAGGCGTTAGACAAGGTTGTATACTTTCACCTATATTATTTAATCTATATTCAGAGGAAATATTTAGTGAAGCCTTGGAAAAATGCGAACATGGAATACTTCTAAATGGAGAACGCCTAAACAACATCCGTTATGCAGACGACACCGTTATTTTTGCAGACAGTTTGAACAGTTTACAGCAACTAATAAACAAAGTAAATGAAGTAAGCGAAAGATTTGGAATTCAAGTAGATATAACAAAAACTAAATTTATGATCATCAGCAAAAATAAAGTTAGAGACGCTCAACTACTTATCAATAATACACCAGTGGACCGAGTAAAACAGTATAACTATCATGGAACAACAGTAAATGAACAATGGGATCACTCACAGGAAATAAAATGTAGAATAGAGAAGGCTAGGAGTGCATTCAATAACATGGCCAAACTCTTTAAAAGCCACAATTTTAACCTGGAGATAAAAGTAAGGCTCCTACGATGTTATATCTTCTCAATATTGTATTACGGAGTTGAATCCTGGACACTAACTGAAGCAATGGAGAAAAAACTTGAAGCCTTCGAGATGTGGCTATACAGGCGAATTCTAAGGATATCATGGACAGACAAGATAACCAACGAGACCGTATTACGAAGAGTGGGCAAAGAAAGAGAGGTGATGTATACCATTAAAAGGAGAAAGTTGGAATATCTCGGACATATAATGAGAAACAGCACTAAATACAGATTACTGAAGGTAATCCTACAGTGTTAAGTATTCGGAAAGCGAGGAACTGGGAGAAGGAGAATATCATGGTTGAAGAACCTGAGGAAATGGTTCTCCACAACAACAACGAATCTATTTAAAGCATCAGTTAATAAAATAATTATAGCCAGAATGATTGCCAATATTTGGAATGAATAGGCACTGAAAGAAGAAGAAGAATTTGCCTACCACATCATCACTTATAGAGGGTTAAAAATAGGGACTGAGCGATTTTTGGGCTAAGATAGGGTAAGCAAACAAACCGAAACGTTTGCGAATGGCCATTCTTGTTTTGGTTGGAAAGCTGGGTCGTAAGTAAGTGAATAAGGGAAGGGCTGGATGTAGTAACTACAAAGAAAGAAATCAAAAAATACTTACATAGATTTTCTGGGCAACACAACACAAAAAGGTTCATAAACTATTTAAGTTTGGACGCCGTTTAAAAGAATCCTCTTTCTGGATAGAAAAAAGGCTTTTTTAAAATGTTTTTGGGATTAGAATTGGATCGAAAACACTGTCCCACACAACTTCAAATGGTCTGGCACAAAATGGGAAAGGAAAGTTGGACAACTGATTCGAGTTTCGGATTATCCTGGATGACAACAAAATGACAAACACAACGGGAAGCAAGTCTCGCAAAATAGAAAACACTATATTGATTTGGGGAAGGTCTATGTCCAAAGTTGCATTACTTAAGGCTGAAGAAGAAGAAGACAACAAACTGCAATCTTCAAAACTTGGTCATTCAATTTCTTCTTAAAATCATGTAAACCTCTGAAATGGTTGGAAACGGCGTCTTAAAATCTCTCAGATAAAGCACAGCATCAACAATCAGTGATTAACTCAACAAAAACTGCCAGATCACATTTTGGGTACAAATTCACCTCTTAACTTAAAAAATTTGCCAGCTTTGGATGCTACACTTGAAAACTATCTCTTCCAAATCTTCATGTCAACTTTCACTTAAGTTCCACACTGCTACCGTCTACGCATTATATTACTGAATTCCCGACAACAAAAAACGAAAAGCGAACAAAGATAACAAATTTGAAGAAAAATCTGGACTATAAATAATAAAACCAACTCCTATCGTGGTCTATTGCAGAGTGACATTATAATCTCCCCGCATGACTCTTCCCACCAACGTAAGTGGATATTGATTTGACTCGCAATGTTAGGCGGCATCACGATCATAGAAATGCAATTTGTAATAATATAAACAAAACTTCCTACGGAAATCATAAACATGATTTCCGTATGAAGTGATCACAGAATTGTTAAAGCCAAAATTAAAATTAACGCCACAACAGACAGAAAAAAATAAACAGAATCTCTCGAGGAAAATACAAAATGTTTTCTCAGAGGTATTACCAAAAATAACTAAAGATGAAATCTAAAAATCTATAAACGACATGAAAAAAAATAAAGCGGCCGGTGAGGACAAAATACTGGCGGAACTGCTAAAAGAAGGAGGAGACACGATAAAAAAAATGCTAAAAATACTGTTCAACAAATGTCTGTTTGAAGGTAAAATACCTAAACAATGGAGAAATGCCAACACAATCTTAATACATAACAAACGAGACCGAACAGACCTAAACACCTACCGTCCTATTTCCCTTTTGCCACAACTATATAAAACCTTCACAAGAATAATAAACAACCGACTAACCTATAAACTTGATAACTACCAACCAGTGGAACAGCACAAGCTGTACAGGCCGGATTCAGGAAATGATACAGCACAATCGACCATCTACATGCGCTTAAAATCTTAATTAAGAAACCAATGAATACAACCTTCCGCTGTACTTAGCATTCGTAGATTATAAAAAGGCTTTCGACAGCATTGAACACTGGGCGGTTGAAGAAGCTCTGGTCAATAGTAGAATAGATTCAATATACCGACAATTGATACATGATATTTACCAAAACGCAACCATGACCGTAATTCTGGACGACAAATTAATTCTAATCTAAGACGAAAACACAGGAATATGTATTAACGGAAAATACCTAAATCACCTTAGATATGCGGATGATATACTCCTGATCTCCTCGGAACGACAAGAACTGGAATTAATGCTGAATGAACTTCATGAAAAATCACTACAAAAAGGCCTAAAAATTAACTTCAACAAACAAAAGTAATGAAAAACACGGAAGACAAGAGGCAATAAACATACAATCAGAAAAAATAGAACAGGTAAATGAGTATATCTATCTAGGACAAGCAATCAGAGCTAACAGAAAAAATCAAACAGCCGAAATATCGAGACGAGTAAGAATGGAATGTGCAGCGTTCGGCAAACTTTCTTACGTTCTAAAAATCACACAATCCCTCTATACTTACGAAGCAAGGTATAAAACTCCTGTGTAATACCGGTGCTCACCTACGGAGCACAGACATGGACATTTACACAGGCCACTTTGGATAGGATAAGGAAGGCACAAAGAGCGATGGAGAGACAAATGTTGGGTGTATCACTTAAAGATAGAAAACGTAACCAGTGGACCAGAACCAGAACAAAGACAGTAGACGCGATAGAACAAGCAGCAAAACTGAAATGGAAATGGGCTGGACACAATGAATGTCTTCAAGACGGACGATGGAACAATGCCATCGGAAAGTGGCATCCATACAATGCAAAGAGATCAAGAGACAGACCACAGATCAGGTGGAAAGATGACATCAGGAAACAAGGAGGTCCCACATGGCAGAGAACAGCTCAAGATAGGGAAAGATGGAGAAAACTGGGCAAGACCTACAGATTGAACGAATTTAAAACGGATTATACAATTTAATATATGTCTGTTTAAACTGCATTTGAAATAGCGGACCAATATAAAACTTGGACAAAAATAAATCCATACCTGGGTTTAGATATTGTATAAAATATCGTTCAACTATCTGTTTCGCAACAATGTTGTTTGCGTAACAATGTTACAATCGCCGTGTAATAATCCGATTTGCGGATCTTTTTGAGAGTTATGTCTTCTTTGTATCTTTAAATAAATCGGATATTTGCCTATATTTTTCATTGTATTTACCAATCTACTACAACAGACTAATAACAAAAATAAACTTAATGGTTTGCAGTTATTTTCTTTTTTTCTTGTAAATATTTTATGGATAACACCTTATTTGAGAAACATTTAAAGGAATGACGTTGGCAACACCGCTCACAGAAGGGCTTGTCTAAAGAAGCGATAAATGGTTTGACAGCATAATAAAATCGTAGATTTATGTGTAGCTTTCAATTTTTATGATTTTAGAATCCAGCAGCCCGATGAAGTATTAGATTTTTATAATATAATTATTTGACAGCCTTTTGTTGGCCAACCACCTACAACAAAAATGAGCCGAAATACATAATATTTTGTATGTTCCGAATTTATTTCGTTCAATCTGTATATCCAAAATGGAAGGATAGAGAATAGGTTCAAAAAAAAAAACAAAATAAAAATATTTATATTATCAATCATAGCGACGCAAAACTATTAAAACTATGTTTCGGTGTTTTAGTAGATACGAAATCGAAATGCTACATAATGGCCCATGTTTCAACTGAATCGAACACTTTGTGAAACTTAATTAATGTCATATTTAGCAGTTACTTAAGATTTAGCTCAGTTATAAAGAACAAATATCAATTACACTATAAATAAATAAATAAAAAAACCAGTTAAAAAAGATGATCAATGTGCCCCTTATTATAAAAGATCACATCACACAAGCACACTATAAATAAGTGTCAGTTTCACTTCCGGAGTCAAGGTTGCCAGAGTTATAAAAAACACTTTTATAATAAATGTACATTTTATATTATGATATGCATTATTAAATACTGCATTTAAAAAGGACAAAAAAATAATACACTTTTGAATCCAAATATGGATTTCTGTGAGATAGAAGATTCAATTTTTCACAGCCCCTTTCCTATTTTTGATTTTAAAATTGTTTTATATTTTTGTATTTTGATACTTGTAATTGACTTCTATAATAGTGAATAAATATAGTATTGTATTACTTGTATTCCCTTAATATATTTGCTAATGTTTATTAAATTTTGACATTTTCATAAAAGTAGCTTGTGTTTATGTCTCTTTAAAAAAATAATAACCATAAACTTTACACCCGCATAAAGACAATTCCCCATTTTCGAGACTCTATTCTCTCCAAGATATTTCTAATGTTCGAGCTAAACACATCCAACCTTAGATAGGAAGTTTGAAAGTTAATTCATAAAACAACGTTGAATGTTAGCATAAACTCCGAAGTTGCATTGACGATGAGATGAAGAGAAGAGTGTGGAATGTTGGAAGTTTCGTCTTGAGCAGGATACCGGATCGAAAATAACAAAGCAGACGAAAGACTAGCATTCATTCCATCTAACTGACAACTTGAATTCCGGAACTTCTAAGATTTACTGAAAATACATTGAACATGGATGCCTCAGTCTTCTACAAAACCCTTCAAAAAGCCGAGATTTAGCCGATATATCAGTCTAGTTTTTTTTAACAGAGTTTGTGAACATTTGATTAGAAGAATTAGTAGTACAAAATATTATTATTACAACAAATGGTGATATATGTAACAAAAAACATTTTTACCGTAAATAAAAATATATTGTTATCTGGATTATTTTTTTCTTTTTAAGTTTACTGTTTATGCTATTGAATAAAGTGTAAGGCAAATATATTAAATGTTTGAATTATTTTATATAATACAGTCAAAAGGATATTTATGCATTTTTATATTTAATTAAGGTGATTAGTGGAGAATTACAGTACAAAACGCAAAAAACTTCTATTCAAACCAAGTATAAATATCTTTTTCAATCTAGATTAAAAAAGGAACTAAATGAGATGGAAAGAGTTATGGATGTACAACAAGATTACAACAACCTGAAAGCGATAATAAAAAACATTGCTTATAAAGTATTAGGAACAGAGAATAACGACAAAAACACCATAAACCTCCATGGAAGATGGAAAACGTAAAAGAGTTGATACAACAAAAACAAAATATATAAGAAATGGATAACAAATAAAACATCTATCAGTAGAGTAACACACTAAACAAAAAACGGAGACGTATGCAATCAAATAAAAGAAGCAAAAAACAATTTCTGGGAACAAAACTTTGTCCAAGTTGAAAATTTAATTGGTAGTTCTCAGACTCCGGAAGCATGGAGAACTATCACTAATCTAAAAAAACACCCATAACTCCTTAAGCAACTTAATTCCTGTGGAAAAGTGGAAAAATCATTATAAAAATTTACTTCAAGAGACCAGATTGGAATATATGGAAGAGAAATTGAATATGGAGGGACAAACAAATAGTAACATTAATACTACTAACAACGAGGTCCATACTGCGTTAACTAAAATGAAAAACGGGCGATCTCCAGGACCTGGCAATATAGCTGTAGAGTTACTTAAAGCAGGAGGTCTGCTCCTAATAAAACGAATAATTTTCCTAATGAATCAATGCCGCCAACAAATTTAAGTACCACCTGAATGAAAAATCGCTCACCAGTGTGCATCCTTAAAAGGGATAATCGAAAGGATTCTAACTGCTACAGACGATTAAGTGACCTACCTACTTTCGGTAGATTCTTTGGAAAGATAAGAAATAGAAAAATACAAGACGATGTAGGACATCTAAATAGCGAAGACCAAAGGAGATTTACGCCTGGTAGATATTGACGCATTGATAACTTATTTATACTCCAACAATTAATGGAAAAAAGAATAGCGGTTGGTATCGAAGTATATCTAGACTTCATCGACCTAGAAAAGGAGTATGATACAGTTCCAAAATCAGTAATAAGCTATCAGAGCCAATAAAAGTAACTAAAGGAAAAATTTTATTAAAAATTCGTGAACTCCGAGCATTCAGACGTGCATACTCCGAGCATTCAGAGTATGTGCGGCATACATGGGCTTGGTGGCCGGACCCTTCTCGAATGTTTAGCCGGCTAGGAGAACAAACTTATATTTTGCCAAATCGGCGGCTGAGTGGCCGGGCACACACTCCTCTCTGGATGTAGAGTCGTTAGCTTAGGCTGGCGGCTCTACGGTCGAAACACACTTCTTCTTAACGTGCCCTATCAAGTCTCCTTGACGTTGGCGATTAACATGGCGAAACTATCTCTGTCTCAAGCTATTCTAAAGAGTTGCTCAGCTTTCTCTATTCCTGTCCATTCCCTGATATTCTTCAACCAAGAGGCCTGCTTTCTACCAATTCCTCTGCGTCATTCGATTTTACCCATCACACGAAACACACGCTTTTTTTTTTGTTTAGGGACTCAAGTCCCGAAGTCAAGTTAGAGTAACTTTTATAGAGTCAGTAATGTAAATATAGAGAAAAGCCTACATGTGTGCTACCCCTACAAATAGGTGGCCTAACCACAGTCAATAAAAACAAAGGCTGTCTCATTACCCAGGGCACCTTAGGTAACTTTCAGATCATAAGCTTCCTCACGTAAGTCACACGATGAGGAGGGGTGGAGGAAAAGCCTGGGGGTCAGATAAGTACCACTTCAACTAGTAAAGTGTGACCGGTTTGATTTTCGGACATGCGGATCCCACTCTTACAATGGTATACACATATTCCTTAGGGTCAGGGTTGATCATTGCGCGCGCGTGTGTGTGTGTGTGTGTGTTTTATTAAAAATCCTTTATAAAAGGTATATTTTTTATATATAAAATTATATACCTTTTATAAAGGATTTTTAATAATTTGTTTTATATATGGGTATACAGCCAACTACAGGAACTTAGATTCCTTGTGAATTTTAACTAAAGGACTAAGACAAGGATGCAGTATGTCACCCTTACTGTTTAATTTATATATTGAGGCAGACCTCCAAAATTGAAAAAACCAATGCCAGGTAATGGGAAACCCCTTTGAAAATGACGTGTCCCTGAACTTTGCGGATGACCAAATCGTCTTAGCTTAATCCAAATTTATGATAAAGCATCTATACAAAGAATATGTAAAACGGGGTGTTGGAGAACTATAATCTTCAAACAAATAATTATATATCAAAACAAATAATCCTATTTCGTAACAAATAAATATTTTCGCTCCAGTTACCTAAATAAATCCAGTCTGCATGGACTTGTTTCTGGGAATGTTAGTCTCCGCCCATGGCGCCTACTTGACCCTAGACCGGCTATTCAAAATGCATAAATAAAATATTTCGGCGGGGCTAGGGGTCGATACCGACAGTGTATTAGCGACTTTCGTAGGGCTCACACCTATCTTTCAAGTTCGGAGAGATTTGCTCCACGTTGCAAGTTACGCAATAAGCCGGGAAGCCGTAAAATGTGAAAAGTGTTATGGTGTTTTCGGGAAAGTGCGTAAATTGTAATTTTCAAATAAAGATAAGTTATACACTCAGAGTTTATAAATTCTATTTATTGCCCTTTTTGCAATTACAGTTTATCGCTAAACAAGCAATTGTTTTATTTCACTTCATATCAATTTAACAGGCCAGATCAAAGCACCTTTAAAAGTCCATTTAAGTTTCTCTACTGAGCTGTCGAAGGCTAGCGGACTAATTGGACTTACATCAAGTACAAAACCGCTGAAAGAGACACTGTTGGCATACAAGACTCTCCATGGAAGGGATGTTGAAAACCTGCATCCCTCCATGGGGGTTACAAGTCAGCATGAAGAAAACAGAATATTTAGTTCTCAATTCAGATACAATGTTTTGTGTGTTGATATAACAGCTTGGGAGAAATTAAACTTGGAATTTATCAGGGACGTAAAATTGTAGAATGTCTAAACTCCTTATGGTGAGATCGCAACATTTCCAAAAGAAACAAAAATAGGGCAAACCATGGTTGAATCAGTTCTTTGTTGGGGCTCTGAAGTATGGACAATTAATACAGATTTGAAGAGAAGATTGTTTGGCACAATGGCAGTTGAAATAGATTATTTGAGAAGAAGTGCTAGAACATCAAGTTTGGAAAGGAAGACCAACGAATCTATAAGAAACAACATGAATGCTACAGAAATAGTCATTGACAGAATAGAAAGAAGAGGTTTAAAATAGTTTGGACACCTATTGAGAATACCTGACAAACGTTGGCTCCGAAAACTTTACAGATGAAAGCTCCCTGGAAGAAGAAAAAAAGGTAGACCTCGAATTAGAAGAGCGATGGAATCGAGGGGTTTGGAGAAAGAACATGCCTTAGACCGGGAGGATTGGCGGAGGAGAACGGGAATACGGCGAAAGCCGTCTTCAAATTTATTGTATTTACAAGTTGGATCCTGTAATATATATTAAATTAGGGGAGAACCGTGACAAATAGCAAATTTAAATATTCTTATACATCTTAGTTGGTTATAAAAAGTTTTTTCAATTTTAGGAATCACTTGGAACCCAGTTCACAACGGTAGTATCTTGGTATCTTATTAGTAGAGAAAGTGACCAGATGATTTTAGTGAATAAAAGTCAACCGGCACAAACAAACATTTAAAAAAATACAAAATGTATCATTTTTATTTATAATACTTATTTATGCTACTATTAAAATTTCTTATCATAATGCAATCATTAAAAGTACAGTAGTGAAGTATGCCAAATAAAGAAAAGATATAAGAGAAAACTTGAGGCCATGGAAATGGATTTTTGACTTGGATTTGATTTAGACTAGAAAGAGTAACGAACAACAGAATAAGAGAAATTATGAAAGTAAATCAAGTTTTTTTTTGTTGTATATCAACACAAAAACTTGATTTATATCAACCGGTTGAACAGGCGGGATATAGAAAAGGGCTTGGTACTATTGATCACTTACAAACCATCAGAACACTAGTAGAAAAAACCACAGAATATAATGTACCATTACATATGGCATTTATCGACTTTCACAAGGCTTTCGATAGTATTGAGACTTGGTCTTTTTGTCAGCCTTAGGGATGCTCGAATAGACTCACGGTATACTACACTCATTAAAAACATTTATGAACAGGCACATTCCACATCAAAATCAATGAAGACGAAAAAACTGAAAAAATGCGCCTTGATAAAGGTATTAGACAAGGTGATACTATTTCACCAAAGCTTTTTACCGTAGCATTGGAAAGTGTATTCAAACAGCTTGACTGGAAGGAAAAAGGTCTAAACATTGATGGTGTACGTTTGAGTCATTTGAAGTTTGCGGATGACATAGTATTATTTAGTACAGATATCAAGGAACTGGAACAAATGTTGAAGGAATTAAACCAGCAGTCAAATAAAATATGTCTCAAAATGAACCTTCAGAAAACAAAAAATAATGAGTAATTTACAAACTAATCTTGTTATTGACAACGTCAGTCTTGAAAATGTAGACCACTATATATATCTTGGACATACCAATAAAATCGGCAAAGAAAATCAAATAGCCGAAATAAAAAGACGCATACAACTGTCTTGAGGAGCTTTCGGCAAATTAAGCTTTATTTTGAAGAATAAAGAAATAACAATGTGTCTAAAACGTAGAGTTTATGACAAATGTATCTTGCCTGTAACTACATATGGACTGGAAACCATGGCCTTCACAAAAAAACCTTAAAGCAGCTCAGTAAAACCCAAAGAGCAATGGAGAGGGCCATGCTAGGGATTAGTTTGAGAGACAGGATTCGAAATAACGTCATTCGTGAAAGAACAAAAATTACTGATGTCTCAGAACGTATTGCAAGGCTCAAGTGGCAATGGATCGGGCACGTTGCCCGAGATAATCCCGAAAAATGGACACAAAGATTACCAAACTGGAGACCAAGAGAGAACAGGCGAGGAGTAGGCAGACCGCAGAAGAGGTGGACAGACGATATCAAACAAGTCGCGGGCAAGCAGTGGATGAGAATTGCCAAAAGTAGAAATCGATGGAAGCAAATGGAAGAGGCCTATGTCCAGCAGTGGACGAACACAGGCTGAAGAAGAAGAAGAAGAAAAAGATGAAAGTAAAACATACAATAGTAGACGATATTGGTACCCAACATCTCAGGTGGTACGATCATGTACAGAGAATGTCTGAAGAACGTCTCCCTAAACAAGTCTTAATGCTTGTTGATAAACTCCGTCTTAGTTGGAGAGAAGGCATCAATAGAGAAATAAAAGACAGATACATAGAAGAACACTTATGGATGAATCGAGAGGAGTAGCAACTGGGTATCGGAAGACGTAGGAGAACGTTTTAAACCGATCTATATATTATATTAAAATTTCTAATCTCTATTATTATCAAACATAATTTCATATCTGCATTACATATAACATATATCATAAACAGACAAGACAAAAGAAATATTTAATTTGCCAATGCATTATACTAAGAGAAAAGGATAATATTTGACAAATATTGTAACGCTCATGAGGACAAGAAATATATGAATAGCTTTAACAGGAACTATGGTTCTAAAAATTCTAAAAATATATACTAGCAAGGGAATGTTTTGATTAATAATGGCACTTTACGTGACCATTATCAACGTATTTCCTTCAAAGGCGACAGCTCAACATATAAACTGCATTAAAATCTTATATTGATGAGTTCATGCACTCTGTTTCGGACTTATTAACGTTTTATTTCTCTATTTGGGTCATTTTTATGCCAAACTGGAAATTATATTTTATAATGTTCTTTGTTTGCATATAACTTTTATTTAGTACGAGATACTAAGGATAATATTTACTTTATTTACACCAAATTAAAGTGAAATTGAAGATAAAATGCGTTAGGCTTTCACGGTCATCGTTTAACTTGTTAAACTGTTTGTTCGGGCTGTTAGGCCGTTGTCTTCTGAGATTAGTCCTCGACGTTTCGCTAACACTAGGTGTCGGCATCTTCTGGAGATGTTACTGCTTTGCTTGTAAGCTGAAACTGACAACTTGTCAGTTTCAGTCTGATGTTACAGTAATTAAACTTGCATGTCCTCCTAACTGGTGGACCTCCTTTTGTCCTACAATTATACTATGCATGCATAGTAGATTTACTTATTTCAAATTATTCAGTGCAGTTCCAAGGACAGTTAATACTTACATATATGTCCGGAATATACCTTGCACAAACTCCAGTAATACATCAGGCTTTGACTGTTTCAAAGAGAGAGTAAGTATTTTAAGTAATAATTAAGAACAGATACATTACTTTAGGGGTACAAACCAAAATTGCTATATTATTCTACATCCTTTTTACTAAAATGTCGTACACCAATGTTCCAATGAAAAGTTTTAGTACGTGACATTCGTTTGTTTAACAAATTCAACTGTTCACCTGCTCCTTCCTACATGAAAATTCGATTTCAGAAATTCTCCGCCGATTCCTATTCAGCCGATCATAATTATCCGTACAGTAAAAGGTTCTTTACTAACTTAAATAGGGAGTTGTATGAACTTTATCGAGAACTCTAGGAATTTCCAATAGAGTAAGATGGCAACCGTTCGCCTTAGTTATGTATGGCAGGGAAACTTTTCAAAAGAGGTAAATCTCACATGTAAAAAAGTCTCTACATATTTCCTATAAGAAGCTTTGAAACATTTTCGAACATCCTTAGAGTTTCGTAAACCACAGGTAGTATTTTGAGTAATACCTAGAAGATTACCAGTATACGCTACATAGTTTACTACTCGTCGCATTATGTCTCTCAATAAAAGAATTATATATACATAATATATATATACATAATATATATATATATATATATATATATATATACATAATATTATTGTAGGTAAATAAAGGCAGAGAAAAAGAAGAAAAAAATCTCATAGTATACAAAACATTTGTCATTTTGTGATAATATTAAAGTAGTTGTTTTAAATATTGGTTTGTTGCAGTTAAACTGTAAAATACGCTTTTGAATCTCTATTGTTGACATAGGTACTGGTTTTACCCAGTCTAAAGTTGCCTTTTTTAACATATTTTTCATTCCAATCTCCGTTCGAAATTTTTTGTGGGTAATATATCATCAGACAAATACATGTCGACTTCTTTTATATCTCTCGATACAGGTGTATGTTTAGATGAGACATGTCCAATAAATTCATCAAAAGTACACCATGGACTTAAGTCATCTTTATCAGTTTCTTTTTCTTGTACTGGTTGATTTTCAAGAGTTACTAAACTTATGCAAAGGCTTGTTTCATCCGTTTTCATAATTCAGAAAATATCGCTTCTGAAATTAGTGAAATTAATAATCAGTGGGGTCTAAAACGAAAAGTAAATTTTGCAGTATCTGATAGTACCTCAAATATGGTCAAATCTATTAAAGATATTTGAAATGAAAACATTGAAGTTGTTTTGCTCATACGTTAAATTTATTGGTGGAGGACGCACTTAAATGCTGTCGTGTACAAATAGATAAAATAAAAAGTCCTTTTTTCGACAATTCGGCAAAAAAACACATTTCAAAAAAAGTACCTAAAGCATTAATTACAACATAACAAAGTTCCCAAACGGCCAATCCAAAACGTGGAAACTACGTAGAACTTCACCTATTACATGTTAAAAAGAATGACCGAGTTAGAAGAGGCAGTCCGTTCCACATTGGTATTAAATAATACAGACCTAGACTTAGACCAAATCTAAATAAACAACACTGGATTATTTGTTCTAAACTTTTCCACATTTTACGGCCGTTTAAAGACATAACAAGTACAATAAGTAGCCAAAAATAATTGATGGGTAGTTCAGTGATTGTTATGCAATCACTGAACTACCCATCTCTGTTCTACCCCTTTAAATATTTAGCAAAAATATTTAAAGGGGTAGAACAGAGGCACATTGTCATTATGTACATTTATTGATTCACGATTTAAAGTGCAGGGTTTTTCTGATAAAAATGAAGCTAAAAAAACAAAAGAAAAAGTTAAGACGCTGGTTACTTCTATAATTAACGAACAAGAAGATTGCACTATTGAAACTCAACCAGTACAAGAAAAAAAAACCGATAATGATGACTTAAGTCCATGGTGTATTTTTGATCAATTAATTGGAGATGACTCATCTACACGTACACCTGTATCGAGAGTCCATTACAACGGTGGAAAAACCATCGTCATGTATATCCTAACCTAACCACTATATTCATAAAGTATTGTAAATGTGAACACATGTTCAAAATCTGGTTTAATTAAAAAAAAGAACACGGTTAACAAGAAGTAAAGTAGAAAAACGTATGTATTTTAATGTCAATATAGACGATTCGCGATTTAATAATAACGTGTAATGTAAATGTAAGTACGATTTACTATTTGTATTATTTAGTTTATTTTTCAAGTTATAATAAATATATCATTAGTTTCTTTTACCTCAATAAATATACACATAAACGATAATAGCTATTATGTTTATTTATGTAGGTACTCTCTTACTTGAAAGTACTTTTAACCAATCATAATTACTTGTTTACAAAAATTTAAATTGTTAAATGCATTCATTTTTTTTTGAAATTCTGAGAAAACTAACAAATGTTTTAGAAAAATTTTAATGCAAAATAAAATAATAAATTATTACCGAGGGCCGAAAGTCCTTTAGAATAAACAAAAAGTTTTTTGAATGAGATATTTGAAATTAAAAATCATACTAAATTTTCTATTTTTTTTTTCACCCATGTAACTTATTAAAATAAACATTATAGAATTTTTTAGGGACTTTCGGCCCTCGGTAATAATGTATTGTTTCATTCTGCGTTTAAATTTTTCAAAAATATTTATTAGTTTTCTCAGGATTCGAAAAAAATGAATGCATTTAAAAAACGTTGGCCCTAAATTTTGCGCCTACGCTCTTTTACCACGACCCACCTCTACTACTTGTTACTCGGTGTTTTGACCAGAGAGACAGACGTTGCCAAATAATGATTGTGTATGAAGATTTTTTAATTTGGCGTTATTGTATGCAGGTTATTATTTCATATTGGGAATAAGGCACAATGTGACTTTAAAATAGACTTATTTTGATGTTTAGGTTTTTAATTCGGAAATCGTACCTAAAATACGAAACATTAATAAATTTTATTTATATAAAACGATTTCCGAAGTGGAAATCAAAATGTTATATTACATTTATTGTAAAGTAAACTTGTGGCATATTGCAAATAAAAAAACAGTAAGGTTCCATTTAAATCAATTTCGCCCAATGTTGATTATCTTAGAACATTGTTTAAATGCAAAAAAGACAACAGGTCAAATAAAACCAATAAGTTTGGCAACGTTGAACTTCCCCTTTTATATTATTTCCACGCATACATGTTCGGCGATATAAAGGGTGGACCTAATATACCTCTCTCTTTTTAAACAGCTGTGTCTCAATCCATCTCACGGAAGGTCCTTACCGACCATAAATTTTTTCCTACACTGTATATATATATATATATATATATTTGCGTGTGTGTGTGTGTGTTGTGACAAATACAGAAAATTATTCTGATCCCGTACTTAAATAATATATGAAATATACATATCAACCCTTTTCTAAGTGTACACATGACCCGTACGGTATAATTAATTAAATTTAACAACAGTTTTGTAGATAACATTTTGTATAAACGCAAGGAAAACACGACAAATATAAACTAGCAGTTTTTCGGTAACCGAACGTACCCAGAAGGGCCAAACCTTCGCCTCGTACAGACCGCTACCAACATCAATCACACAGAATTTAATTATATTTTCTCACTTCAAAGCAAACTCTATATACATTAGAGCTACCTACTATTCGTCAGATAGAGATAAAAGACTGTTTTCGTAGAATTAACCTTATTATGTTTGGGCGGTATTGTTAGGCGAAATAATGGCTCTGGAAATATGTTATCCCAAAAGTTGACGTTGAGTTGTTAGGTGAGAAAAGGTCACACTATGTTTTGTTGCTATTGTTTCCGAGGAATTATCTTGGAACGTTCGTTAATTCTCGGGGGGAATTGGGGAACTACCGCTGTTAGTCACTTTATGGTGTGGGAATATCTGAAATAACAAGATCGCTGGAAGATCAACTCACGTAAACATGGAGACAAGTCTGGTAAAATGTGTGTTTCTTGTTTTAGCAGTTACGCTTGTCAATTTATTAGTCCTCTTCTTCTAAGTATCCTCGTTTTCGCCCTTCAAAAGTTTGCGATAATTTTACACAATGCTTCACAGCCGGCCGGTGGGAATACCACTTAAAATTATACAATAAACATCCAAACTTTTTTTAATATCCTCTTCTTATGGAAATAAATTAAATTAAGTATAATAGTTTTTAAATTAGCAGGGCAATCTTAATATGGGAATAATATTAATTTCGGTCCTCTGAAAATCTCAAAATTTCTAGGGAATTGCGTACAGAGAAAACTAGAAATATTAAAAATTATAAAACGGTTACCAATGTGAGTCCATAATACTAGTAGACTAGGCGGGTTTTGTAGAAATTCAGACCATAATGGACATTTTCCATAGGAAGCTATTTTTTGCTGTAATTCCTTCAGGATGTGCCCAATATCGATAAACACGATAATGTGCCAGTCGAAAACACTGTGCTAATTTTTTTATTTAACAAAATCTGAAAACAATTAATAATGTTTAATTTTTTTGCTCCTATTTTCGTTTATAATTCGAAAAATATTAATCCTACGGAAAAAATAATAGGAATTTAAAAGTTTCGTTTTTCAATTTTATACAATATTTCGTTAGCTAGAAATTGAAAATTTAATGTTTATTGTTGAAAAAATAGCAATAATTGGAAAAAAAGTACAAAAAAATTAAGTTAATCCTTTAAATTTAGGGAAAAATCTAGTATGGCAAATCAAGTTTTTCACGCAAAAGAGCATATAATTAAAAACAGTAATAGTAAAAGTTATGATATAAAAGCTAAAGTCATCTGCAGTTAGCTTAAAGCCTTATGAAATATCATTCAAGGTAAATTATTTAAATTTTTCCTATTTCAATTGCATAAAAATGAAATTATGTGATATTTACTTTTTCATATTAATAGCACGAATTCATCTTTCTCTTTTCTCTAATTTATAAGTAATCTTTGGGAACCTATAAAAACTACACTCACTGTTTTTGCTATTATTAGCACAATTAAATACGCAACATGTATTTGCACACATTTTTGATAAAATTTATGCGTAAAAATATTTTGTCTGGCATCGTTTCAATGTATCCCTACCATGGTCACGTCGAAACTGGTTTTTTTTTTAACTTTCAATCTATACATTGAAGTAAATTGTTACTTTTAGTGAAAAAATATGTATTTATAAATTGTTAATAAATAATTTAAATTGGTAAAACAAAGCGAACGAAAAAAATTTTATAAATAAACTTTATTTTGACTCAATCTTCAATAATTTTTTTAAAGTTTTTTTCTTTTTTGTGAATGTGTGTGTGTTGTGACTGGATAACAGTTTCGAGCATTACACAGCAGTATAATAACACGTACAATATACACGTCATTTTCGAATCAAAATATATTTTCAAATCAAATAATGTCATTATTATAATAAAACTGTAGAAATAAATTATTTTTAATGTTAATTATTTTAAAAAGTTGAAAAATTCCTTCGCCTTTGTTTTAACAATTCAAATTATTTATTTACAATTTATAAATACATATTTGTTTACTAAAAGCAACAAATTACTTCAATGTATAAATTGCAAACTCAATAAAAATGCATGAAGAAAAAATGCTTTATGCAATTACTTGTTTAACATACAATTAATTATTTCCCAATTTGCAATTAAAAATGGTATTTGGAAATATGATATTTGAATTTCTTGTCATCCGAGACATCAATTCAAAAAAAAAGAGCAAAATTGGTTAACAAGAAGCCGAGCTAATGCAATTTTGAGCGCGCGGTATGATTTTGAACTCGCGGATTCACATTTTGAGTGAATGTCCCCTACCGCCACCTCTCATGCCATCCGAGTGACATTTTACGTGAAAACGGTTCTTTATTTGTCTTTTTTATGGATGTTGCCATGAAGCGCATTACGTAAAACTTTTTACATACAAAGTACTTGACAAGACGAGGGTATTTGTTTAAAGACGAGCCCTCTATCACTTATGGTTACACGGCAAATGTATGCCAACTTTGACCTTCAATATCTCGGCAACCAGTAAGCCGAATGCATTGTTTTTTAAAGAAGCGTCTTTTAATGTTCTTTTATATATAGTACAGGTTGTTTACAACTGTCGTTGTTTTCCTGTCCCTAGTTTCCATCGTTTCCTATCTCGGGTGTCGGCTTCATTTAGCTGTCTTCCTTCCATCGCTTCATTCACGTCATCTCGCCAGCTTCTTCTTGAACACCCTCTTTTCCTTCTTTCGGTTGGGATCCATTTTAATATTTTCTTTGGCCACCTCTCTTCTGCCATTCTGTTTACATGACCGAACCAAGTTAGTTGTTTTTTCTGGACTTCATCTATAATGTCTTTTTCTTGCTCCATTCTACGTTTTATTTCTTCATTGCGGATTCTGTCCATCCTTGTCAATCTACAGCTTCTTCTCATAAAATCCATCTCGGTAGCTTGTAATTTTTTCCTGTTTCTTTTACTAGTGTCCCATATCTCTGCTCCGTATGTTACCACCGGCTCAATCATCGTCTTATATATTCGTTTTTTCGTCGTTCTTGTGATTTTTTTATCCCAGAGAATGGAGTTTATGCATTTGGTAATGTTCCTGCCTTTGTTTATTCTTGTATTTATTTCTTCATTGCTATTTCCGTCTTTTGTAAACACTACTCCTAGGTATTTTACTCTATTTGTTCCTTTGATTTTGTTACTCTCCAATGTCAGGTCTTCGACTGTATTTTTCCCCACTGAGAGATATTCGCATTTTTTAATGTTCTTTAAGTCTATAAATTTTGAAATTGGTATGTTTAAAGCTCGTAAAGTAATTCAATTTGTTTATAAGCCTATAAAATTTTTAAAACTTTTAAAAATTTTCTAGGCTCTCCTAGTGAACCGATTTGAATTTTACAAAAAGCGTTTGAAAGTTTGAGCCTTCCTTTATATGTAACAAATTTGCAACTATCTGAGAGCCTTATTTAGGGCCTACTATAAATTTGAAAATTTGCAATTTTTTTCCAGTAGGCTGGATTGCAAAATTATTATGCAAAAACCTATCTAACCAATCTTAACAAAATTTAGCACACGTTTTAAACATACATATTAAAAAGTTTTTCTAGGCGGAACATGTAGGTCAAGTTTAGAAAGTCGAAAACATTTAAAGGATTAACTTCATTTTTTTGTAGTTTTTTTCCAATTATTGCTATTTTTTCAACAATAAACAATAAAGTTTTAATTTCTAGCTAACAGAATATTGTGTAAAATTGAATAACGAAACTTTTAACTTGTTGTAATTTTTTCTGTAGGAATAATATTTTTCGAATTATAAACGAAAAAAGGAGCAAAAAAAAATGAAAAATTTTCAATTGTTTTTAGATTTTGTTAAGTAAAAATTTAGCACAGGGTTTGCGATTGGCGCATATCGTAATTATCGATATTGGGCACATCCTGAAGGGATCCAGCAAAAAATACCTTTCTATGGAAAATTTCCAATCCAAAACAGATCCCGCCTAGTTTATAGTGTATGGAAAATGAGTTAATACCCACAATCTTAAGTAGTTTTTATTTAATAAATTTGGTGAATATTGGGCTACCGGTTTTAAGGCTTACAATATTTGCTCCATCATCACGCCCCAGTATACTATTTTTATATATATTAAAATCTTAAAGATGTCAGATACAGGAAAGCTCTATAAACTAAGGTAATTCTGAGAATCATCGTCCCCCTTAAGGAATACATTCACCCGTAGTTATGAATTTCAAGATAATCTTCAAATTAAACTAATTATCACGATTATTATTATTTTTTACAAATATGACACCACAAAGGCTGTTACAATTTTGATATTGTCCTTTAATATTTTTGGCGTCCAAAGAAATTTTTATTTAATTAAATCAATTTATACATTTAGACACAACAGCTGAAAAGCAAGCATACAGTATAAATAAAAAATATTAGAAGAAAAATTGTTATTCACTCTCAATTAAAAAAAAGACACAGAGAAACAGGATCTAAAAATAATTTTCTCTTTTATCCAAATTCCGTTCTCATTGATCAGTCGCAACCGTCAGACGCACTTTTTATTTCTCTCGGAAACAATCCATCGTCGAAAGAGGGCGTTATATTCGAATGGCTCTTTTCAGAAACATTCGTGCTTTTATTGTGATGTAAATTTGCCGACTCAATAGAAAATTCTTTTAGCGGCCACATTATCCTAGCGGCCACCGCCAGCACCGTCGGTTGGATTAAGCGGTGAATTAGTGTCCGACGAATCAGTAACGTTCACTAAGGATGGCATAAATGATCTATATGTATTGTTGTGATTTACTCAAACTCTATGTTTATATTATTTATTTTTTAACAAATTAATATTATATCTCAGGGCTCTTTTACTTATTAAAAACAAAACGTGGCTTCTAAGCATTTTTTGCTAGTTGCCTTTAAGGAAAACAAAGGATCTTCTTCTTCTTCAAGTTCCACTCCTATCGGAGATTGGAAATCATTCTGGCAATTATAATTTTATTGGTTACTCGAGTGAATAGTTGAATTGAACTGCATCCAAACCATTTACGGAGATTGCGTAGCCACGAGATTTTACGTCTTCCTACGCTTCTTCTACCTTTGATTTTACTCTGCATTATATTCCTTAGTAGTTCGTACTTTTCACCTCTTATTATGTGCCCCAAGTATTCCAATTCCCTGATTTTTATGGAATTTAAAACTTCGCATTGTTTTCCTAGTTTTTCGAGAACTTGTTCGTTTGTTTTGCGATCCATCCATGATATTTTCAAAATACGTCGGTAACTCCACATTTGGAATGTTTCTAGGTTTTTAATGTTGGATTTTTTAAGTGTCCAAGCTTTAACTCCATACAAAAGGGTGGAGAAAATATAAAATCGAAGCATTCTTATCCGGAGCGATATATTGATATCGCGATTACAAAAAAGTTTTCTCATTCTATTAAAAGTTGACCGCGCAATTTCAATGCGGCATCTTATTTCTTTTGTCTGATTAGTATCTTCTGTGATCCATGCTCCAAGGTATTTATACGAAGATATTTGTTCAATTTCTGTATTATCTAGTATTAGCTGAACTTTGATGTTTTGTGCTACTGTAAATACCAAGAACTTGGTTTTCTTCAAATTGATTTTTAGTCCATAATCGTTGCAATATATTATATTTAGTTGTTCAGCAAGGTGTTGCAGTTCTTCTAGTGTTCCTGCCAGAAGGACGGTGTCGTCAGCATTTCTTATGTTATTAAGTGGCTCACCGTTTATTATGAGGCCCTCACTGATCTCGGCAAGCGCTAATTCTGAGATGGCTTCACTGTATAAATTGAATAACAAGGGTGGTAAAATACACCCTTGGCGGACCCCACGGCGAATCTGGATATCCTTGGTCAGTTCGTTTTCAACTTTCACTTTTGCTGTTTCATTCCAATAGAGGTTACAGATGATTCTAATGTCTCTACTGTCTATGTTTTTATTTAATAAAATTTCTTTAAGTCGATTATGCTGCACTCTGTCAAATGCCTTCTCAAAATCAATGAAATAGGTATATACTTTCTGATTAATAACTAAGCGTCTCTGCGAATGAACACTTAATGCAAACAGTGCATCTCGTGTTCCCAGTCCTTTCCTAAATCCCATTTGTGTATTACTTATGCCTTCATCTAATTTCTTATGTATTCTATTGTTAATTACTTTTAAAAACAATTTCAAGACATTAAGGCTATGGTCCGATGTTCATTGCACTCCTTTGCATTGGCTTTTTTGGGAAGCCGTATGAATGTTGATTGGAGCCATTCTTTAGGTATTATACCTGTTCTATATAGGGTATTGAATAGATCCACAAGAACATCAATAGATTCAGTATTCACAATTTTAAGTAATTTGATAGGAACTTCATCAGGCCCGGGAGATTTACCACCCTTAGCTTGTTTCATTGCATATTCAATTTCTTCTCGTATAATGTCAGGCCCAGTACCATCCTTAAATTCTTTTGGTGCTTCTGTTCTCTCTTTGTCTTCAAAAAGTTGTGCTATATATTGTGTCCATCTCTGCATTTTTTGGTTTATATCTGTTATAAGTGCACCCCTTTCATCTCTTAGTTGCCTAGTTTGAAGTGTTTTTCTCATTCCTGTTAATTCTCTAATTCTTTTATGCAATGTTAAAAAAGTCATATTTTTTCTCAATTTCTTCTAGTTCTTGGCACTGCTCATGTAACATTCTCTCCTAGGCTTCTTGTATTCTCTTTTTTATTAATCGATCAGTTTCATTACATTTAGTTGGATTTTTTGTTTTCAATGATTTTCTTTCATTCATTAATAGTAGTATTTCTTCAGTCATCCATCTTATGCTTTCTATTCTTTGTTTTTAAGTTTTCATTTGCTGTTTTATTTATTGCTACTTTTATATTTTCCCATTTCTGATCAATGTTATAGCTACTTTTATTCAGTTCTTGGGCATTACGTAGATTTTCAGTAAGAGTTTTTACAGTTTGTTCCTTTGTTTGTGGTTCCCTTAATTTCTTACTATCAATTCTACTTTGTGTGGGTTTTTTAACCAGTTTTAATTTGGTTCGTAATGTGACTACTATGGGGTTATGGTCTGAACCGATGTCTGCTCCAGGGTAAGTTTTGGCAGACAGTATAGAATTACGAAATCTTTGTCTAATAAGGACAGTCAATTTGATTTCGGAATTTTCTATTCGTTGTATCACCGGGAGATTTCCATGTATACAATCTTCTTTTTGGTAGCTTGAAAAGTGTATTAGCTATTACAAATTCTTCCGTCTGGCAAAATTGTATCAAACGGTCACCACGTTCATTTCTATTTCCTAGACCATATTCCTCCACATATCCATCCACTCTTCTCTGGCCAATTTTGGTATTGAAGTCGCCCATTACTATTGTAGTGTGATGTTTCTTCATTGATTTTAAGACTTGTTTCAAATCATGGTAAAAAAGTTCGATATTGTTGTCATCTTTATCCGCCGTAGGAGCATAAACTTAAATAAAATTTACTATACCTTTTTTAGACTGTAGTTGTATTGATAAGATCCTATCAAAATAAGGAGTAAAACTTACTACAGAGAAATTGCCCTTTTTTGCAACTAAGGTAGCAACACCATAGCGATGATTGACCTCGCTATGGTCAAACAAAGGATAGACAATAGGAAAATAAAATTACAGCACAATTATGACTTACAAAGCAAATGTTATATTAAAAAGAAAACAATCAAATATTAAAAGTAAATATTTTGAATAAACATAAATATACCATATACAATGATTAGAATAAAAATCTCAAACATCCATCAAATCATACATCCACAATTATCAAGACAAATTAATTAAGCTTACATGCAAATCTAAAATTTCTTAATTTTAGTGACTCCCAATAAATTATCATGTATTATAATTCTCAATAAAACCAAAAAAAAACGAATAACCCTAATTTAAATAGGTGGTCGTGATTGAAAGTCTCTGTTTCTAAAAATGACGAAACTAACCTTTTGTTATCAAAATTGATGACTTCACCTCTCTCTCCTTTGATTGTGTCTTGTTCACTTTGCTCGTACCATTTAGTTTTCTTCAGAATACTTTTGCAAAACTCCTCTGGTCCAAATCTTGACTACATAAATAAACTCCTCTTCTCCAGACACAAAGGATATCTCAACTAATCGACTTGGTCTAGTATAAAACTATACATCTTTTTGCATATCAGTTATTTCTTCTGTCTGCTGCCACAGTTGGAACTCATTCCACCAAACACAAATACAACTTTTCACAATCTAGACTTAAAAAAAAAACTTGTCCAATTAGCAACGTTGTTTCCACAAATAAAAACTATAGTATACTCGCCCGATATTCAATTCACAATTCCTTCTTCTCTCTTGCAAAACTCTATCAAAAATCCTTCCATTTCGTTCCTCTTTTTTCTTAAACCAATCAAAACATATCTCCATCCAAACAAATTTTACTTTCTTCAAAGAAAAAAGGCTAACTTTCTCCTATCCAATGATCCGTCGGTCATTTAATAAACATTTTTAATTTCTATAGAAAAAATGATAATTACTTCTTATAAACTATTTACAAACCTTCCCTATTTGATCATCATTATTCAATCTTCGCTTATACACTGCTGGACATAGATCTCCCTTAAATTTTTTATCTATCTCGATCTTGTGCCTCTTGCATCCAATTCCTATGACAACGTTTTAGATCGTCAGTCTAACGTGTTGGTGGACGACCTCTGTTTCGGTAGGCATCATCTCTTGGTCTCCATTCCAGTATCCAGTTTGTCCATCTATTATCTGTTATTCGAGCTACGTGACCTGCCCAGTTCCATTTCAGTATTGCTACTATCTCTACTGCATCAGTAACTCCTGTTCTTTGTCGTAGCTGGCGATTTGGGATTTTGTATAGTAGTGAAATGCCCAACATAGCACGCTTCATCGCCCTTTGATACATAGGGATCTTTTGATCTGTTCTCCTTGTGATGGTCAACGTTTCCGCACCGTAAGTCAATACTGGCAAAATACACTGATTAAAGGTTTTTCTTTTAAGGCATATTGGTATATCAGACGATTTGAAAATATGGTTCAGCTTGCCGAAAGCTTCCCAAGTCAGTCTTATACGACGGAGAAGCTCAACGGTTTCTTAATCTCTTCCTATGCGGACTAGGTATTTATAGGCCATTACCTGGTCTATGGATCTTGTTCCTACGCATATATCTTTGCTGACTACAAGATTTGTCATCATCTGGGTTTTAGATATATTTATTTTCAATCCCCATTTCTAGCGAGGAAAGGTAGAGCTGATTTAAAAGTTCTTTGGCCTCATCTATGCTATCAGCTATTAGTACAATATCATCTGCAAACCTTAGATGGCGAAGCTTTTCTCCGTTTATGTTTATGCCCTTGTCGGTCAGTTTTGCCCTTTGACATATATATTCCAGAAGCGTAGTGAACAGTTTTGGCGATATGGTGTCCCCAGGCGTACTCCACGTTGTATCGGAAATTTCTGGGTTTGACGATCACCCACTCTAACACTGGCTGTTGCGTTTTGGTATATGTGTTTAATTATATTTATATACCAATAGTCAATTCGGCATTCTGTCAAGGCTTTCAACATTATTTGTTGATTTACGGTGTCGAATGCCTTTTCATAATTGACAAATAATAAAGCTAGTAGTTTTTTATATTCAGTGCATTTTTCTATAGGATTTTTTATTACCAGTAGGTGATCATTTGTTCTATAGCCTTTTCTAAAAGCCGCCTGTTCTATGGGCTGATAAAATTCCAATTTATTTTCTAGTCGTTTCGTAATGATTTTTGTAAATAGTTTATAAATATGTGAAAGTAGGCTTATGGGTCTGTAATTCCTGAGGTCGGTAGCATCCCCTTTTGTATGAAGTATGATAATTTCTGCGTTATACCACTGGGTTGGTGTTATTGCTTCCTGCAAACATCTAGTGAATAGTTTGGCAAGGACCTGCCATAATCTTTTTCCAGCCATTTTCAAGGCATCTACCACATCGCTTCCGGAGGACTTACTGTTTTTCATTTCTTGCACTGACCTTCGAACTTCATTGGGTGTTACGTCCGGTAAAATTTCAGATCCCTGATTAATTATCTTTGGTAATGATCCACTCCGGTTACATTGCTGTTCTTTGTATAGTTGTCTATAAAAACTCTCTATCGTGTTCATAATTTGAACTCTATCCTTAATGATTTGCCACTGTTCATATCTTCATTTGTGGATGTTTTTTCTTCCAATGGACATGCTCTGTCTGAGTAATTTCAAGCTTTTGTTTTCTTCTATTACTCTAGTTATTTCTATCGTATTGTATCGTTTCAGATCTTTTCTAACTTCATTTTTAATTTTCCTATTCAAAATTCTTAGTTCATTTTGGTTATGATCCTGATTTTCCCTTGAAGTTTTCTTCTTTTCTCTAGAAGATGTCTTGTGTTGTGGCTTAATTTTTTGTTATTGTTTTCAGGACCAGGACAGTATTTCTTTTCAGCTTCTTTCAATATTTGAGTAATATTATTGTTCATTTCATTGATGCTGATATTCCCTAAGTCATGTGTATCCAAACTAGTCTTAATATTTTCTTCGTAAAGTGTTATATCTCCTGGGAACATCCACCTTCCACTTTTCTTTTTGAGGATCATTTTTGTTCTTTTAACTTCAGTGTTAAAAGTGGTTTTTGCTCTAATTAGTCTATGGTCACTCCCTGTTGAAAATTTATTCAATACTGTTACATCCTGAACATCTTTCCGATTTGATATTATGAAATCAATCTCATTTTTTGTTCTTTGATTCGGACTCTTCCATGTCCACTTACGTTGGGGTTTCTTTTCGAAGAATGAGTTCATCACAAAGAGATTTTCTTGATGTAAGAAGTCAAGAAGCCTGTTACCTCTCTCATTTCTCTCACCAAATCCAAAGTTTCCCATAGCAGATTCTGCATCATCTTGTTTGAATCAAATAGGTACTTGGTATAACTAGTAAAATCTCTACTCTACTTAAGAAGTTTTTTTTTAATTTAAAAACAACAACGGTTGGCATTTTATTCATAACTTAATAATAAGTTGACAAGTAATGACCAGTTTATTAAATACTTTATATCCTTGTATCCATTAATAATACTCTACGCCTCTGTAACCGGTCAACGTGGCTTGGTTATAATGTAGCGGGATTCGATTTTTTCATTGGACACTGATAGTTTTCCAGCAGAGTCCTACGCCAGAATAAATCTCTATTTATGTTTATGATTTTGGTCGTCGAACTTCTGTAGGACGTGGATTAAGGAAATTTACTGTTATGGCATTGCGTGTAATACTACGTTATCTGGACAGGTCGGACAATATTTGAGTCATACGTTAAGGGCAAAAATACTTTTTTTACCTAACAAAGAAATCGATGTTGGAATAGGTCAAGCCTAATCCGCCATTAGATAAGTCCAATTTGTTGTAAAATATACAGAAAAAATCAGTTTTATTTAAAAAAGGCTGTATTTAGTGAGCAAAAAAAAATAAACAATATTAGACTTAAAACTATTTTTAGATGCAATTCTAGACATTATTGGTTTAATAGGGCAGTAGGAATAAAATAAGTTGTCTTTAGTTTTATCAGTATAAGTAAATAATATACCTCACATGAAGAGTACACTGCAAAAAGGGGGAAATTAAATAAAGTACAATTGTGAGAAAATTGGTTTAAAAGATTTAGAGCAGCACATTTTAAAAACTGTTACTTTTGGCAACTTCTCATATATATTGTTTTAATTGTTGGAATGTTTTTAAAAGGTTACATATAAGTTTTATTTTTGACATTATTTATTTCCTTTGTCAACCTTTTTGAAGTAGTGTTAAAAATAAAAACCGCTATTATTGCAGTATTTATTTGTAAATAACTAGATACTCGTTAGAGTATCAATATAACATAAAAGAATTAGAGAATTAACAGGAATGAGAAAAACACTTCAAACTAGGCAACTAAGTGATGAAAGGGGTGCACTTATAACAGATATAAACCAAAAAAATGCAGAGATGGACACGATATATAGCACAACTATTTGAAGACAAAGAGAGAAAAAAAGCACCAAAAGAATTTAAGGATGATACTGGGCCTGACATTATACGAGAAGAAATTGAATATGCAATGAAACAAGCTAAAGGTGGTAAATCTCCCGGGCCTGATGAAGTTCCTATCGAATTACTTAAAATTGTGAGTACTGAATCTATTGATCTTCTTTTGGATCTATTCAATACCATATATAGAACAGGTATAATACCTAAAGAATGGCTCCAATCAACATTCATACTGCTTCCCAAAAAAGCCAATGCAAAGGAGTGCAATGAACATCGCACCATAGCCTTAATAAGTCATGTCTTGAAATTGTTTTTAAAAGTAATTCACAATAGAATACATAAGAAATTAGATGAAGGCATAAGTAATACACAAATGGGATTTAGGAAAGGACTGGGAACACGAGATGCACTGTTTGCAGTAAGTGTTCTTTCGCAGAGATGCTTAGATATTAATCAGGAAGTATATGCCTGTTTCATTGATTTTGAGAAGGCATTTGACAGAGTGCAGCATAATCGACTTAAAGAAATTTTATTAAATAAAAACATAGACAGTAGAGACATTAGAATCATCTGTAACTTCTATTGGAATCAAACAGCAAAAGTGAAAGTTGAAAACGAACTGACCAAAGATATCCAGATTCGCCGTGGTGTCCGCCAAGGGTGTATTTTATCACCCTTGTTATTCAATTTATACAGTGAAGCTATCTCAGAATTAGCGCTTGCCGAGATCAGTGAGGGCCTTATAATAAACAGTGAGCCACTTAATAACATAAGATATGCTATGCTAACACTAGAAGAACTGCAACACCTTGCTGAACAACTAAATATATATTGCAACGATTATGGACTAAAAATCAATTTGAAGAAAACCAAGTTCATGGTATTTACAAAAGCACAAAACATCAAAGTTAAGCTAGTACTAGATAATACAGAAATTGAACAAATATCTTAGTACAAATACCTTGGAGCATGGATCACAGAAGATACTGATCAGACAAAAGAAATAAGATGCCGCATTGAAATTGCGCGGTCAACTTTTAATAGAATGAGAAAACTTTTTTGTAATCGCTATATCAATACATCGCTACGGATAAGAATGCTTCGATGTTATATTTTCTCTACCCTTTTGTATGGAGTTGAAGCTTGGACACTTAAAAATTTAACATTAAAAACCTAGAAGCATTCGAAATGTGGTGTTACCGACGCATTTTGAAAATATCATGGATGGATCGCAAAACAAACGAACAAGTTCTCGAACAACTAGGAAAACAATGCGAAGTTTTAAATTCCATAAAAATCAGGAAATTGGAATACTTGGGGCACATCATAAGAGGTGAAAAATACGAACTACTAAGGAATATAATGCAGGGTAAAATCAAAGGCAGAGGAAGCGTAGGAAGACGTAAAATCTCGTGGATACGCAATCTCTGTGAATGGTTTGGATGCAGTTCAATTGAACTATTCAGGCGAGTAACCAACAAAATTATAATTGCCAGAATGATTTCCAATCTCCGATAGAAGTGGAACTTGAAGAAGAAGAAGATACTCGTTTAAAACTATATAACTTAAAATATTCTTCTTGTCTTTTTTTGATTGGTGGCTTCTGCGACTGGTACATTTTTAAAATATGTCTGTGCTTTTTGTCCACAAAATGTTGTAGATCTTTACATTTAGCATCCGATATAGGTAAAAGTGCTAAAAGAAACATTTTTTAAAAACAATAATAAAAATAATAATGATAATAATAATGCACTGTGCTCACACACCAAACTGTAGCACATAATAGACCAGATCTCGGGCTACTTAATAAACTAACGAGACGCATAACACTAATCGATGTGGCGATACCTAACAACAATAAATTGCGTGTTAGGTACAACGAAAAGATCGCCCAGTACAGAGATCGGGAAATACAAATAAGGAGACAATGGAGAATGGAAAGTAGCCAGCCGATACCTATTATTCTTTCTACCCCTGGAGTAATTCCGAAGAACCTCCTTAAAAACATAAAAAAGCTGGGTCTAAATGAAAATCTATATAAGATCATGCATAAAGTTGTGCTACTTTCGACGTCCAGATGCGTGCGAAAATTTTTGGGAGATACACCGACGTAACAAGTCACCTAGGACTCGATAACATGGAAAGAGTCCCACCAGAGCTCAATCCTTTTGATACCGTAGGTATCTGGGAAAAGTGAATTTTCCCCTCAGATGGAGTGTGAGCCGTATGACTAAATCTGGATAGTAATAATGTACTCACCGTTGTATAATTTTTGTGGCAACTCAAATTGGCCTTTTGGGTATAATTCACTTAGGCCTTAATTGGTTTACAAATCACAGAAAATTCTTAATGCCATTGTAAGTTTATCTTTGTTGTCCACTATTCAAGGATGAGCCTCAGAAATTTTAAACTCTGTAATAGGTCTTGATGCAAATGGACATTTATTTTTGTAATAACAGTCTAGTAGTGTTGACAAATCCCTATTCATTGGTTGATCTACTTCAATCACCTGAAATGGAGTAGTCTTTGCTTGTAAATTCTGGCATGTATGATTTTAAGAAAAATCTTAAGTGTATGACTCATAAAGTTGATAGTTCGGAAATCTTTACACGTTTTCGCAGATCGTTTTCTTGTCGTCGCCAGGTTCCAGTCTTTGTTTATGAGGAGGTGTGTGTTTCTTCTCTTGTACTGAACAGTGGCTTATAGAAACTTTCAGTGTATATTTATATGATCGTGTTTCACTTGGAGCTCTTCAATTAGTTTACATTTTTCTTGCATCCGTGTCTACTTGACTTTTCGTATTTCTTTTTTAATTTTTTGGTTTTTTACTTGGTATCTCTTTGCGTCCCTGTTTTTATTTATTCTTCTTTGGTCCATCATCTGCAGAATGTCATCAGTTTTATCCATACTTTATTTTTAACTCTTGTTTTATTTTTCCGACGTTCTTTTCCCGCATTTTGCATGACGTCTTTGATATAACTCCATTTTTGTTCTACGATCTGTTCTTGTTGGTTAGTGGTTTCTTGTTTTTCTCTCATTGCATCTCTCACGTTCTGACAAACTACGGGGTCTTTTAGAGTGTCATAATTCAGGTTCTGTTTAGGTTTACTTTTGATGAGTTTCTTTAGTTTGAGTTTGATCTGGCCCACTAATGGGTTGTGGTTTAATGAGACATCTGCTCCTGGGAAGGTCTTCACCGAAGTTAAGCTGTTCTTGAATCTTTTGTTAATGAGATTAAATTATATCTGGTTTCTGATGATATTGTTGGCTTTATCTGCAGGTAACTTCTGCTATAACTAGCACGCTGATCACAGTTCCAGCGACCTTTTGCTCAGAATCACTGCTACACTGTTCCAGTGATGTGGTTTATTGTTTTCCGCATGATATACTATATGCTCATCCACACAGCACTGTCCGAGCCTGGCCATCTCATTTCGCTGATTCCCATCACGTCGATATTTAGTCTTTTCATTTCTTGAATGGTGTTGTGTATCTTTCCTTCTTCGAACATACTTTCAAACATTCCAAGTACAGATTTTCGTACGTGCACACTATTTCTCAATTAGTGTTTAAATATTGGTATATAAATAAAGATTTCGTGGGCTGACGACCTGGAAAGCCTTACATTTTCTTGTTCTTCCTCCCCTGCCGAATCTTGGTATCCGAAGTCCATGATCAGAACCTTCTTCAAATTCGTTTACATTACTCATGATGAATGAACTAAGGACTATTTATGGGGTGGTTTTCCGTTGCGTTCCTCATCGCAATGTCACAACCGTTTGACTTATAATGCTAGTGGCACCTGTGAGTATCCAGAATTAAGCGTACAGGATTTTCCTACTTTTTCACAGCCTTAATCCAGTAATGACATTACTGCTGCCTAATGTCATGTCCTCAGTTGATCCGCAGGTACTTATTTGGCTATGCATTATTCATACCTGTCCTGCATATCTGTAGGAACTTTCTCTATCATCCATTATGACGCGCCGTGTCGGAGTTGAGGACTTCCCTGCCTAGTCTGTCTTAGGAAAAATACTGAAAGGCCCCTACTCAATTCAAAGCCCCTCCTTCACGCAAGTTAAGACCAGCCACGGTTAATATTTTCAGCTGTAGCTTTCAAAGTCCATGAACAGTTTTTCGTTTAATTTTTTTTTTAAATAATGGTAACTTTGGATAATAAATGCATGTTTTTAAACACTTAAAACAATACACCCATATTTAACTTGTTTTCTTTATTTACAAATACGTTTTTTCCCAATTTATTTCGAAGTAATTTTTTTCGTCCAATATCCTTTCTTTAAATTTTTTGTAGGATAAAAACAGTGATAAGCCGTCTGGTATAAAGCTCTACGATTTTGGCTTTATTATATTTATGTATTTTGGAGAATAGACGACAGAAATCAATGGAAGTCGAAAGATAATCAGGATTTTGGTTCAACGCTCACAGAAATCGTATCAACCCACATGGACGAACTCCAGACGCTTCTTTCTGTAATAAACTCTCTTTCGAAAACAACTTTCCCCTCTTTGTGCCCTCTTACTTCAATAACTGTCCATCTTAAAGTTATATTGCATACATGGTGTTCCAAAAAAGTAATAAAATTAATCAAATGAATCCTTTATTTCAAAAACAACCTAAGTCACATTCGGACAGTTGCAGGAGATAAAAAACGTTTTGATAATATCATACAGTATATTTTATGACTTCCTTGGATTTTTCTGAGTTCATGATGTTTGAATAATATTTTCGTAAAATGGTTTTAACGGTTTCTTTACCCATTGAAGCAGTGTGGTCAAATTATCTTTTTTTGGCCTCTAGTATTGAAATTGGATCTTTATACGCCTTTTGAGGTAGCATTTTAACTGTGACATTACTTATTTTTAGAATAGAAACATTGAAGGTACTCCATATTGCACCATTATTGCATTCACTAGCTCAAATACTGCCAGGAGCATCAACTCTGTAGACAAAATAATGCAATTTGGAAATTGAGAACGAAATTCGTTGATCCCTTGTTAACTTCTGTGTCTATGTCGACGCACATGCAGACTTATTTAGGCTCTCAGGCCACCAGTCTTTAAAATTTATAATACTTTCCCTTTTAATATCAAAGACTGTACATAGGTTTTGAGCACTTGCGGTAACAATCATCTCCGTGTAGTTATGGATTATCATAAACTCTTTTAGTAGCAGGCTCACCATCCTTCGCGTTTTCGGCATTGGTGGTTGGTTTATCGTTGTTCATAATAATATTAAAATATGAATGTTTTCTTTCAATACACAGACAACTTTTTGTAAGCAGCAATAAGAACAAACACTAGAAACACTGTTGATTTTATAGGTTATGGTAAACGTCCATATGCAAAATGACAACTGACAATTTAGTGCAAAAACAACCTTAGTCCAGTACTAAGGTGGTTTCAGAAATATATAAATTTTTTTGATCGATATAAAAGCAACTATGCTTACAGTATTTTGCACTATATTGTGTGTACAATTTAATGCAAATACATGTTGGTGTTAAACTCAAAATCGCCATAATGTGACTTAGATTGTTTTTGAAATAAGCAAAGTTTTTGAAGGTTGTTATAATTTTTTTTTAGACAATTTGTCTAAAAATTCCATGGCTAATAATTCTAGCAGTATATATATATATATATATATATATATATATATATATATATATATATATATATATATATATATATACTCCCAAGATTCCTAAGAGGAACATAGGGCTTCCACAAAGTGTCTCCAGCGAACTCTATTTCTGGCTAGTGCTTTGATTTCAAGCCAGGATTTTCCCATTTTTTCCCCTTCCTCCAGTACTGTCCTTCTCCAGGTTCCCTTAGGTCTGCCTACTTTCCGTCGGCCTTGGGGATTCCAATCCAGCGCTGTCCTGACAATGTCATTTGGCGGTCTACGGAGTGTGTGGCCCAGCCATCTTCATTTTCTTCGCCTTATTTGCTTTATGACATTTTCTTGGTTGCTTTGGTTCCATAAATTTTCATTGGAGATTCGGTTAGGCCAAAATATACGAAGGATTTTTCGTAACGCTCTATTGATGAAAACTTGTAATTGGTGTACTATGGGTGCTGATATCTTCCACGTTTCGCAGCCATACAGTGATACAGCTTTTACATTTGTGTTGAAGATTTTTAATTTCGTTTTAGTTGGGTAAATCCTGGATTTCCATATGTTGTTAAGCATGTTGTAGGCGTTGCGAGCCTTATTTATTCTTTCATGTACATTACGCTCTGTACCCCCATTACAGTCAATTATGCTGCCCAGATATACAAATTCCGCTACTCTCTCAATTTTCTGGTCGTTGATCATAATAGGTTGGTTGTTTCTGGTACCAAATCGCATTTCTTTGGTTTTGTTGATGTTTATTTCTAGACCAACCTTCTTTGATTCTTCTTGTACTTTGTTTACTTGGAGCTGCATGTCCTGTTTTGTATGTGCTAGGAGGCATATATCATCAGCGTAATCTAGGTCTTCCAGTCTGTTTGTTAATCCCCAGTAAATTCCTCTATTAGAGTTTACCTTTGTTAGTACGGAGTAAAGTACAATGTTAAATAGTATGGGGGATAAAAACCAGCCCTGCTTTACTCCGTTTAGCATAGCTATTGGGTCAGATGTTATGCCGTTGTGTAGGATTTTGCTTTCTGTATCACTGTAGAGTTCTTTGATGAGATTTACTATTTTTTCTGGTATTCCTATTTCCTGCAGTGCTTTCCATATGGCCGTATGTGTGAGCGTGTCAAAAGCTCTCTTGAAGTCCACAAAGCACACAAAGAGAGGAGAGTTGAATTCCTGTGACTGTTCTACAATTATTCTTAGTGTGTTAATTTGGTCCACGCATGATCTGTTTGGTCTGAAACCGGCTTGTTCCTTCCTCAACATTGGTTCTACACTGTTTGTTAGTCGTTTGTTTATAATTATTGCTGTTAATTTATTTATAGTATTCAGAAGTGTGATTCCTCTCCAGTTTTCGCAATATCTTCTGTCACCCTTTTTTGGTATCTTTATTATTAATCCCGTTTTCCATTCTTTGGAGAACTTTTCCTCTCTCCAAGCCCTTTTCAAGAGTGGTTGGATTAGCTCTGCCACTGTACCTGGGCAAGTTTTTAACAACTCTGGTGGAATATTGTCAGGGCCGGCTGCTTTGTGTGCTTTCAGTTTTTCTATGGCCATTTCTATTTCTTGCGTTGTTGGTTCGTTGGTGTTAATTCTCAGTTGGATATTGGGTATTAGGTTTTCTGCGTCTTCTGGTAGTGTTGGGACTGCACTTAGAGATTCGCTAAAATATTCATGCCATCTTTTGACTTGTTCCTGTGGCGCTGTAATCTCTTCACCTGCAGCACTTTTTACAATTGGTTGGTGGGTAGTATATCTTTTATTGGCTAGTTGTCATTCTAGCAGTAGTTTAGGAATATTTAGTTTTAGTTCTAGTTTAGAAAGTTTTCTTTTCAAATCAAACTTTCTAAACTAGAAAAACTAGATTTTATGATAATTATAAAGCCACTTGATAAATACAAGTGCCGTATGCAACTTGACTTGCATCACTAAATCCGTGTATATATAATTTTTATATGAGCGATTTAAGCTTATTTCTATCTTTCCATTATAAGTAATCATGATATTTATTTATAATTAAATTAGTCTTTTAAAATTTTTATAAGCAGTGTAAACAACGTAAAGCAATTTTATTTTACACCGTGACGTGAAACAAAAGAAAGTCACTTAACCATTGTCAGCATTTTGCCGTCCATCTATCGCCAATAACTTAAGTGCCACCCCGTATATCTCAACAGCTGATGAGATTACCGTCAGTCCCCACTGACACAAGTGGGTTATTATATCCCGACCGCATCCCTTATGATTTGTGCTATCCATCATTTTCCCTGAGTCTTTTCTTTGGCAAATCGTCAAATTGAGCGCCGAGGGTCACGAAATCTGATCTCCTATTTCCTAACGGAATGCGGCGGTAGTGGGATATTCCCCCGATGTTGGTGCGCTAAAGCACAACCTTAAAACGGTAATACTGAAAGAAAGCAATTGAAAAGCAACCTTCAAAAGAAACCAGGTATGAAGATCCTTTATGTAAATTGTATTTGATACAATTTTAATATAAAAACTGAACGTGCACATTCCTTCTATTTTCTCGGAGCTTTTCAGTTTGGTGAAATACTTCTGGAAAAATGTTATGTTGTTTCAGTTAAAATAGTCGTATAACATCACGACTCCACGAAATTGATATATTTGAAAATGTTATATCAAGTTTATAAAAAGTAAATTGTGAAAATTGAAACTTATATAGAAATAAAATATAATACAAACACAAATTGAAATTGTATCCAAAATACTTCCTGAGCAGTTAATATTGAAGTTTATTTAACTGCTTTCAGGATTTTAAATTAATAAAACAAAATTATAGAACTTAATTTGCTTTTGAAACAACGTCAGATAGACTAAGATCAACAGGTTTTTATATAAAAAACAATATACTAAACCAAAATGTAAGATAGTGACAACTATGTACCATCAAAAAATAAAATATCGTCGGAAAGTGAAACAAATTCAAACCCTACCATAAAAGAGAAAAAGAGACCCAGAGGTCTATTTTCTGAAAATAAAGTAAGTCCTTTGAATAATACAGAAAATTGTATGCTCATCAAAAAAGGTAAGACGAGAATAAGAATGGCGAAAACATAAAGCTAAACTATTTAAGAATTCAGGAAAATGTTATATTTCAAGAACTGGAAAAGTTGTGAATAAAAAAACAATAAGACCTACTTGCTATAATCATTGCATTCAGAAGTGTTCGGAGAAGTTTAACGAAGACCATAGAGCTGATTTTTTTAGCAGTATTGCGAAAACTCGAGACATGGTTTGACACTCATGAAACACCATCCAAAGGATGGTCTGATTCTTCCAACAGGTGTCAAACAAAAGCTCCATCAAACAAAGGGAAAACATTAACAATTTTACATGCAGGATCAGAAAATGGTTGGGTTCCAAATGCCTTATGGCTTTCGGCAAAGAACATTAAAGACTCCTGCGTGGACTACCATGAAGATACAACGGCAGAACTTTTAAGCAATGGTTTAAGAATTGTCTTATACCTAACCTTCCTCAAAATAGTGTGATAGTAATGGACAATGCAAGTTACCACAGTCGTCAATTACATAAGTCTCCAAATGCAAATAACACCAAAATCGAAATTCAAAACTACCTGTTAGACAACGATATATATTTTGAAGAAAGTTATTTAAAAAATGAACTGTTAGAAGTGTTAAAATTATTTTCTATTAAAAAAGTATATGTTTGTAACGCATTGGCTGAGGACATGGGACATACAGTATTACTGCTTCCGTCCTACTATTGTTTATTTAATCCCATAAAGCATATGTGGCACTGTCATCAGGTGCCACCAATCACGCACCTCGATGTTCATCGCCCTTCCTTCTGGAGTTTTATTCAAATTTTAATTGGTTAAAAATCGAAAAGGTTTCATATAAAAGTTAATTTTACTTTAAATATGGGACATTTTTCGATTTAGAGTCAGTCTGGTTTTACCCTTAGAGGGTAGCCCCAGGGCTCTTCACTTTGAAGGGCTCTGAAAAGTTCTAAAGACTCTGACGCTGAGTTTTTTTCTACTTAGAAATTGTGTCTTTTATTTCTAAAGTACCCTCAACACCTGCAGCATTGTCTTTTTCAAGACAATGCCCAAATCAGAGCGTACCGGCTAACTACGCAATATTTCATAATATTGCGCAATAGTTAGAGATATTAGTAAACGTGGTTATAGCACCAAGTTGCATTTCAATTTCCTAGGTTTACTAATAATCGCCCGGAGACGACAGCACCAACTAAAGTCAAATGTTAGGTCACAAAATGTTTCTCCGACTTTAAGTGGTAGTGTAGTCGAATTAATAAGGAAATGTGTTGATGATATCTCCCCAGAAAGTTGAAAAAATTCATTACGCCATGTAATGAACGTAGAAAATTTATATGTTACTTTAAATCACATAATTAAACCAATTGTTATTAATCTTGAAGAGGATAGCGACAGCGAAACAGAATTAGGTATTTAGGCATTTATAAATATATTTTGGTTATTTTGGGTATTTTTTTTTTGTAAATATTAACTTGTATATATTTTTCTATATTTTTTTTAATTCATCTATTTTTTGTACATTATGTATTCGTTTGTATGTATATACTGTGAATAGAACTATTATTATTGTACATTTTTAACGATATCCGATTAGGACGAGCAAAAACTTTTAAACACGCCAGTTTTTTAGTGACAGTCCTAAGCCTGTAAAAAGTGTGAAGGAAAGTACCTTTCTGAATTTAGATCCATATAGTACAATTATTCACGTAAAACAAAAAAATTAATTTCTTCATGTTAAAAATTGTTCAATTATCAAGTATATTCACTTGACCAACCTGAAAATACCATATGAAATAATTTAATAAATTTTTTAATCGTGTATTACACAACTACCAATGAAATATATATTAAATAAAAAACTTTCTGAAGTGCGACCCTGTGTATTTCGGTAGTTTATTGAGAGACTCTTGTATACACAATAGGATCAACTCAGGTAACCATTAAGCACTCAACCATTTTTCGTGCAACAAACTATACCTACATATTTAGTAGCTTGACTTATGTACACCTAATTAATGGACTGATGATGGACTAGGTGGTTCTAAAATGTTCTACTGTGATTTAACCCGAGGCGATCTTTTTATTTATATACCTTTTATACAGGATTTTTAAAAAAACCTTTAGTATAATTTATATACTTTACAAATGGAATTTCTTTGCGTAGTTACCTGACTATAGTTAATAAAATATTTGACCATTTCATTTATTGATTAAAATATTTACAAACTATTTCCCGTACGACGTGGCTTGTATCAGGCTGTTTTTAAAAACTGTTTTTGCTTTCACAAAAAACAAATAAAACCAAAAAGTAATGATTTTACTTTCTAATCTTCTGAATTATCTACTGTGCAACTTAATCCCTATACCTAGCCAGATGCGGTCGTTGGTTGTCTACCTTAATCTCGCAACTAATAAGGTCGTGATGAATATGCCGTCGACCAAAACATTGTTGAGCACGTCCTAGCACAAACAACAAAGTCTTTGTAATTGCATTCGGCTATTCACACAGCTCCTGTTTGGATTGAGTTATAACGTTATACCACTAAAATGGGAAATATTGATTTTGTTTTCTCAAGAATATGATGTAGATTAGATAAAATTTTAATGAAAATGTCTTACTTATTTTATCACCTAATTATAGCATTGATTCTTATGTGCATACCTTCACATCGTTAACACAAATCGTAGATACTGAGGCTTGAACTAAAAAATATATGTAACAATAAAACACTGACAACTTTGTTTTCAAACTTCCACAAAATTTATTTTAACTTATCACTACAGCTGTATCGGCTGATTGCCTTTCTCAAGTGATCTATTTTTGGCATGCGTATACATTTTATAGTCTCTAATGAAATAGGTTGAGTAGGGGAGAACTGTTTGTCTTAAGTTGGTCATTCAGAATTATATCTGTGTTTTTTAATTTGTTGATTTCCATAGATTCTAACAAGGATAGCTTAAGGCCTTTATTTTGAATGTAAAGAATTTTAAATTCGTCATTAAAAGAATGATTGTGATCTAGAAGGTGAAGTGCGTATGTAAAATCTGTTTTTCTATTATTGAAAGCCTTTTTATGTTCTGCTATTCGTTTATTCAAGTTTTTACCAGTTTGACCGATGTAAGTTCTTGGGCAGTCGCCACATTTATGTTTGTATACACCACTGTGTAAGTGTTTTTTATTTTGGCTCTTGTTGTTTTTGATATATTTGCCTAGGTTGTTATTTGTTCGGAAAGCTGGTGTTATTCCTTTCTTTTTTATGTGTTTGGCTATTTTTGTTGTTATTTTGCCTGTATATGTAATCGAGCAGAACGTACTGTGTTTTTTCTCTGGTGGTAGAAATACTAATTTCAGGGCTTTCTTGTGTAGTTTTTGATTTAACATTTTATTAATTGTTTGTTTGTTGTATCCGTTATTTACTGCTATTTGCTTGATGATATTTAATTCTGTCTCAAAGTTGTATTATGACGTCGGAATTTCTGTTAGTCTATGTAACATACTATGATAGGCTGCCAGTTTATGTTGTGTTGGATGGGATGATGAATAGTGTATAGTCGTGTCAGCATGGGTAGGTTTATGAAATATGGAGAAGTCATGTTTGTTTTTAAGTCTGATAATTTTTAAATCTAAAAAGTTTATGGATTGATTTTGTTCTGTTTCTATTGTGAATTTAATATGACTATGAAGTGAATTAATATACGATAAAAATTGATCGAATTGCCTGTTAGATCCTGTGAAAGATACCAGTACGTCGTCTACGTATCTCCACCAAAATAAAAACTGTTTAAATATAAGATGTTTTGAAATCTTTGTCTCTAGATAATCCATAAAAATATCTGATAGCAATAGGCTTAGATGCATTGTCCATATCTGGTTCGTCCGCTTTTAGATTTTCCATTTCTAGGACACTTTTCTTATTTTTTTTATCCATATGTATTTAATTTTTTCAGATAACATTAAAATAGGAAGAATGCAATGGTAGAATGGTTAAGGTGAATTGCACACACACACACACACACACACACACACACACACACACACACACACACCGATTTTGGACGGCTGAATTTATACCGTCGTTCAAATTTCAATAGTAAATCACATGTGAGAACAGGACCTAGCACACACTTCAACCGTTGATCGGTGCCAGCAAAATACCGGTCAGCAGCTGGTTACTGCTACTGCATCGTCGACAGCTCGGTAATTGTAGGCACTACGTTTTAAACTAGTTTTGGTAGTGAATGCTTATGATTACAATGAGTAATTTTCTTGATAATAATATCCTTATTTCGTTAGTGAAGGCAAAGTTTTCTAAGATAAAGCTTTAGAAACATTTAAGGACAAAAATCATACCATTAATGCATGAAAAGATTGCTGCGCTGTGAAAAACGGTTTTAAAGTTATGAAAGATAAGAGAAAATGTAGATTTGGTAGGTAGTTTCTTCTTCTTTCACCACAAATACCTTCCTACTGTCTTTTACTGCAGCATCAATCATTTTTCACATCACAAATGTCTTATTCAGATTCTTATTCAGATCAATTCAGCATAATTAGCAGCTTCCAACCACAATAGCTCCAAACTTATAAGTCCCTATGTCGCTAGGCAATTAAAACACTTCAAAAATCAACACAATTTAAACCACCAGCAGACATACTCTTTAAAAGGACAGCCACTTTAACATTGGCACAAACAAACGACTGCAAAATAATATCAATATTTTGGCCGACTTTAATTACCCACACCTTCAGATACCTTTCCTTCGGAGAACTCCTCCACAGCTGGATCTGGGCATTCAAATACTACCTATGACTTTGTATACTACCTTTATGAATATTGGCTTACATTTTTTGCACATTTTATATATCATCATAATAAAATTAAATTAATGTTGACAAAATAAATTGTATGCTTATTTGTTCTCTATACTTTCTTGAATGCTACCTCAAACTCGCAAACTTTTGAGTTGCAAATGAAATTTCTACCATTATAAAATGGTTAGAAAAGGACACGATATAATGACAACAGGTGGACACGGAGAATTCTAGAATGGAGACCAAGGACGACAACAACAAGAAGCATGGGAAGACCACAAAAAAGATGGATAGATGACATAAGAGTAATAGCAAGTAAACAGTGGATTAGATTGGCGCAAGACAAAGAAAGATGGAAGCAATTGGGAGAGACATAAATTTAGGAGTCGATGGAAAATGGTTGACAAAGAAGAATGGCTTTGGATAACTTGATTCATTTAGCCACGATAATGTATACGACTACTTGATTTTGTTAATGATGTATTGACCTATTGCATTATGTATCTTCTTCTTCACGTGCCATCTCCGCGACGGAGGTTGGCAATCATCATGGCTATTCTGATCTTAGATGCTGCTGCTCTGAATAGTTCAATTGCTGTGCATCCGTACCATTTCCTCAAGTTACGCAACTATGAGATTCTTGTTCTTCCTACACTTCTCTTGCCCTGGATTTTCCCTTGTATAATCAATTAAAGTAGGTTGTATCTCTTATTACGCATAACATGCCCCAGGTATTGCAGCTTTTGTGTCTTGATGGTTTCCAATACTTCCATCTTTTGTTGATTCTTCTCAAGACTTCATTGTTTGTCACATGCTCGGTCCATGATATCTTTATGATTCGTCTATATACAAACATTTAAATTTCGTTCAGTCGACGCGTTAAGTGTCCATGCTTCCATCCCATAAAGCAGAGTCGAGAAAATATAACACCTTGCCAGTCTATGCCAACCTCTATTCGAACTTTGATTTCTTTGGAGTAATCGTTTGTGTGATTAGTTATTGTGCCAAGATAGTGGTAGTTTTCAACTTGTTCTAATGCAGTACCTTTAATTGTCAGGCTTTTACCATCATTTTGGGTTTTCCATGTCCTCATAAATTTGGTTTTCTTGGAGTTTATTGATAATCCATATTCTTCTCCATACTCAACTATCTTGTTCATTAGCTTTTGGAGGTCTTGGAGGTTGTCTGCTAATATGATAGTATCGTCCGCATATCTAATGTTGTTAATTGGTGTTCCATTGACCTTGATTTCTGTTGTTTCTTCCTCAAGCACTCTTTTCATAATTTTTTCAGAGTATGCAATGAATAGTAGTGGTGACAATACACACCCCTGTCGCACTCCTCTTTTAACTTTGAACTCTTCCGATGTGTGTTCATTAATGCGTACGTGTGCCTGCTGTTTATAATATAGATTTGTTATAATTCGAAGGTCATTGTGTTGTAGTTGTTTTGCTTTGAGGATGTCCATTACCTCTTTGTGGCGGACTTTGTCGAAAGCTTTGTTGTAGTCTATGAAACAGACGTACATATCTTGTTTCACATCCAAGCATCTTTGGATTAGTACGTTGAATACAAAGAGAGCTTCACGGGTACCTACGCCATTACGGACTCCAAATTGAGTTTCTTCAATATCCATATCAAGTGTTTTGTAAATGCGTTTATGAATGATCTTTAAAAACAATTTAAGTATGTGAGACATCAGGCTTATGGTACGGTGGTCGGTGCATTCTCTAGGATTTTTCTTTTTTGGGAGACAAATGAATGTTGAGGTCAACCATACGTTGGGTATGTCACCCGATTGATAAATTTTATTAAAAAGCTTTAAGAGGACATCAATGTACTCATGTTCTATTATTGTAAGGATTTCAATGGGCAGTTGATCTGGCCCCGGGCTTTTTCCGTTTCTGGTGTTCTTTAGTGCATACAGTATTTCTTCCTTTGTAATTTCTACACTTGTTTCTCTGTGCTTAAAAGACAAGTCTTGTAGGTTTCCTCTTTCGTCGTCGAAGAGCTCTTCCATATACTCTTCCCATCGTTTTAGTGTTTCGTCAGTCGTTTTCATAGTATTTCCATTTTTATCTAAAAGAGTTATGTTGTGGTTTCTTTTTTGAAGCCCTGCCATTTGTTTAACCTTTTTATGTATGTTGAATAGGTCGTATTTGTTCTGAAGTTCCTCTATCTCTTTACATTTTTACTCATAATAAGTTTGTTTTGTCTCTCCTATCTTTTTTCTGATTTCATTGTTTATGATTTTGTAATTGTGACTGTCTTTGTTCTTGGTTTGTCTTCGTTGTTCCATCATGTCGAGTATCTCGTCGGTCATCCAATTGTCTTTCTTTCGTGTCGGTTCTTTTAGTGTCTCTTTGGATGCAGTGAGGAGGCAGTTTTTTAGTGTTTCCCATTGTTCGTATATTTCGTAAGTGTTAGTATCTAATTTATCAAAGTTTTCGTATATTTTCTGTTGAAGTTTGATTTTTATATCATTTTCTTTTAGTTTTCTGATATCTAATTTTGGAGTTCTTTGTGGATTTCTAATACGTTTAAGCTTAAGCTTAATGTATTTATGCGTATCACAAGAATCAGTATATTGACAAGAAACTAAACTTTCATTAGTTACATTCAAGACCCTAACTAACTTTAAGTGAATGCTTATAACCAACAAAAGGATTACATAATAATATAGGGCTACTTTTCACGCTAAGGTGCCTTTCATAGCGACTTTATCACAACCCAAAACAGGCAACAACTAGAAGGTAAATATACAGTGGTGAGTGCTTTATCGCCCGGCTTTTTAACGTAAGAGATAGAAAACACAGTTACCTTGTGAAATAAAAAGAGATGAAACTCGTAAAGGTGGGAAATAACTGATAGAAACCTATAATTTACATTACATTACATTACCACCGTCGATAGTCTCACACCTTTAGACGTTATTATAATATTAGAAGTGTTTAAAGTCGCTTTAAAATCCGGCAAAATAGCGGAAAGGATAGAAGATGGATTTTGTGAGAAAGAATGAGATAAAGCTAGTTCTTAGACGTGGCTATTTGACTTCAGTCATAATTATACGGATGACTGCGAAAATATTTTATTTTCATAATTTCTGATGTAAGAATAAATGATTGAATAAATTAGAATTAAAGTAAAAAACATTAATTAGTAGCGATTTTAAATTATAAATCTTTAAGTTTATTCAATAATAAAAATAAATCAACTGAAATATTTGACTAAACTAAAGGTAGGTATGTTCTATCCGAAAACATTAATTGTATGTGGAGTTGGTGTAATTATTAGACACGTGGTCTATTGCTATTGACAAGAAGATTGGGGTTCAATTCCCACCAAGGATAAACTTTTTGTTTTACTCAATCAAAAAATAATAGAAAATATTATACATATTAGGTAACAAGTTTTCAAAAACTCATTATTTACAATTTATTTTTATTCCAATATTATAAAACGGAAATACAAAATAATTCAAATTCAAAAAGATATTTATGTGTAACTTTAAACACTTCTAATACTAGTAACGACTGACATAAATGTTTAGTGATTCAAATCAAAACGATCACTGCATAATTTCAAATTATTAAAAAAAAAAAGAAAACCACATATGGGTTTTGAACTCTAATCGTCTGCGTCGCAGTGTCGAATTCTTACCACTAATCCACAAAGGACTGATGTTTATTTCCGTGACAAGAGTGTATGAAACTCCTCAAATCATAGAAATTATTTTTGGTTATTAATTTAAAACTTTAGATTAAATATTCACTAATAATTAATTTATTGTATTCACATTTTTGCTTTTAATTGTGGTCAATCATTTTTTACTTTATGCAGATTTAAAAAAATGTCACTGAAATACGTTACACATACGACGTCACAAATAATAATTATGACCGAGGTGATTTAGCTGAACTAACGTCTAAAGGTGTGAGACTATCGATAGTGTTAATGCAATGTAATGTAAATTATAGGTTTCTATCGATTATTTCCCACCTCTACGAGTTTCATCTCTTTTTATTTCACAAGGTAACTGTGTTTTCTATCTCTTACGTTAAAAAGCCGGTTGATAAAGCACTCACCACTGTATAACATAAGGATAGACAGAGGGAACAAAGCTAGATTTATACATTCACATTACACATTCTATCCTAAATTTTTGTTCTAGTCCTTTTTAAGTATTCCTTTTATTTCTATTATATTCTAATTTTTTATCAGATTTTCCAATAGAAACTTAATAGCAGCATCATTATATATGCACACGAACATCCAATGATTGATATCGTCAATGTTACCATAACAATCGCAATTTTCTGTTTCACTTAAATTAAATCTATGAATAATAATTTCTTTTAAAATAGATAATTAGTTAAATAAATTTAAAACATAAATAATAAAAATTGTTAACTATTTATTCTCCTCCGTCACTGGCAATATCCGTCTTAATTGATCCCTCCTCGCACACTCCCCAATGCGGCATTTCCATTGATATACAGAGACAAACATTTGAAGGTCCACTTACAACGCCTGTCATGGCAGCCGGGATCGTCCTTGCTAAAGGCTAAGCGCATTTTAACGCAGCGTCGCTGTCCTCAAAGGGACACAAGCATTCTTTGTGCTTCGGGTATTGTAAGAAGACTTTCCTCTGTTTGTTGTCCTAAATCAGGAAAATGATTGAAGTTTAACACGTATACTAAAATAATACATGCAACGACATAGATAAATAAAAATAGGGGGTTAGTGCCCTTAGACATACGTGGTACGTATAGAAGTTTTGTAACGTTTTAGAATAGAGTCATAACACAAACTTTGAATTAAGATGGCAATTACACGGCTTGATGGTTATAGTTAAGTGATTTCTCTAAACGACGTGAAATATGGGCATTGTCAATATAGTTTGTTTGTTTGTTAACGTTTGGTATTTATAGACCTTGCATATTCTAGAATTTTGTTGTTCTAACCTTTGGGAGGTCAATAGTAGTGTATATTTAAAATCGAGATGAAATTTCGCCGCCGCGTTAGCCATATTCTTGAATTAAAAGGAGAACCAGTTTTGCTTAACCTTTCGCTACCGAAGGGTCAAGTTGTTTTGTAGTTGACGGAGGGGGTACATTATATACCCCATGCATTTTTATAGATTAAATATTAACATAATGTAATAATTTTAGTTAAAACATAATTAAAACAAATGCAAGTATTTTTTATTGAATATAAGTAACAATAAAAAAATATATGGTGTCTTGAAAAAAATAATTATCGTTTTTTTGATTAGCTTTACATTTTGTACATATTGTTTGAATTGTGGTTTTTTGATGTTCAGCACAAACAAAGAATTTACAAGAATTGCACGTTTTTCTGCTTTTGCGATCCTTCTTGCGTGGACAAAGTAAACATCGCCCCGAGGATTTCAAGATGGTGGCGTCGTTTTCTCGATTCTCCCTTGGTGAAGGTGGGCATAATTCTTACATCGCGTTATAATTCGCTTATGGAATTTTTGTGGACTTTGTAGTCGCCTATCGACATGGGGCCTTATAAGTTCTTGATCCATGTTTAGTAAAATTCTCTGCGTCTGTGAGAAGCTTCATACGCACGAATGGAATTCTTTGTCGTCCGCAGTAAGTATGCATTCAGACCTGCAATGTCTGGAAGATTTTGATACAAAACAAATGGCCATCTCTTAGAGGCTCTTTTACAAGAATATTCATTTACCATCCTATCCATAGTTTCTACGGCACCTTTTGTAGAATTGTAATGCAAGATTATGTCTGGCTTATAGTCCGTCTCTCCTCCGCTAATTTTATCGTCGTTATGTTCTGTACTCAATAAAATGACTGCCTTATTATTTTTAGGAACGTAAGACGCCAGTGTTATTTCCTCAGTGAAGGCAAAACTGAGGACTTTTCTTGTCTAGAAATATTGGGTAGTAGGGCTGGAGGGATATCCTGCTTGTTTTTTCGAAGTGTTTCACATAATGTTATTTGTCGATCTAGGAGTTGTTTTGCCAAGGAAACACTGGTAAAGAAATTATCAGTAGTGATGCCATAACCAGTTTTTAGAAATGTGACCAAATCAAGTACTACTCTTTTGCCCTGGTCTTTTTCTGGTTTGTTACCATCTTTTCCAGTATAAAGCTGTAGGTTAGCAGCATAGGTGATTGTTGCATCAACTAGAGCCCATATTTTAATGCCATACTTGGCTGGTTTTGATTTCATGTAGACTCTAAATGGACACTTACCTCTAAAACTTACAAGTTGTTCATCAACAGTTAGATAAGAGTGGCACTTAAAACTTTCTTTACAGTGTTCTACAAACTTTGTAAACACTTCCCTAAAAGCTGCTAGTTTGTCAAGATTTCCACGTTCTTCTCTAGTGTTCAAATCATCAAATCTCATAAGTGAAATTAAATCTAGAAATCGGTCGCGTGACATGGCAGCCGGAAAAATAGATCTGGGATCTATTTTCCATGGATCTCGGAATCCAAGATCCAGCAAGAGAGGACAATCTCAAGACTGCAGGGCCTCTCAGGTCGTTAATATGCGAAATCCTTGCAAAATAGCCACATGGAACGTCAGAAGCATGTTTGAGTCAGGTAAAATATATAATGCCATAAAAGAAATGAAAAGAATGCAAATCAGTATCCTCGGAATAAGCGAAATGCGATGGCCGGGATCAGGAGTATGTGACGTAGATGGATATCAAGTGTACCATGCCGGAAATATAGATGCCAATCACTATAATGGAGTTGCAATCGTAGTAGCAAAACACTTAGCTCAATCAGTTTTAATTTATATTCCCATATCTGACAGAGTAATGCTAGTAAAATTTAGTGCAAAGCCGTTCATTACCAACGTAATTCAGGTCTATTCCCCAACATCATCTAGTGATGAAGATAAATTAGAAGCATTCTACAAAGATCTTACTGATGCAGATCTTACTAGATCTTGTCAAAGCAGCAGAAAATACCATAGTCCTCGAAAATTTTAACGCTAAAGTCGGCAAAGGACGATGTTTGAACATCGTGGGAAAATATGGCTTGGGAAACAGAAACGAACGTGGAGATCGACTTGTCCAGTTCTGTCAAGAACACGATTTCATTATATCGAATACCCATTTTAAACTAACACCAAGAAGACTCTACACCTGGAAGTCAAATGCAGAATCAGAGGACAAAATTATTAGGAATCAAATCGACTTCATTCTAATAAAAAATCGATTTAGAAACTGCATCAAATCAGTTAAAACTTATCCAGGTGCTGACATTGGGTCCGATCACAATCCCATAGTAGCTGTAACCCAATTAAAATTAAAAAAGGTGATCAAAAAGAAGTCTCGCAAAACGATTGATACAGCCCAACTACAAGACGAGAAAGTTAAGGAATCAGTTCAAAGACAACTGAACGAAAATTTAATTTGGGAAAATATTGGTGAAAACGTCGATGAGGGCTTAAATAAAATCGTAACGACAGTAAAAAAAATCTGTGTGAGAAATTTACAAGGCAGGTCAAAGTCAAAAAAGCAGGCTTGGATGACAGATGATATACTGGATTTGATGGAACAACGGCGACTAGCAAAAACCAACGAAACACTTTACAATAGCATACAAAAAGAAATTATTCATGCACAGTCATGTCAATACATGCACGTATTTCCAGCGGGAATAGTACATACTATGCTAATAAAAGATTGATGACATCTAAATTATTAGACAAAAGAATCAAAATGACTATCTACAGAACACTGATTAGACCTGTAGTAACCTATGGATGTGAAACTTGGGTAATGACGAAAAAAGATGAAGCCCAACTCAGAACTTTCTAGAGAAAAATACTGAGGAAGGTATATGTCCCGGTACAATAGGAAGATGGCATATGAAGAATCAAGAGAAACGACGGGGTAAATGAGTTAAATGAAGGTTATGACATTGTAAGATTTGTGAAAAGTCAAAGACTGCCATGGCTGGGACATGTGCAGAGACAAAACGATGCAAAAACAACAAAGAAAATGTTACAATGGAAGCCCATAGAAAGGCGAAAAAAAGGAAGGCCCAAAACGAGATGGTTGGATGACGTGGAAGATAACCTGAAAACAATGAACATAAGACAATGGAGAAGAAGGGCACAAGAGAGATCTGAATGGAAGGACATAGCCAGACAGGCAAAGACCCATCCAGGGTTATGATGCCAAAAGAAGAAGAATGGTACCCCAAGATGATACAAGTAATAGAAGTAGAAATTAACAACCAAGATCAATCACAATATTAGTCCGACAAGTCAACAAGTTTTTGTACCTATGTACCTGTTACTCAAATGCAGTTTTACAGCGAAATAATTAATAAAATTATTAAAACCGGAGTGTAATGAAATGTTTGTGCTGTAAACCAGCTGAAAATATTTGAGTAAACTATAAAAACTTGTTCTTCTTGAATTCAATTGTGTACCTGTTACTTATTTCCAATTTTAATATTTAGACCAGCCCTCTTGTTTTTGCCAGTTTGTCATTTCTGGTTCAATCCAGTCAGCAATGCAAGACTCCGCTTCGCATCGGTTTACAACAAAACCTCGAAATAAAATATTATTTCTTTGCCTTCCATAAAAAGTAACCATTTTTACACCACTATAATTATATTATTCCCTATATTCCTACTTAATATTCCCTACACTAAAATTCCAAATACACACAAACCGTTAAAAAAAAGAAAATTGCTTAAGTTTTAATACCGAGAAGGCAATTTTGCTCTCAATTGCTTTTTAGTGTGTATAGAATTCCAATCAATAGTGGGAAAAGACAGTTGTAATTTCTATTTGGAAAGTCTCTTGTAAAGCTGCAGTACATTTATTTGTTTTTGGCTTTGTTTAAGCACTTCCAGAATCCTTAAAGCCTTTCTTAATTAATGCAGGCAATTAAGGCCACAACTCGATATCTATCGGGATTTGTTTGTACCCGGCGTACATCTCAAATGTATTCTCTTTCGTGAGCTACGTGAAACTGATTTGGATTTGTTCAAATTCAATATTTTAGATTAGTGGTTCAAAGTTTAGTTTCCGTAAGTTATTATCTCTTTACAGTTAGCTCTAATAGTAAACCATAAAATTACAATATGACAGTTAAAAATTAATATATAATAACTAAATTGGTGATTATTGAAAGGAACTAACTCCACACAACTAAAATGTTGGGAAAATAAAAAAAAACTGTTTATAAACTACACTAGTAATTTTAGCAAAACGACGTTATGGTAGATTGAAAGCAACTATGCTGCAGTACTTTTAACAATAATCCCAGTAGGTTATTTGTTTTTAAACAAGTTTTATTTGAAAAAAATTGCGTTGGAATTAGTTCCTTCTAAAACTAATTGCTTGTATGTAAAAATAAATGAAACAAATTATTAGTTTCAAGTCAGATTTATCAATACTAAATTATTACATTTTCATTATTTAAACTAATCGTTTTCTTCCATAGCAGTAGGCCATGTAAGGTAAGCTTCATAAAAGTGCTTAAATTCTTCATTGTCTTCGGCAATATAAACTAATAACTTTCTGACAGCGTCAACTTTATGTTTATTGATTGGTACTTTCCCCTCAGGGTAAGCAATACACAAAGCATCAAATAGGTTTAATAGCCTCGGTCTAATTCCTGATTGTTTTAAATTAAATGTGTGCTTAAATAATATCTGATATATATAATAAACTCTGATGTCTGCAAGTGACCATTTTGTAAATACTTGAACTCCATGAACGAGGCTGGTGCAAAAGTTTGCTTTTGTTGACGGGGAACGTTTCTGCCATACGATTCCAGAGATAACACCGTTTTTTTTGTACAGCGCTGGCCACCATTTATTAAAGTCCTTGATATCTTCCGTACGAATAACTTTTACTGTTATGTTTGATTTTGCGTTGGCGATTAACTCAACATACTCCATAGGATGATAAATGCGATCTGCTTTCTTTATACTTCTTTTAAATAGGCCGAATGTCCTATCGCAGTCTAGAAATGAATGGCCTCTTATGGGGAATCTGTGTATAATATTTCCTAATCTTTCTGTCTGAACTAGACCCAAGCAAAAACGGATGAAAGTATGATTTTTATTCTGACCAGGACAGGAGTCAAAAAACAAATACAACGTTTTAGCCGTTTCTGGTACACACTCTCTAATGTAGTCCATGAGAAAGCTGCATACTTCGTTTGCGCCTTTTTTAGCTGTACCCTCGGAATATAGATACATGCGTGATGAGTTATCTTTCAAATTTGTGATACAAAAAGCATATACCCATATCTGTCTCATATAAAAGATTTCTTGCACTTTAATATGTGGCAATGGCAAGTTTTGCATAAAGTCAAATACAAGACCACACGTTGTTTCATCGGACTTGCAAAGTTCTCGAGTAGCTTTAAGTTGGTTATAAAATTTCTTACTTCGCCTTTTATGTACTTGAAGTTCAGCTTCTACTGTTAGCTTTACAGACTGAGATAAGTGGGGATTCTTTAACTTTGTTTCCATTGCTTCACATGATGAACAAACATCAATTTGAGGCCGACCAAATCGCAGGTTAAAGTTTTCATTAAAATATTTTAAATAAAATTCATATTTGACCGTTGTCTTTGGATATTTTGATTCATAAAGTTTGTACATTGTTTTTACATTGAGTCTTGCATCCAAATATGTAATATGGCTTTGCCCATAATGGTTGCTTTTAGTAGGAAAAGATCCAATATGATCATGAATTTGTTTGCATAATTCCGCAGAGACTGCATGAGATTTAATATTATAACCTCTTTTGTCAGAGGAGTTATTCCTTGAGAAAGTAATGTTGCAATACGATAAACATGTTTTTGGCTAAGAACGTGCAAATTCATAAATGCTTTGCGGCATACTGCCACCCGATCATTATTTCGAATGCAAAAAAATTTAAAACTAACGTTGCGTTTCTCTACGTTTCCTCTTCTGCGTCTAATCGGGAAACATTCCATAAGCCGTTGTAAATGCAGGTCCTTGTATTTAATAAAAATTAATTTGTTGATCCATTGTAAACTTTTTGTAACAATCCATTTTACAGCTGAAAATAATAAGAATTACAACCACCGAAAACGACATAAAATGGTTGTATAGCCTTACCTGCATATAGGCGACACGATTGTCTTTTTTGGAACTCTATTTTCTTTTGCAGTTTTATATGCTTCTCCTTTTAATTTATTTACCTTCCTGACATTAGACTTTCAGCTCTCTGGCTGGTGCATACGTTTTTTTTCCATTTTGAACATTAGTTTTATCCTCAATATTTATCATTTCACAAAATAATACAGAATATACACTATACTTCGGTTAACAGCCGACTAGAACAGACTGCGAAAACAAACGCGAAACAGTAAAACTCACTTAGGTATGTGACTGTCATGCCTAGTCGGGCGTGCGCCATTGACAACGGTCGAAAGTTGAGTCGTGAACGGAACTAACTCCGGGATTGAGATCCTTTCACGACCCAACCATATTTATCGGTTACAAAATCTAAGCCCACTCTTAATGGGAGTAGGTTCCTTTCTTTACCAGACGATCGGCAATACCGAAAAATACCGCTTCACGTGTAAAAGTCAAAATTGTACATTTTTGTAGTTACTTTTAATAATCACCGATTCAATTAATGTTTGATACTTTGATTTTTTGATTTAAAAAAATTAAAATTGCACAAATTGGCAACAGGATTTATTTCATCGTTATTTTGCTTGTTATATTATGATCTTCTTCTGAACGGTAGGTTTATAAACTAGCAAATTAGGTCAATATTAAACTAATTGTATAAATGACAAATGAAGACCACAGGGAAAGAACGTGATAAGTCAATTTTTTGATATTTCTCGTTTTTAGTACCACTTTGTAGCTTTAATTGCATAGTTTTTAAGGTAACAATGTACAGAATAATATAGGTAATGGATTTTAACAAGAGCTATGACCTTAAAAATAACAGGTAAACTTGTGTACTGAATTGGCATGACTCATAGCTCTTGTCAAAATCCATTCTAACTTAATAAGTTAAAAGATATCAAAATGTTTGACAATCCCGGTATAAGAAAAGAACTTGACAATTCCATTGCAAACAGGGAAAAACATTAATAAGTCCAGGCAATACTAGTAGTTGGCAACAATGCCATGCGACATAGAAAACTGGAATTATATTGTAAATTATTTTTGTGACAATTTTTCATTTGATAGATACTTTCTACGTCAAAAATATATTTCCTCTATTTTTGTTTTATTTTGGCAAAAAATACACAACCAATGATTGTATAGGGCAATAACGTGATAAGTCCTCTACAGGGGAAGAACTTGCTATGTCCATGTAGAAGAATAAAAAATAATTAATACCATTATTATACGATATAATACGATATACGATATAAAAAAAATTAAAACGTAAACCACCAACCAATATATCAAATTTTTATCTTTTTATTACTCACTAATTGTAAAATGTATTTTAACATAATCACAGAGTTTTATACTTTAAAAAAATGTTCTCCTGAATAAATCCAAAAATGTGATATCAAGTTATTTTAATGTGGTCTTCATATGAGATAGTCATTGTGCAATTGTTTGTATGTATTTATGTAAGTTTACCTCCATAAGAATTATCTTATGAAGGTAAACATAATGGAGGGAGTGTGGTGGTCATCGTGGTGTCGTTTATTGTCGTTCTTTTAAAGATCTTTATGTCTGGTAATTTTTTTTAACTCATTCATAGGTCTTTTGCATGGTGAATATATGGTCTTGTGTGTTGTGTCCTTTCCTGAATTCACATGTTCTATTCATTTTCTGATTTTCCTTTCTATTATGATTTCGTATACTTTTGCTACTACAAATAGAAGTGATATACCTCTATAGTTCTTACAGTCTCTTGTGTTTCCTTTCTTGTATATAGGTATAATTACTGCATTTGTCCATTCTCTGGGTATTACTTTTCTCTTCCATATTAGGTCATATATGTAGGGCAATTTTTCTTTTGCTTTTACTTCTATTTTCATCATTTCTGGTGCTACTTTATCGCTTCCTGGTGCTTGTCCAATCTTTATGTTTCTTATTGCTTCTTCCAGTTCTTCTTTTTCTATAGTTTCTGGATTTTCCGTGTTTCTCATGGATACTCTCTTGATATGGTTTTCCTTCTCCATTGTATTCGCTTGATTTCCATACAGTATCAACTGAAAATGTTCCTTCCATCTGTCCATTATTGTGTTATCATTGTTTATTATTGTTCCCTTCTTGTTCAGTATTTGTTCCAGTTTCCTTTTTTTGTTGCTTCTTAGGTTTTTCAGTGTTCTATAAAATAATTTTACGTTTTCTATGCTGTTTTCTTCCATTTTTTCTCCGAATTTTTCCCAATTTTTCTTTTTCTCTTTTTTAACTATCTCTTTAACTTTTGTTGTTTGTCTCTTAGAATTTTCATATTTTTGTTGTGCTGTGTCTTATATGTATTCTTTCCATAATTTCTTCTTTTCTTTTATTTCTCGTTTCACTTCATCATTTCACCAAAATGTTCGTTTCCCTCTGTTGTTATTTCTTGTAGTTTCACATATGAATATAGCTGTTTTTATCATCGTATTTTTAAATTTTCCCCATTCTTCTGTTTTTGTTATTTCATGTTCATTGTCCATCTGTTTCTCTAGCCCTTTTGAGTATCTTATTTTTGTTGTTTCTTCCCTTAGTTTATAAATTGTTATTATTTCTTTGTGTTTTCTGTTTATGTTCTCATTTCTTTTTATTTCTTTTCTTTTGCTTTTAAATGTGGTTTCTAGTAGATAGTGGTCACTACCAATTTCATAACTCCTTTTTACCCTTACGTCTCTCATTAATTTCTTCTCTGTCTTTTGCACTATAGTAGGTATAGTCTATAATTTCTAGAAAAAGTTATGATGTGTTAATTACATTTCATTGTTTTATCAAAAATAAGTTATTTTCATGTCATATTCTTTACTAATTTTTGTTCTTTGTTATATTTTGCATTATTCGGGAAACAAATTAAAGTGTATGTGTAGTATAAATTTCGTAGTAAAACAAAGTGAAAATGCTCATCACAGTTTAAATATTAATTTGAACATTTCTAAAAATATCCAAGAGAGAGAATTTTTATTAAGTTGTGTATGTTAATATGAGTACTATTAGATATTTTCTTATCAAAAAACAATGTATTATGAAGCAGTCTATTTTTCAAAACTTAATTAACTCAAATATCTTCTCGTTTTCCATTTGTGTATCACGACCTGGGAATGTTTTCATTTCCATTGATAAACTCGCACTCGTACAGAGGCCAGTAATAGAATTTTAAATTTAAGATATAGTTATACTAGATTCAAAAGGAAAATATTCATGAGAACTCCCTTCAATATTTAGGAGTTGCATCTGTGCAAACATATTTGATGCTCCAAATCGCATACTTATATTTTATTTATGTGACAAACTACATTTTTCGCTGAAGAATAGCACCAGAAATTTTACATCTCTAGTAATACGGGAGCCGTTTCAGCTACTTTTCACTCCAGACGATAAAAATGGGATTTAATTTATGTTCCATTTTCCAACAAAGAAATATATTGATGGAGTTATTTTTAACTTCGCACGGGATGATTTTATATGCAAAATTGAGGAATGAGCACAGTACATTCTTAGAATTCTCCTTCTTACATCCCATAACATTATTATTATGTTAAGCAGGTTCATTGTTTAATTTTATTATAAAATACATTAAAAAATATAACCCGACATAGGTTGTCCTGCCTTCTTATATTCACCATTGCAAAATCTGAGAGTCCCAACCACTTTTTTTTGGAGGTGGATCCGTTTGCGTGTGGGGAGGCATATGTTTTGACGGTTTTGAGTCATCTTAATTAATGAGACAATGACTGCTACATGATATGAAGGCAGAGTCATAATACCAATAGTTGTTCCAATTTTTGGTGAAATAGGTAAACGATTTATTCTGATTGATGACAATGCTCTCCCTCACCGTGCGAAAATTGTCAACGAGTGTAAAGAAACTCATGGCATTACAAGAATGGAGTGGCCACCATGTTCACCTGATATGTTTGGGCTGAAATGTCTATGCAACAAAACAGGCTCCTTCAACCGCTCTAAACCTTAGATCAGTTGGCCAATACATTACGTGCGATTTGGGAACGTATATTGCAGCAGTTCATCAATAATTTAATAAGAGGTCTTCCAAATAGAGTTAGAGCACTAAGGTGACATAAAGGTTGACCCACACACTATTAATTTTTTTTCGGGATATTAGAAATTGAGCAGGAATAAAAATTTTAGGTTGTTAATTTTACAATTTTTGTTTATTTTCTATTTTTTTTCTTAAAGAATTTCTTTCTTTCGGTTCATCTGTATGAAATTACGAAGTAAAAATAAATCTTTATTTATATCACTCCATTTTTCTATTTGAGCTAATGAACAAAAAATATACACATTTTCATAATATCCACTTCAATTGTTGAGAACTGCTGTCCTTAAAAAAAAACATGATATATTTCGACAGCTAATGCAAAAATTATCATTTTAGTATTTTTTATCGTTAAGTAAGACACATTTCCTTATATTTCCTTTAAGTAAAGTTTAGATTAAAACAAAAATAGTTTCAGTACTATGTGTGTGTAAAAAAGTTTTACATTCAGTACACAGTTACTGTTTTTTTGTCAATGCTGTCAGTACTTCTAAATTTTACAAAAATGTTAAACGAAATTAAAAAGAAAATAACTTCTTCAACAAAAACTAAACAGTTATAATCTTCTTTTTGTTTAAACTGAATTAAAAAATTAATTTCTTACAATAAAATATAAGTGGTGGTTCTGAAAAGAACCTTTTTTTTTATTGAAAGTTTAAAACGTATACTAGTCGGGATTCCTTTTCTTAAAAAAATAGACCAAACGTTAATTTTTATTATAATATGTGCTGCCCAGTTCCGCTTTATTAGACTGTAAATTGGATGTTGAAAAATCTGCTACAAATCCTTTTAGAGTAACTAATGTTTGTTCCATTTCCATCACTATAGCATTTTTATTAACTGTTGTGGTTGTCTTTTTTGTATTGTTCCTGCTAAATGGTTCTGTCTTAGAAATTTTGTTATCCAGTAGACTATCTAGTCTATCCAAAGTTTCCATTAACTGTAGTCTGACGTTTCGTTTATTCTCTTGACTATTTAAAATAACATCTGATGTTTTTCTTGGAATATTTTCTGACGTCGTCTCATTTTTTTCTATTTTTCTCACTGGTATTAATGATCTGATACTTCTTGATTCAAATTTAACAGTTTTCTTTACCTTCAACTTCGTGTTTTCTTTATTTTCTTGCAGTTTTAAATTCTTGCAAGATTTTATTCGCAAAGGTAGTAAACTTTGTTCTTGTTGGATATTTTTGTTTACATCTTGGATTTTACTTGAAACTGTGTTGATACAGGATTCTGGTTTTATCAAAATTTCTTGTATTTCCTTTTGTCGGCGTGTAGCTTGTTTTTTTGCAGTATCACTTTTAACAATATTAGACGTTCTTAGAATTTTTACTTCATTGTTCCCATCGTTTTTTTCCTTAAGTAATCTATTAAACCTGTGTCCTTGGTATTCTTCGGAAATTTTTTGTTTATAATCCCTGGCATTGTTAAGTTGCCTGAAATTTGTCTTGTCTTTGTTCATTATTAATATAACAGGAGCAAATTTAATTATACCAGGTAATTGTTTTCACTAATCCGTTAAGTTTATACTATTTAAACTTTCTCTTCACTTGTTCTCTAGGTATAACTTCAATATTTTATTAATAACTGACATTTTAAAGGAAATGTCTTTTATATATAAAATATTTTAAGAAAAGTAGAGGGGAGAGAATAACACAATATTATAAAAAGTGGTATAAACGTAAAAATTAGGTTTTAAAAATATTTTTTTTTATTAAGATATAGGGAAGCATTATGCTGGAAACTTTGATGGTGATGACACACATCCTAGTGAATCAATCCAAAAGAGCAAATAAAGCAAAAGAGGGAATATAGAGGATCAGACTTCCATATCGCACTTTGTCCATTTTTCACAGGAACTTTTTTCAGGAAATAAGAGAAACGGCTACTCAATTATTAATGAAGTTAAAATAAAAACACAAAATATGAATAAATACTTTTTTATTATCAATTTATCCTATTTATAAGTTTCATCAATCTTTATTAGTTTTTCAAAAAAAAAAAAAATATTGATGGACAAAACGCCATTTGGTTGTATTTAAATGACAAAATGTAGTTTAATTGTCCCTAAATGATTAAAATAAAAATATGAACTGAAAATGCATTCCTGCGTACAAATGGTCTGCGTACAATGGTCATGGAACATTCTTTTCCATCTTTACATTGATCGCAGGTCTGGTCTTTTTCAATTGTATTTTCACGATACTGCTGTTTCAAAATTTGATATAACCAAGTTAACTCTGGATCCAATGCCCATTCTTTGCCTGATAAACTAACTACAAATTTTGATAAGTTATCCACTTTTTTTCTTAAAAATATGCTCCATCCATATGGCAATTCCGGCAGTACTATTTTACTTGATTTTTTCTGTGGTTGAGTTAAACTTAAAAACTTTTTAGAAAAGTCATCATTTCTATACAATACCTCAACTTTATACAAGATTTTACTTTCCCCAGAAGTTTGGTTGCCTCGAGTTATGAATATTTTTTAGTTCCACTGACACCTATAACTTTTTTGGGAAAAAGTGCTGCATGTTTTATGTCATACAAAGTCCAATCAGAGCACAGCTTGCCTAGTTGTCTATTCTTAGAATAAATTTCATATTATTTATCTGGTGGGTTTATAAAAGCATGAACACGAAAGTCTAGCTCAACTTGACCAAAAACTCGATCAGCTGGCATAAACGAATGGCCACGAACGAGAAACGTCATCGTAATTGTTTTAATAGTATTTAGGGCATTATTTAAAATTAACAGTATGCTAAAAATAACAGAAACATGAAAACTCGAGATTAGTACTAAGTAAATATAAAGTAAGAATTGCACAGACAAACATGTGACATCAAAAATTACATGTATCAAGAATGAATTTTGACAGTTAGAAGAACAAAATGTTGCAACACAATTAATAGAAGAGACAGATGCAGGCTACCGATGTGGTGAATATTTGATATAAGAACAGATTGCGCTCAAGCAACTCAGAAGAGAATAGTTATGGCTACTTTCACTTTACTTTTACTTTGGGATCTATGCTGTTGGTTGCTTTTAATTTTTAGGGGTGAAAACTACCCCTATTATAAAAAAATCTGAACAAAGTGTAGAGATGGTTATCAACATTTAACAACATAATATAAGATACTACACAGTTTATCCCCTAATTCTTACCGCCTAGATTAGCTATAATTAAAACAATGTCATTGAATATCTTGTCTCCACTGATTTGCATGGAAATTTAAATGTACATTTTACTTATCCTTCACTTTAAAATTGGACTTGTACCGCTGGTTGCTTTATATTTTTTTGGGGTGAAACAACCCCTATTAGAACAAAATTATATAACTGTAAATTCGTTTATTGGTAACATTTCCATTGGTTACATTTTAAGTAACATGCTAGTCGCGTGCTACTTGCTACTTGCCACTTGCTACGCCAGTTTAGTGGGCGCTCTCACTTACAATGCTCCAATATACGCATTCTGATGTCTCATAAAATATGTGATTTGTTTTTTACTCATAACTCGGTTAGCTTTTAAGCTATGCAGTACTTAAAAACATTTTGTATGTTTTTTTAAGGACAATAAGATCGTTTACAGAACATGCAGGAAATGGGACATACGACTAGATAGAAATAAGTCTGACAGAAGTCAAGAGAGCAATCAAGACATTGAAGAACAAAAAAGCCAAAGGACCCGGAGGAATACCAAACGAACTAATTAAAAACGGAACAGAAAAGTTATTCCGCATGCTACACAGAAGGTTCGAAAGAGGACTAAATGGAGAGGAAATACCTGCGGAATGGACACAAGCATACATCACATCCATACATGAGAAAGGAAACAGAAAAAATGTGAAAACTACAGAGGAATTAGTATAATATCGTCGGTAGACGGGAAAATTATCAAGAAAAAACTAGAAACTGAAATAATAGGAAAAATTGCAGAAGACCAAGCAGGGTTCACAGTAGGAAAATCATGCCTAGATCATACGTACACATTAGAACAACTGATAGAGAACAAAATGGCAAGAGGTAGACCGGTCCATCTGGCGTTTGTTGATCTAAAGAAGGCATACGACTCAATACCTAGAGTAAAATTATGGGAAGCAATGAATGGTATCGAAATCCGACAAACACTAATAAAAGCAGTTAAAGCACTGTACAAGGAAAACAAAGTAGCTATTAAATGTGGAAATAAAGCCTACATTCCATTTAAGACGACAAAAGGACTTCTACAAGGCTGTGCTACGTCCCCTACTATGTTTAAAATATTCTTAGAAAAGACACTCAAACTATGGAGAAGAAATTGCGAAGGAATGGGCATACCAGTAAGAGATGAATACCTATACACCTTAAGTTTTGCCGACGATCAAGTAGTCATCGCACAAGATAAAGAAGATCTCAGCTTTATGCTCAGAAAACTAGAAGAAAAACATAAAAACAACGGAATAAAAATAAACTTAGAGAAAACCGAATACCTAACCACAGAAAACAAGGATATGAGAAACCTAGAAATATACGAGGGAAGACAAGTAAATGGAACAGATAAATTCAAGTATTTAGGAACCATAATATCGAACCAGGGAACAACAGAAGAAGATATAAACAACAGACTAAGACAAACAAGAAACTGTATAAGACAACTAAATTCAGTGCTGTGGAATAAGAACATTACGATAAAGACAAAAAATAAAATATATAATACCCTGACAAGAAGTATCCTGACATATGGGTCTGAAAACTGGACAATAAACAAGAGAAATTGAGGTAGAATAAGAGCAGTAGAAATGGAGTTCATGAGGAGAAGCTGTAGACTTACGAAAAGAGACAGAATTGAAAACGCAGAGATTAAGCGGAGAATGGGAGTGCAATCAGACATAATCGAGTATATAGAGGAGAAGAGGCTATCCTGGTACGACCACGTCAGAAGAGCGGACAGAGGACGCTGGATAAACAAAATCACACAATGGAGCCCGATCGGAAGAAGAAAGAGAGGAAGACCCCGAAGGTCATTCAGAGACGAAATCGACGAGGCTATGGAGAAAAGAACCCTGCGAGATGGAGACTGGAATGACAGGGAAAATTGGAGAAAACGGTTGAGTGAAGGAAGACAGTGAAAACTGTGAAAATCCTTAGTAGTATTAGATCGTTTAAATTATTTTTTTTAATCTTTTATTTTTTAAAAGTTTATAGTTAAAAGGGCTTGAAAGAGTCACTAATCACAAGTGAATGTAAAACTTTGAACAGCTATATCTTAACCATTTTTAGTTTTACAGAAAAACAATAAACCTAAAATGTCCAAAAAAGCAAGAACTATACTTTTTTACCATTTAGAATTTTTCGTATCACTAATAACTTTTAAGTTATGTAGAAAAAAGGCATTTTTTAAACAGTTCATAAATTGATTGTTTTTTAAAAACGATTGTTTCCAATAATAAGCACGTAAATTGTAAAGCAGTTACAACAATTAATTCATTTGGCTTGCTAATTAGGGGGTGATTTTCACCATGTTTTTAGAAAAAAAATACGGATCAACTTTATTTTGAGGGTAACTTTCTTAGTTTTGATGCCAGAAGACTATTTTAATTTAAAAACATAATTAAAACTTTTTATAAAACACATGAGTTTTCTAAAAAAGTGCTTTATTTTTTGGTTATTTCGTGTATAATATTCGATTTGGAATTTGATAAACAAGGACCCACTTTTCATGTATACAATTTTATTTGTATAAGGTAAATTTTTGCTAAGAACCTTTTTTTTTGTTAAAATACTTACTTTTTGAGTTATCTGTAAAGAGCGTCTGAAAACGTGGTTTTTATTTAACAAAATGAACATTTTTAGTCACAAAAAATTCAAAGATTATTGACTTAAAACAAAAGTTGCTTAGAATTAGTTAATTTATTTCTTTCGGACTTATTTTAAACGTATATTTTTTCACACTCGATAAGGGCTGGCTTTTATCCTCCAAGAGGAATGTAAATTTAAATTTTCAAGCAAATTCGTCGTGACGAGAAAAATTACAATGTAAAACGGTCATTTACTATACATACATAATATAAATTTTAACTTTCACTCCAAAGACGCTGAAATACATTCCAAATATGTACACAATCATAAAAATCTTGATAATATTATTTATTAAAGCAAGTAATATCCAACAAATTGTAAAATCAAATTTACACAATATAAATTTTAAAATTATTTAAAAAATCATTTTTAATTAGTACTCTATTGAATTTTATATAAAAAGACGCGGTAATCTATTAGAAAGTTGATTCCTTTGGAAAATAACCAAAGAAAACACCATTCCTCGAATCGATAAACAAATAAATAACAATAAGTGACTTAATAGCTTTCACCGCACTTTTTAGACATTGAGTATTAAAAACAATAAGTCATTAAAAAGAAATTATTGTTGTCGTTAATAATCCACATACAGATTATATTGATAATTCCAAAACATTTAAAAAACTATAAGTTGATCTTCGTTCTTTTATTATTTATTATTATTTACAATAAAAAAATAACATGCTTTTAGGCAAAAATTATATTAAGAATTTTTAAATAAAGAAACCCAAAAACATTAGGTAGAACCATAATTTGATTTAAGATAATCACTGGAACAATAAAATCAACGCCAGTGAGATGGCTGCCTACTCTGAGCAATATTGCTCCACCAGATCTACGCCGTACAGCAGCATTAGTGAGAGAGTACCAGAAAATTGTAGCCAACGTACAATTACCAATACATCAAGATATCCCAGACATCTCAAAAGAGCAACAACGATTGAGATCTAGAAATCCTCCAATACGATCTGCCCGAAAAATTGGTAATTCCTATGATATACATAGGCAATGGACAACAAGATGGATGCCAACAGTAGAATCGGACTATATTAAGATATCCACCCCAACTCAGGGTTTCATCGGATCAAATCTGCCCCGGTCCATTTGGGCAAGGCTCAATCGTATACATACCGGACATGGTAAATGTGCTGATTCGCTGTTCAGGTGGGGTCGTGCAGAAAGTCCACAGTGCGATTGCGGAGAATCTAGACAGACCATAAGCCATTGTGTTTCAGACTGCTTGAATCGTGCCTACCGTGGAAACCTCCAGGACTTTGCGGAATGTTCCCCAGAAGCAATTGAATGGCTATGTAAATTGGACATTAATATTTAGTGTCATTCATTCTATTTGTACTATTTTTAGTGTTTGAATAATATAAATAATATATATGTGTATATTATTGTAAATGTATTTGTATATTTATCGTACTGTTAAAGTCCATACGCTAAATAAATAATTTAAGATGTTTTACTGATAATTATACTTTTTCCAAAATTCGTTACGTAGTTCATAACTACGTTTGTAGGAAGAGCAATTTTTTATTTTCTTATAATAACTTTCTACTTTTTATTCGTTCTTTGGAATATTCTTTTATCCGCTGATATGATTTTTCTTTCCCACTATTATCTGTCAAATTTATATCGGTCTTCCCTTTCTTTTTTTACCGAAAACTTTAGCTTTCATTAAATGTTGTAATATTCTGTCTTACGAATACTTTAAAAAATTTAAATGTAGGAACATATGATAAAAATATGGATATGGGCGGAGTGAGAAAGAATGTTTAAGAGATCACCAATATGAATTGGTGATGTATGATAAGATTCTGTAAAATTATCATCATCATCTTCCAGCCTTCGTTTATTACGTCCATTACTGAACATAGGCCTCTCTTAAACTCCTCCATTCTTTACGATTTTGTGCTTTTTGTTACCAATTTTTGGTGACATGCCTGATGTCGTCAGCCCAAAGTGTAGGTAGTCCTCCTCTACTACGTTTATCTGCTCTTGGCCTCCAATTTATAATTTTGCTTGTCCATCGTGAGTCATGCATTCTCACTACATGGCCTCTCCAGTTAAATTTTATTTCCGCTATTTGTTCCACAACATCAGCATTACACGTCCTTCTTCGTAGATCTTTGTCTTATTCTGTTTCGCAACGTCACTCCCAGCATATACTGTTCCATTCGTCTCTGTGCCACTCTCAATTTCGAAGCCGTAGTCTTGTTAGAGTCATAGTTTCCGCTCCATAGGTTATGACCGGTAATACGCATTGATCAAATTCTTTTCTTTTTGAGGCTAATTGGTATGTTGTCCCTTAGTGTGTCTTGCAGTTTTTCAAAGGCTACGTCAAAGGCGATATGGACTCAATCAACAGAGAAAAAAATACATCGCGAATGACGAAATTAACAGAGTATACATGATTACACACTATATTCACAGGAATTCAAACACATGACAAAAATATAAAAAGAAGCTGAAGCCCAACTATAGTTTATTTTTATTAACGAGAGAGTAATTAGCATAATTTTAACTGGTACCTCTGACCACTCCATGGGCGTGCTCAAGATTAATTGAAAAATTACTTTGAATAATTGTAAAAAATAAATGAATTATTTCAGTGTTATAAAGTGTTATGTGTATGTAAACAAAAGTGACCTCTTTTATCACACACTATATTAGAACTGACTGGCGTACATTAAAAAGGGTTTTAAAAAATTCACATTTTTTTTAATTTTTAAAAATTACAAAAGAGAAAAAGAGTTTTTAAAACCGTCTAAGGTATGTTAAATAGATGATTCAAAATATTAATATAAAACTTACAGCTATTTGTTACAAATCCAAATCAGATTCAGAGGATGAACTTTCAGAACCAAGATTTATAATAACTGGCTCGATCATTTTATCAGTAATATTGTCCAGCTTCCACATTTTTTCCTCTTCTTTAATAGTGTGATTTACTGCCTTTTCCCAGTTTTCAGGTTTTACATTATTTACGGCCTCCAAAAACAACTGTTTAATATCATGAATTTTAAAAGTGGTATTTTTTCTTGAAACTTTATTCTTTATCTGTGCCCATACCAGTTCAATCGGGTTTAATTCACAATGATATGGTGGGGATCTAAGTACTGTCATTCCACGATTTTTGGCAATTTCATCTATTTCGTATTTTTTAAATTTTTCTTTATGAAGGGCACATAACGAATAAAGTTCCTTTCTTATAGATCGGGGATGGTACGTAATATTTTTTGAACTTAGCCAATTCTGCAAGTCTTTTTTTAACCACTTCGTTGTGGGCAGTCCTTCTATAAGTCTGGAGTGATAACTTGCATTATCCATTACTATTACACAGTTCTTAGGAAGAAGATCTATCATTTCATCAGCCTGCGTCCCTTTCCTGATGGTGGGTTTAAACCAGTAGATGAGTTATTTACAAAAGCGTGCCTTTGACTTGTAACAGTTTCATCCTGCCAAAATTTATTTGGTGTATGACCCTCGTTGATCTATGTTTCATCAAGATAAAATATTTTTCTTTTTGGTTTCCCATTTCCTTTATGGTTCTTAGAAAATGTCTTCTCCATATGACAATATCGCTTCTTTCTAATAAAATAGACTTTCTGGGATTCTTTTTCCAGCGGAAGCCTATTTCTTTTAAAAGTTTCCATAACGTACTTCGACTCATTTCTGGGTAATCCTTATCATCTCGTACTGAGACAAGAACTTTATCCAATGTTGGAAATTCTTGTCTAAAGAAGAATTCATGCACTTTCCGTCGAAGTCCTTCTTTAAAATGATATTCTATATCTTCCAAATTTTCCATAAAACTAGTATACACAATAAACTGCACCTTGCAACTGAAGTACCTACTTTTAGTGAACTGTTAAGAATTTTGAATACGCCACTTGGACCTTCCTACAAAATGGAATAACCCACTATCACATTTTCTGTGGAATAAGTTTAGAAGGTAATTATTTAGTCAATTACTGTCGTAGATTCCTGGAATTAAAGAATTAAATGTTTGATTGTTGAAACCCTTACTTCGTGGAATGCACTCATTTCAGATAAAATAAAACGTTTTATTTTATCTAAAGAATTAAATTTTATTTTGCAAATAGGTAGGTACTTATTAAACTTTTATTGGTTATATATAACCAATAAAATAAACATCTTACATTTCTTGCAAATTCATTAGTACCTGTTAACCTCCATCACTTCGACACTGGCAATCTTATTTAGGGATTAGTAACCCTCACAACTATTGTATTCTATTCTGCTCCAACCTTTATACCTGGTGGTTATACTCAATTTAAAATTGTTTTCCTATATACTTCTGTAAACTTGTTGACAAATATCTGTTTTTCATTGAGTCACCCGTATCAACAGTTTAGGGATTTGCATACATAATTTATTGTTTTATTACTCTCTTATACATAAAAATACACCATAGGAATATTCTTCTTTTTCTTTTTATATAGACATGACTCTGTTTTTTAATGTGCCTCCAGTAAGTTGTCGTTCCATCGTTCTCGTGGTCTTCCTACTAATCATCCTCCTATTGGAGAACCGTTTCTTACCGTCTTTACCACTCTATTTGTTGTCATTTGACTTATGTGATTATTTTATTCTACTCTTCTATTTCTTACCCAGTTCTTAATGTTCTCCACTCTGCATCTACGTCGTCTATCTGTACTTCTAGCTCTGCCTCATAGCGTCTTCTACCACGTATGTCATTATTGGTTTGATGACTGTTTTGTAAATTTTGCCTTTCGTTTCTTTCTCGATATTTTTTATCTCCATATTGTTTCATTAGGCAGCCTGCGGCTCTGTTTGCTCTATTCACTTGATCTTCCACTTCAGTTTCGAGCTCTCCGTAGCTAGATAATGTGAAACCTAAATATTTAAACTCCATCACTTGTTATTAATACAGAAGTTGCAGAGATAGAAGTGAGTAAACTATATCAAAAACAAACTGGCGAAAAAACATGTCTTCACTGCATAAATGGAAAAGAGATAGATCTGTCTTCCGCTAAGCAAAACGAGGACTCCAACATATTAAACTAAGAAGCTGAGGTTGTTATTATCCCGAAAGGTAGAGGTGAAGATGAAGAGGTGCGATTTCGGCCAATTTGCCTTCTTAGTTCGATAGTTAAATCATACGAACAGTTTGTAAAAGAGCGCCTTGAGTGAGGGCTAGAACAAAAGCATGCGCTGAGCGACCGCGAATATGGTTTTAGGGACAAATGGTCCACCATAGATGTGGTCACAGAAGTAACCTGTTCAGTTACGCAGGATACAAAGAGATGAATGGCTCTCATTATGCTTGACATCAAGAATGTCTTTAATACAGCATCGTAGGAAAAACTCATGTCCAGGCTGAAAGAATTCGGCGTTAGTGAGTACCTGGTCAACATAATTGACAGATACTTTATTGACAGGTCCATAAGAGAAAAATATACCAGCATTACTTTGTCGCAGGGTGTTGCGCAGTGTTCAGTACTAGGTCTTATCCTGTGGAATATCCTGTACGACGGAGTGTTGAGGTTACTGATGCCAAGGAGATGCGCTCTTATAGCTTATGCTGATAATCTCTCACTGCTTGTGAAGGCGAGTGAGACAACTGATACTGCTAATGCGGCAAACACAGTCCTGCCTTGCATTAGTAGGTGGATCAGAGAGAACGATCTACAGCTAGCCGCTCAGAAACTAAGGTTTGGAGTACATATCCAATAGTCGGTAGAGCGAACCGAAATATGGAGGCGTTGGTACGGCTGATGCCAAACATCGGACCAAAAGAAAGGTGCTAAATCGAGTTTTCCAGTCGGTGGTAACCTACGCTACCCCCGTGTGGTGGTGTAGCGTACTAAACACTGCGAAACACGCTAAGCTAATGGAGCTAGCGCATATGGCACAGTTTTAAATGAGGCTGTATATGTCATTGGAGCGGTGATACCGATCGTTTTCTTGTGGAAAGAGCGAGCGAGAATGGATATAAATATAGATAATAGTGGGAAAGAACGATAGTAGAGTGGCAAAGAGAATGGTCCAATAATAGCGGAAAGGCAAGGTGAACGAACAAGCTTATTTCCGATCTGAAGCCGTGATGAGAATGTAAGTTCAGGAAACTAGACTACTTCCTGACGCAGTTTCTGACTACGCAATAGAATAGGCAAATCTGCCTCGGCAGACTGTACTGTTTGTAAAGTACCAGACGCTCCTGCCCACATGAGTATCACCACGATATCACCTCCTGCTCAAGGAATAAAAAGAAGAGAACATTCTATTTCGCCAAGGGCTTTTTGAGGTTAAGACATAATAAAAAACAGACTGATCTAAGAAATATTCAATAAATCAATATGTTTATATTGTCTTCTTTATTTGCGATATTGAGCTCTTACTATTTACAGAATTTATTAGCTATAGCGCGTAGTTAAGAGTGGCAACGTTAGAACAACTTGATGTTATCTCTCACAGTACAAACTTTTGTGTGATAATGACATTTTAAAACTAATTTCTTTTAAATAGTGTAAAGCAAAAAGTTCAGTTACTCATTGTAAACAAATATTTTTATATATTTATCATGTTTCTAAGAACGTAATACAAAATACTGTCCAGACTTCAATTTGTTTGTACAATCAAATTAAGTTTAATAAATATAAATATTGATTTTTATGTCTTACATCTTGTTACAAAACAGAATACACCCATTAAAACTATTTGTTTTAAAATATCTCAATGCAGCACTAAGGAAGTGATCATAGTTTCTTATTATCTAAAATGTCAATGAATATGAGACCTAATAAATTCACAAAACAATTCTGATATCAAAAACAATGACAATCAAAATAAGAAAAAAAAATGCTAAGAACAAAATAATAGAAGTGGTGTGAAGTAATGAAAAAACTTTAAAAATCTCAGGATTAACCTAAAAGTAACAACTGTGAAAGTTTTGACAGGCAAACGTAAAGACGTTATTCTATCTATCTATCTATACAGCCCTTGCTGTCCAATTTTGGACATAGGCCTCCTCTTCCTTCTTCCTCGTCTCTCTATTGTAGACAGTTTGTATCCACTTCAAGCCTGCGTGTTTGTTCAATTCACTGACTATCTCATTTGTGGCCTTCCTCTTGTTCGTTTATAACTATATGGTCTCCAGTGTATAATCATCTTATTCCATCTGTCGTCTTTCTGTCTTATGGTATGTCCAGCAAACTTCCACTTCAGCTTTGCTATCTGCGTTGATACATCGGTCACTTTTGTTTTGTTGCGGATCAAGTATTTATTTTCTTGTCTGATACCCTGATGTTCAGCATTTGCCTTTCTATGGCTCTTTGGTTATTTGCTACTTTTTCCATGTTTTCCTTTGTAAACGTCCAAGTTTGAGAACCGTAGATGAGAACAGGAAGTATACATTGGTTGAAGACTCTTGTTTTTAAATATTGGGGGTATTTTCTATTTTTCAGTATATAGGAAAGTTTTCTGAAAGATACCCAAGCCAACCGTATCCTTCTCTTTATACCTCCGGCCTGATTTTCTTTATTTAATTTAACTAGTTGTCCCAAATATACATATTCTTTTACTTGTTCTATAGTTATTTGTGCAATTGTAATTATTAATTCTTCTGCTCGGTTGGTCATAATTTTCGTTTTATTATAATTCATTTGTAGACCTATTTTTGTTGATTCGCTATTTAATTCATCCATCATATTTTGTAATTCTTTCCTTTTATCTGTTATTAATACGATATCGTCTGCATATCTCAAGTGATTCAAGTATTGGCCATTTATGTTAATACCCCGTTTTTCCCATTGTAATTTCCTTATAACGTCTTTCAAAGCTTGATTGAATAGTTTGGGTGATATAGTGTCACCCTGTCTGACTCCTCGCCATATCTCTATTATTTTAATGGATTTTGTTGCTTGATCATAATAATATATATTGACAATTAAGTCCGTATATGTATACTTCCATTTTGTAATGAGTTCTTTACTGCCCAATATTCCACCTTATCGAATGCTTTTTCAAAGTCTACAAATGCCATATATATTGGGATTTGATATTCGTTGGCCTTTTCAATTAATATTTTTATCGTAAGCAAATAGTCGCTTGTACTAAATCCTTTTCTAAAACCGGCTTGCTCTCTTGACTGGTAATTATCTAACTTAGTTGTTTATCTGTTTGTTAGTAGTTTAGAAGACGTTATTAGCGATTATTAATTAAGCTTGTTGCATCCAGTTGCGCTGCATGGGATGTCCTCGATTACTATAAGCATCGTGTCTAGGACACCACTGTAAAATTTGCTTGGTCTATCTTCCATCTCCATCTCCGTCTCTAACAAAAATGAGAGCAAGGCTAAAGACGAGACAACCAACTGTCACAACTGTTTAACAAAATCTTGGCGACAACAAAACGACACAGAAACACCAGAGGAATGGCATAGGAGCACCACAATCCACATATTTAAAAAATGACAAAAAACTTGCTCACACAACTACAGAGGAATAACCCTCTTATATACAACAATGAAACTTTTCACGACTATTTTTAAGGAAAAACTGGAAAGGCAAATCACTAATGCTGAGGAGCAACAAGGTTTTACAAGGCGGCGGTCTATAAAAAATGCAGCATTCATAATAAAACAACTAAAAGAAAAAGCTATAGAGTTTGGCATGCCAACGTATATTTGCTTCATTGATCTGACGAAGGTGTTTTACAGGGTTCGCCTGGAAGACATTCTAAATATAATAATAGAAAACAAAACATCGACCAACATAACAAAGAAAGCCCATAACCTAAATAACAACAATGTAACCAAAGTTAGAGCAAGAGACCAATTTACTGAAAATAGTCCAACGCCAGGAGGAATTAGACAAGGCATCAAGCCCTTCTTGTTTAGCCTACTCATGGGCAAAATTATAAACAAAGTAACATCTCTCAATCTCGTATACATAATGGGCAACAAAAGAATTGTTATGGTGTGTTACGCATATGATGAAGCAATTATTGTCGGATAAGAAGATGATTTTTAGAGACAGCTCTTTCAGTTATTTCAATAAAGCCGCCAACTAAATATGACCGTTTCTGCCAACAAAACTAAATATATGAGCAAAAGATCCGCTCAGATGTAAGTTAGTGGTTGAGAACAAGCCCATAAAAGAGATGATGCAATTTAGATATCTGGGCATAGATATATTTAGCACACACGACCCAGTAAAGGACCTAAGGAGTCAGATCAATAAAGCATCCGCATTGTCAGGATGTCTGTTGGAGATATTCTGGTCAAATCCGTGTATGCGCACAGATAGTAAAATTATAATCTACAAGACTTACATACGACCGATCATGGCATAGGGCATAGAAGTGCACGAAGATACCGACAAAACGAAACAGATGCTAATTGTTGCCGAAATGAAAACCCTAAGAATATCGTGGGCAAAACAAGAAGAGACAAGGTGAGAAATACAAAGGTTAGAGAGCAATGCAAAATTCAAGATATTGTTAGCTAGGGAAGGCAGCGTAAGAGGATGTGGTACAATCATGTAAGACGAACGGATGAGAATAGACTCCCAAAAATTGTCCTAGAAAACAACCCACCCGGTTCAAGACCTACCGGAAAACCAACTAAACGATGGAGGGATAGTTGGCAATCTACCTCCTAGGAAATTAACTAGAGGCAGATTCAGAATTAAACAGATCGGAAGATCTCCAAGAAGTAGAGGAAGAATAAGACTACATTAGTACTGGAATCAACTTCACATTGTGTGTGTACGGAGATTTTGGCTTTGGGCTTTATACCTTAGCCATATATCATATTAATGGCAAATTACTGACGTAAAAATTAAGGTGTTGTCACATACCTGCTTTTAAAATAAGTTATTTATTTTTTATACAAAATAAATTAAAACTTTAATAAGAATAGGAATATTAAATTTTTAAATCAAAATTATAAAGTACCTACACTGTCCCCTCCACTTTAAATATTATAGCCTCTTCCTTATATTAAGTCCACAATAACATATAAATATTTGACTTACGCTATCATTAGTATCATTAGTGATTTGAATTTTTAGAAAGTCGTTAACAGTTGTTTTTGTAAACTATCGAAATGGGTAATTACACGAGTCTAGTGATACCGTGTACAAGAATTGTGGAAGGTGCCATTGACCACAGGGTTATTCTTTGTGGACAAAACATCGACGTGTATTATGCTAAAAAAGGAATGCCTGAAGAATTTGTGAAGAGTATTTCGGAAAAGGAAAGTTGCACTTCATCGCCAGGTACTAGCAGACCATTAAAAATTAGATTTTAAAGTACAGCGTTTTAAAAAAAATCGGCTCTTTTCAGAGCCAACAATCACTGTGAAGTGTAAGAATTTTTTTAGCTTCTTCTGTGTTTATTAACTACTCAAAAAGTAAGTAATTTTTTGAAAAATTTGACAGACACTCTTTCTGTACCTCTTATATATCCTGTTAAGTCTAGTGAGCCGGCAACATCGTTTCCAATATTTCATTTTAATGACGTTAGTTTTCTATTTGTTTCTTTGATTTATTTCTCAGAGTTCACCACCGTACAACCCAATACTTTCTACTAATATTTTATAAATATTTTCTTTTAATATTTTTAATCGCAATAGTGGAGATGGGCAATCCTAGAATGTATTTCTTCGTTACTCCCTGCTGTTGATGTTATTTGAACCAAGTATTTAAAGGTTTCAGTCTGTTTTGTAGTTCTCATTTTAATTTGTAGGCTTTGATTGTTCTACTGCTACTTAGTATGCGGTTTTTTGTATATTAATGGTCAGGCCCACACTTGATGTACCTTCTATTTTTCTAATCATATAGTTTATATCACTCTCGTCTTCAACTAGAATGGCTTGGTAGTCAGCTAACTGTATCTTTTACCATCTTTCGTCTTCGATTGGGATCCCACAATACAGCACTTCCTTTTCCATATCGAGAGCGCCTCATTTAGATATATCAAGTACTATACAGCAGTCTTGCTTTAGAACCTTACTAATAAGAATTTTTTTAGTTAGGTTTTTTCCAGTTTAAATGTTTACGTTAAATTTTTGTTAAGCTATTTGTATATTTTTTGTGTATTCCCTAGTAAAAGAGGACGTCCAATACACGTCCAGTTTTGGTCCTGACGTCCATAGACGTTAAAAGGACGTACTTCTGTACTGTAAAAAGACGTCTGTGCTCGGACGTTTTCTGGACGTCCGACATTTACCAATTATGGGATAAAATAGCAAATATTTCATATAACCGATCATGATCATGATCATAATCATGATTAATTAAAAATTGTATAGTAAAATATATCCAAAATATGTTTTTGTTTTTAAGTAAAGTGTAAAAATCTTTTATTTGTAGCTAATTCGGTACAATTGTTCTATTATTCTAGTTACCACGACGATATAAGTTTGCTACAAGTAAAATATAATTTTTATCAACAAGATGAATCTTAAAGGTATATTTTCGAAGATGAACAGGTGTGTCAAAATGATGATATCAATTGTCATTGTCATATACTGTCATACATATTTAAACAAATGGCACGGTTTAATCAAAGTATACAAACGCATATATTCTTTGGGTCTATATTCTTTGGTTTAATTACAATAATAATATTAATGCTTAAAAGAAATAAAAGAATTCTATTTAAGTAATATACAGTGCAAATGGTTTGAATTGGCAACTTCTTTTGATGCTCGCTTTGGTTGTAGTATATTATTAAAGATATGGTACCATTTGCTAGGTTACTTCCGATTTGGTTTTTATTTTATTACAAAAAGGTAAGTGTATTTCTTTCTAAAATTATTCTCGGTTCACAATTCGTTGATAGCACGAAACATACCTTAAAGTCATAAAACGATCGTTAAATTTGTATCATCATAGGCATTCCTGAGGTGTTTATTCATTAAAATTAATATTAGTATTAATATTGTTTTAATACTAATATATTTAGCAAAAAACAATTAAAACTTTGAAGAAAAAGAAGAACAAAAAATGTGGGATCTTGATAACATAATTGATGCGACCGTAGAGGCACAACCGCTAATTATTAACCCTCAAGAGGACTCGGATTCCGAAGTTGATCCTATTTATTTTAAATTTCAATAGTTTTCTAATCGTAATTATATAAGGTAAGTAATAGTAGTTGTAATGGTAAGGTATTAAAGGGGAAAGGCGCAAAATGTCGCCTGTCAAAATATTCAATGTGTTTTAAATGTATCCATTTTTTTTCAAATCCTGAGAAAACTAAAAAGCATTTTTAAAAAATTTAAAGGCAGAATAAATAAAAAGTTTCTTTTGCATGCAATATTTTCAATTAAAAATCATACTATATTTTCTCTTTTATTTTCACCCCTGTCACATATCATATTAAAATAAATATGTTAGAAGTTTTCAGGGACTTTCTGCCTTCAGTAATAATGTAATCTTTTAAATTTTTCAAAAATGTTTATTAGTTTTCTCCGGATTCGAAAATAATGGATACATTAAAAACACATTGAAAATTTTGCCAGGCGACATTTGGCGCCTTTCCCCTTAATTAAATAAATGTATCTTTTACAAATAACAAGAAACTTTTTATTTTTGAATAAAATAAATGAGTTTAATTAAAACAAAAATACAATTTAAAAAATATATTTATTTTGTTCAAATAAATGTTTGAATCATATATTCTACGACACTGGTCGGCCAAAATACCTTTGTAATCGGATTATAAGGCTGACCGCTGTATTGTATTCCTACATATACAAGGTGGGTTAGTCGAAAACCTCTTAAACCGTCAGTTTCAGGTTGGTTTTTACTATTATATCGTATTATCTGTCCTCTCTGTATTTCTTTCTCTGTAAACATTTTATTAACGTCATCTGAAGTACCTAAAATAATACAAATGCACCACGTGGACGAGCATTCTGTTTTAGATCCTTTAATAAATTTGGAATACTTGCAACTTGGTTTATATTTTCCTGATAATGTTAAACATATTTTTAAATGTTACTTGAAATACCATTCAACTCTGAAAATGAATGTGGTTCAGAATAATATCTTTGAAAAATAAACTCAGATCAATATTAATTGTCGACGAAGTTCGTATGTCAATTTTAATTGTGAATTTGTCAATTCTAATAATTATTATAAACGTTATATACATTCGTGAAACAGAATAGTTTTTAAACTCATTTCTAATTACTTAGAATTGAAGACTAGACGCATATTGCTGGGCATATAAACAGTACACATTCTTTCTCGCAGTATGCGTCTATACAGCCTTCAATTCTAATTAGATATGAGTTTAAAAACTATTCTGTTTCACGAATGTATATCGCACATGCTAAAGAAAAGTGACACTATACGAAATTTACGTATTTTGTACCGATGGCGGCATCTACTAAAAAATTTAGAATTACACAATACAATACAATTATCATTTTTCTAGTACAACTATTGCCAAATAGATGGCAGAAATCCGTTTTGTCATTTTCTGAAAGATGATCTTCTACAATATTGAAAACCGTCATTATGTCGGTGGTGACGAACGTGATTACTACAACTTAACCTTCAAATTGTGAAATAACGTCTTCGTCAGTTTAAGGACACTTTACCTGTATCAGTTTTAAGGTTAGTATTGACTTTGCAATTAGGAATAACGTCACTTTATTTTTAATGTCACTATGGCTTTTGGTTTGTAGTATTAATAGCTAAATTAGCCGCTTCCAAAAGCGACATTTATTGTTTAGTGCCACTGTTCCGTATACATCTTGTAAATATAATTGACTTTGTGGTTAGCAATAATGCCACTTTTTCTTCAGTGTCATTGTAGCTCTTAATTTATAATATTGATAGCTGTAGCAAGTGCTACCATAGCGTCATGTTTTGTTTAGTGACATTGTTGTTTATACGATTCTTTAAATATATGATTACATTTGGCTTTTATGTCGTAATTTACTGCAAACTCGAGACTGTTAATTATTAAAATTTTTAAACACGATAGTTTGTGTCGTCGTTTTTTTTTATTTGGTTTATTCAATCTATTAATAAGAATTTTCATTTTGTAACAAAGATAATAACACACTAATTATATGGATACTATTATCATAATTTTTAAAATCCGTTCTTTGTAAATAAAATCTGAGAAAAACTGCAAAAATAGTTATTTTTACTATAAGTTCACCTTTATGCTTCTGATGCTCAATATTTTCTTTTAGACTTCAGAATGCCGTTTCGTGGACGAATATTGGTAGAGCTAGCTAATAAATCTGTCGATCCACCTAACTCAACACAAATATACAAGAATTGTGATATTGCACATGATCCAATTCCAACGGAAACGCAAATTATTAACGAGGAGGTTTCACTATCAACAGCATCTAATGTGGATGACCCCAATTCAAATACTCCCATATTATTGAATGATACAGATCTAAGTGAACACAATAATAATGCTGTGGACAATGTTTTCGATTTTTCTCCAGTGTCAGACGACGATAAAGAATATTTGCCATATTCGTCCAACACAAAAAACGCCGTTACAAAAATTTGCTGGCACCATCTAATACAAAAAAAAACTGCTCTTGGAAATTATGATGATATTTTAGGTTTGGTACAACCCGACAATCAATTAGCGCTACCCTCAGTTACCCCGTCAGATTTTGCTACAGGCATTGAAAATCTGCCCTCCAAACAAGCAGATGATTGCGTTGTGCCAAAAATAGTTAGAAGACCTGGACAAAGTAGGAAGGCAGTTGCTAAAACTTTGAAAAATTCAGGACAAGAATACCTGTCAGCTTCTCGTAATCGTAAGGTTATACCTGCAAGAAAAATGGGATCTCCATGTACAACTCAATGCCGTTTAAAATGTGCTGACCACATTTCAGAAGAAATTCGAAAACAGATATTTGATAGCTATTGGGCTATGGGATCGCTGACACGCCAGAGAGAATTTATTGCAAGGAGTATGGTACCTGTTATCCCAAAATATCAGTACAAAAGGGTTAACAGTAACAGGAAACTTAAACAATCTTTTCATTTGAAAGTAGATACAGCTAAGACAGTGCGAGTATGTAAATTTTTTTTTAAGAATACTCTTGGAATATCTGATCGTCCAATACGTACTGTAATCTCAAAGATGGACAACAAAGGAATAATTGATACAGAACAGAGAGGAAAACATGGAAAACATGCAAAATTAAATGATAGCTTATTATCTGCTGTACGAAATCACATAAATGGAATTCCACGAATAGAAAGTCATTATTTAAGACAGCAAACCACCAGGGAATTCATTGATGGAGGTAAAACAGTTTCAGACCTCTATAGAGATTATAAAGAAGATTGTATTAGAAAAAATCTTTCATTTGTGGATATTCAACTTTATAGAAAAATTTTTAAAACTGACTTCAACATTAGCTTTTACGTCCCAAAAAAAGATCAATGTGATCTTTGTGCAGCATACAACATCGCTCAAGCAGGTAATAAGGAAGCTCTTCAAGAAAAATATAATATTCATATTTCTAAAAAAGAGAAAAGTCGAGAAGAAAAGAATAACGATAAACTATTGGTATGCGACAATGTAATAGTAGCATGTTACGACCTACAAGCTGTTTTGCCCTGTCCAAGAGGTGATGTCTCAGTCTTTTACTACAAAAGTAAAATGAATTGTTTTAATTTCACTATATCGGCAATAGGAAGAGACCACACTGAGTGTTTTTTCTGGAACGAAGTAGAGGGCCAACGTGGAGCAAATGAAATAGCAAGTTGTGTTCTTAAATATATATAACGTTTATAATAATTATTAGAATTGACAAATTCACAATTAAAATTGACAGACGAACTTCATCGACAATAAATAATGATCTGAATTTATTTTTCAAAGATATTATTCTGAACCACATTTATTTTCAGAGTTGAATGGTATTTCAAGTAACATTCAAAAATATGTTAAACATTATCAGGAAAATATAAACCAAGTTGCAAATATTCCAAATTTATTCATTAATACGCTAGTGAAAATATTTTTCTTACAAATAAAAACAGTTGGCTATACATTAGTCATCAAAGCCAATTGGACGCAACTATCCTTCCCCCACTAATTAGAAAATTATAATAAATACGGATGAAATTTCCCACAGCGTCATTAGTTGACTGTTTTAGTAGTCAAAACAACGGAATTTTGTAAAATGGATAACATTCTAACAGAAGATATTAGAAATTTGACAAAGAGCGAAATAATACACAAATTTATTAATCTAAAAGAGGAATATTGTGCAAAACAACGACGTATCCAAGAACAGCAAAGAGAAATTTTACTCAATGAACTGAGGATCGATGCACTTGAAACTGTCGATAAAATGCATAAGAATAGATCACAGAGTTTTAAAACTGAAATTCAAAGACGAGATGCTAATATTTTAATACTGGAAAGTCACATTACGAGATTAAGATGTGAAAATAATGAATTAAGGAACCAAAATCAAGCTGTCATCAATAAAAATAAAAACATAAACGAAGTAAGTGATGACCTAGGTCTCCTGCTCTTCTAGGAAGAAAAAACACAAATCATCCAAACTGGAATAACGGTTATAACCATGCAAACTTTGTTTCGAGCTATAAAAAATGGCCCTTCTCAGGGCCAACAACTTTTTAAAATATAAGAGTTTTTATTGCTAGCCTCACGTTCAATTGGTATAGTATAAGTCTTGATGCACGTCATTATCTACGTCAGAGATCTAAGTTGACATTGTTACCAAATCACAAAAAAAATCTTATTTTTCTTCACTGGCTTTACAACTCTGAGTGAGTCTTCAACATGATAAATCGGCTTCAACATCATCCTTCGATTTTTTTCTTGGTCGGCCTACTGATCTTCTACCATCTAGTCTTTCAAAAACACTGTCTTTAACATTCTGTCATCTTTTGATCTTACCACGTGACCTGCCCATCTTATTTGGTTTGCCTTGATATGTCTATGTTTTCAGTTCTACACTTACAACTCTATGTTCATTATCCCATGCGTGTTTACATATTTGATATCTATCAAATTCTCTATTTTTAATATAAGATTGATGTTCACTTATTCTAACATTTAATGGCCTTGATGTTTCACCTAAATAAAACTGATCGCATTCACAAGGTATTTTATAAATGCAATTCTTTGTCCTTTCTTGTTCATCGTTAGGTTTGGTTTTGGACAAAATAGATCTCAACGTGTTTGTGGTTTTATTAAAAATAGAGAATTTGATAGATCTCAAATATGTAAACACGCATGGAATAATGAACATAGGGTTCAATGGAATAATTCAAATGTAGTCCTAAAAGAGACGGATGGTAAAAAAGAAAAATCAAAGAAGCGGCTTTAGTTATGCTAAATGAGGCCAATTGTGTCGCAAATTCCTCGGCAGAATGTAGTAGGATCTGGTTACCAATATTGCAAGAGGAAGTTATTAATAAGAAAATTCCAGTATTAGTAAGTCAGTAACATATAGAGGATACATCATTTATGTTTTTTAAATAACGAAACATATAAAATCAGAATTTTGGTGTTTATTGAAGGTAAACTAATTGCACGAACAAATACTTACCATGTCGGGAAAGTATTATAAGGTTTTTTTCCTGGTTTTTCCCTCATAATTTACTATGGAATCACTAACAGGAGAATTTTACTGTCATCATGTCATGTGTTTGTCTTTTTAAAGACGAATTACATGCTATGATTTTTTTCTGACGGATATTCTCAAGTTAAAGTTGATTTCATGTAATCGAATGAACTATCTTATAAGTAAAGTCGTCCCAGGAGCGCAACTCAACAATATTGGCAATATCATTTTAAAGTCGTCTACTTTAAAATGCATAATGTATGTCTGAATTGTCAATATAAATGAGTCAGATAAAATTAAATTATTAGAAGAATTTTTCACTATGTAGCAAAAAACAAAATTGTTTAATTTACTGTTTGTATTTTGAGAACGATTTCCGAAGTGGAAATTGAAACGTCAATAAACGTATCTTTAATTGTGGCTTATTCCCAGTCAAATAGCAATTAATTTAAAATACCACAAGAAAATAGCTTCAGAACAATATTGAAGTATATGGTTCAGAGGTTTTTTTTTGTTAAGACCAAAGTAGAAATATTTTCCAGAAAATACGTCCTTAAATTTAAGTACTCTGGGTGAAGCAAAAAGGGTTCTAGCATCTGATGTAAATGCGAAAGATCGGGAAGTTCTTTAAGAATTTTTAATAAATCACGTAGTATTTTAAATGACAAAGAACAGTTGCATAATTTATTAAATAATTAAAAAATATCTCGATAAGGTTTTTGAGAATTCTCGTTACAACCGTGTTGAGACCCTTCATCAGTTTCATTGAAAGAAGTGCTTTGTAAAGGATCTAAACCAGAATGGTCGTCCACGTGGTGCATTTGTATTTTTTTAGATGATGTTTATAAAAAATTTAAATCGGAAGTATAATGTGGACTTTTTCCGAAAATACTAACTCATCTTCGAATTTTACTTTATGTGTTGAAGTCAACTTTTTTAATCAATTATAAAAAAAATCTGTTAAGTTGGCGGTATTATATAAAAACATTGACGGTTGACTGTCAATGTTTTTTTTTACATTAGCAATTAGTAAAGGAATGCACAATTAGTAGATAAATGATTAACAAATATTAAACAAATTCATTAAAGTTGGCCCGTTCAAATTAGAACGACTAAAACAATCTGTGTAATTTACAAAATTATTTGAGATTCTAGCAAAAAAAATAAACTGGTAAATGGCAGTATAAAAATAAATAAAATATATTACGATGACAAAAACTGGATCATACCAAAAATAAAGGAAAATTGTATGGAAAGTATTATTCTTGCATATTATTAGAATTTAAAGTTCCAATTTTATTCAAAATTATAAGAAATACTAATAACTACTAAAATATTCTTACAATCTTAGATATTTGTGGCTCTGAAAAGAGCCGTTTTTTATAAGTCAAAACAATTTTATGATTGTGATATTTTTTGTTTAAAGTTCTCTACCTAACTTTTGTTTACCAATTTTTTGTCTATATACTTCAATTTCTGCTTTTGAGTTGCTGTTGTTTTTCTCTAATTTAAGTCTTGACACCTCTTGCCTATGTTGATTGATCCTATTATTGGCGTCTTCTGCTCGTTGGAGAAGGTGATCCATAGTTAGTTTTGTCTGTATAGTCTTTTTGCTTAAATCTATAAATTGGTCCCTTAGTTTATCACACATTTCTTCTAGCTTTTTATTTTCATCGTTTAGCTTCTGGTTCTCTACACTTAACTTTTCGTTTTCACTATACAATATCATAGTGTTATCTTCCAGTGTCAAAACTTTAGCATCTAGTGATTGAATTTCCTTCTTGTGTGACTCCTCCGTAAATTTGTGTATATTTAGAAAAGTTTCAAGAGCATCAATCCTGAGTTCCTGTACTGAAATTGTTTTTTGTTGTTTTTCGGTTCGTTGTTGCATTGTATGGTACTCTTCTCTGAGAATATTAAACTTCTTAATAATTTCACTCTTTGCAAAACCCCTAATATCTTCTGTTAAAATGTCATCCATTTTACCAACATCCATTTGATTTATTATTTCTTGTAGACTACTAAAAGCTGCGAAACTGTATTCTTTAATCGGCTGATCAATTAATGACACTTTGAAAAATTTCGTCAGTATTTATAATAAAAGTATTAGTAGTGGGAGGAGGATAAGTGCATCTGATTGCCTTTGAAGCAACCAATAGGCTGTTTGTGCGCAATATCACAAACTTTTTGTGCGCATGCGTTAGTGTCAGTCATTTTTTTCATACTGATCTAGGTTAATAATATAAACAATAATAAAGTACTTGCAAACACATATTTTATATAAAATATATACTAAAGAAAGTATAGTTATAAAAAAATACAAAAAAAATTAAAATTATTTTAAGAAATTTATTTCGTCAGTAGCTCACTTTTTTCATTTTTGATAATGTCCATGATAACTATGGCACCTTTTTAACTGCCAACAATTAGAGATTTAATGCAATTATCAACCAATATAGTATCATAAACAATTTTTTCTAATGGTTCATTTATTTGTGGAGATAATATTGCGTCCCCAGCCATTATGCAATAAAATAGTACGAAACGTATTTTTATTTGCATAATACTAAATTAGAATGCACAAAGCTCTAATAATATTAAGTGGCAAGAATAAAAGTTAAAATAGAACTCTCAGTTTTAATATAAAAAGAGTGAGACAAGGATGTATATCCTCGCCTTTACTATTTACATGACATATTCAAGAAAGCTTAGGTGCGTTAGCCAATAAAATTAAAATTTTGAATATAACTTTAATAAGGCATAATTAAATTAGGTATGTGAGTATATATAACATTCTTACATTTTCAACAATTGTTGTCCCTGAAAGGGCCATTTCTTAATATATCAAATACGGTCTTAGGATAACGAGGTTATTGTATAAACTGAAGGACTTTCAGCAAATTCTATTTGTTGACACGACCTTAACTACGTAGAAATGATAGTAGATATTCTATATAAAAACAATTAAAAAATATTTTGTCCTTATACTGAATACTGATATACGAATACAGACAAAAAGATTAGAAGCAAAACTCAATTTCTATCAATCAGAAGATTAGGCAGGATTTCGAGCGGGACACGGAACAAACAACCATTTGCAATGCCTGAAAACTCTAGTTGAAAAGTCTATCGAATATAACAGACCCCTTTCTTTTATCTTTGTAGACTTCCACAAAGCATTTGACACAGTCGAAATAGTTGCTATCTTCAAAGCACTATCAGAATGCAGAATAGATCACAGGTATGCAAATATTCTTCGAAATATATACGAAAATGTGACAACAATCGTTAACCTCCATTGCATGACTGAGAAGATAAAAATTGGGGGATTGAGGGGTGCGCCAGGAAGATACCTTGTCGCCAAAACTATTTATAACAGTTATGGAGTACGCATTTAAATGGCTAGAGTGGGAATCAAAGGGTATTAGCATCGATGGAAAGATATTCAATCATCTCAGATATGCCGATGATATTGTTCCCATAACAGACAACTTAGGAGAAGCCAGGGTTATGCTACAATAACTACAACAAGTAACCCAGAAAGTCGGTTTCAAGATAAACTATGGAAAAACAATAATGATGACCAACCTCGTCCCCAATGAGCTAATAGAAATCGAAAAGTCGCCCATAGAATTTGTGGAAAAATATGTGTATTTGGGTCACGACATAAGGTTAACGCGAGATAACCAAACATGGGAGCTGTTTAGAAGAATAAGTCTGGGTTGGGCTGCATTCGAAAAAATGAGAGACGTATTTAAAACAAATATACCGATCCATTTAAAAAGAAAAGCTTTTAACCAGTGCGTTCTACCAGTCCTCACATACGGAGCAGAAACCTTAACTTCTACAAAAACATCAGCCGAAAAATTGAGAAAGACACAACGAAAGATGAACAGATCAATGCTTGGAATAAGCTTAAGAGATAGAATAAGAAACGAGGAAGTTCGTAGACGAACTGGAGTGGAAGACATTATCGAACATATTACAAGGCAAAAATGGAGATGGGCTGGACATGTTGCAAGAATGAAAGACGACAATTGGACAAAAAAATTGCTTGAGTGGAGACCACGGGCTGACAAGCGAAGCCGAGGAAGACCCCCAACGCGATGGACCGACGACCTCAAAAGAATCGTGACCAATTGGATAGCAGAAGCGCAGAACAGAAGCAGATGGAAAAATCTAGAGGAGGCCTATGTTCAACAACGGACATCTCAGGGCTGATTGATGATGATGATTGATTGTCCTTATACCTACCTGATATTTAATATTAAGACAGTGCGACCATCTGATATTAGCCAAATCATCACCTGTGATGGAGGTTTTGTTTATGGATGTAAAAAACCTTAGTAATCCACTGTCCACATGCACTTAATTAAAGTAGTCATATTATAGACTAACTTAAACCACATAGTCAAATTTAAAAACTCACTTGAATGTGTAAAAATTACGTTTACAACTAGCACGTGTAAAAACTCGTAATGCAAAAATTTGGATAACTTACTCTAGTGCCCTCTATGTTTTACTAGAGACGCTAAATTATTTGGCTACCTGGGTTTAGCTCCTTACTAAACTGAATATAGGTTACTTGTTAATCAGATTACAGGTTTCTATAAAACAGAACTATCCGATATTGGCGAGGAACCGCAAAGTGGGCGCCGCCTGGTGGTAGATTTCAAAAGCATCCACTTCGGGAAAACATTGAAATTGTCATTATTCTGTATATATATATTAGCGACCGGTTTATATTGTAATATACAATGACTTCGACTTCAAAAAACTATTGCAGTGTTCCTCAATGTTCATCCTATTATAATTCACAAAAAAATTTTATACATAAGTTTCCGGTGGACGAGAATATGAGAAAAGTTTGGCAATGCATTTTGTGAATTGGCAAACATATAACCAAAAAATATACTTTCCAAGTGTTAATTAAAATAATATTTATATTTTAATATGTTTATACTTAATTTACTTTATAGTAACACCTAAAATAAAATTAAGAAGACTGAAGAAAAATGCTGTTTCATCAGCTAAATTGTCCCAACAGTCTCATGAAGTTATTAGTAGAATACGTAAGGCGTAATTTACAAAATATAACGTGGCCAGCTCCAAAAACTGCCTCACCCTTAAACTAAAGGTCTTTGCCTATCTTGCAACCATATAAACAATTAAGATAATGTAAATTTTACTTTACGTGTTTCAGACATACTGTAGAAAACATTTCATTTTATTTTTATTCAGGTTTGGGAGTCAATTACCTAATGTATAAACTCGAATCACAAACAAATAAACTTTGAAGAACGTACTCCAACTTTGACTTTGACAAAACACACGTGTAAATGATTTATATTAAACTTTTTATACCTTAGAGATCAAATGACAAAATGATTTGTTTTCCCGAAGTTATCGTCCACCTTTAAAATTTTCAGCGCCCCCTGTCGGAATTGGCTATCGCGAATAGTCGATGACGTTTGACTGGCAATGTTTTTGTAAACGATAAAACGATCTACGATATTTACAAAATCATTCTAGATTAAGAAAAAGAAGGCATAAGACATAAAAAAAATGTAGACAATAACTACTCAAATTGATGAAAGGAAATCGTATTATAAGAATTTAACTTAGTAACATTTGAAATTGGAAAGCAAGTATTAAGAAAGTTGAATATAAAAAGATTTAAATTAAAACACTGATAACATTCTCACATGTAAAAGTATTGTTGGCACTGAAAAGTGCCGATTGTTTCTGTTAGTCAAAACAACTTAGGACTGGGTAAGTAGTTTTGATTGTAGTTCTCTACCTAACTTTACATTCTGACCAATCTGCTTTCTGAGCTTTTCCTTAGTAGTACTCAGTTCACTTTTAAGGGCCTTCAAGATTTCATCTTGTTTAGAAAGTTTCTGTTTATATACTTTAATTTCGGCTGTTAAGTTGCTTTCGTTCCTTTCCAGTTTAAGTCTTGACACTTCTTCCCTGTATTTATTGATCTTATTATTGGCATCTTCTGCTTGTTGGAGAAGGCGATCCATAATCATTTGTGTCTGTATGGTCTTTTTGCTTAACTCTATAAATTGGTTTCTTAGGTCATCGCATGTTTCCTCTAGATTTTTATTTTCATGGTAGATCTTCTGGTGTTCATCCTTTAACTTATCATTTTCACTATACAATCTCATAATATCATCTTCCAGCATCAAAACTTTCACATCGCGTGACTGAATTTCCTTTTTATGTGAGTCTTCTGTAAATTCGTGTATCTTTACAAAAGTTTCAAGTGCACCAATTCTGAGTTCTTGTAATGAGATTGTTCTTTGTTGTTTCTCGGTTTGGCGTTGCATTGTATAGTATTCCTCTCTTAGGATATTAAACTTCTCAATAATTTCACTTTTTGTTAAATCCCTAATATCTTCTGTTTAAAATGTCCATTGTACTAATTTTCAATTACTTTATTATTTCTTGGCTGCCCAACTGTATTTGTTAACCGGCTGGTCAAATAATGACACTTTGAGAAAATTCGTCCGTATTTATAATAATAGTATTAGTAGTGGGGGAGAAATAAATGCATTTGATTGGCTTTGAAAGAACCAATAGGATTTTTCATCACGAAATTTTGTTTGTGCGCGTGCGTTAGAATTGGCCATGTTTCTCGTACTGTTTGTTGTAAACAAGCATGTTAGGTTATGTAGCATATAAAAAATACTAAATAAAATACTTATAGGTATTTAAAAAAATGCAAAAATAAAAAAAATAAAGTGTCTCAATTAGCATATTAATGATTTTTAATCGTTTATTGTCATGATACCTTTACGAAACGAAACAACGAAGCAGTAATACATATTATTTTATAAATTTTTCAAAGCCTTTATTTCTTTATAAACAATCTGATGCTGTAACTATAATATTTTTTCTGTAGTAAATACGATTTAGTACATACATCTGGCAAAATATACTTTAATAATATTTTTGTTGAATAATTTATTTCAGCCTTAAATGAAAATCGATTGACTTAGATTATCGATTAATTAGAATAAAAAATTAGTTATATTATTTGTAAAGTCAACAAATAACGATGCGTAACCTCTAAATCGGCTCATTTTTTTCCTTTTTGAAAACGTGTATGATATTTATACCACTTTTTTATTTGCGTGCAATTATGGGCTTCAACGCAATTATACATAAATATAGATTCATCAACGATTTTTTCTATAAATATAATATTAAGCTCTAAGCCATTATTGTTCAAAATAATTTAGAACTATTGTTTTAACATCGCTGCTGTGCATGCGCTCGTCACATGATGATAAGGCTCATTGTATTTATTTCTAAGAAAATTTTAAAGGCATTTTAAAGGCAACATAATTTCGAATAACCTGTCCAAATTTCGTGACATTTTGTCGATAAACAACAGAGACAACACTGTCACCAGGTTTTGGTGCACCGATAAAACAGCCTTAAATAGGTTATTTGTTTTTTTTAATAGTAAACTAGTTTTATTATTTACTATTTTCCAAAATAGTCCTTAAAATACTACCAAGCATTAAAAAAAGTAAAACAATAACACGCGGTGTTCCACAGCTACGTGGATCCGTAGCGGTTACCCATCCAAAACTTAACCGCGTTCAACACTGCTGCTAGATGACAATAGAATATAGTTGATACAAAATTAATTATTTTATCAGACCTCACAAATAATATATTTACTGAATGTAACTTAATAAAAGATCCTCCGGAACAATAGCTATTTCGTAATTATTACATTGACAGTAGTATGTATCAATGATAGTTATCTACACATCGACGAAGGTTTCATTTAATATTTTGATTTAACTTGTTTGAACATGATTCGTGACTCACGAGAAAAGATAAAGTGGACGTACTATGTCACTGGCCGTTGCTAGAAGTAGCTATACAACCAAACATGTGTTATTATTTTCATTAAGTTTATTATTAAAATTAAACTACATCAGTTAAAACAAGTTTATTTTTTAAATTTTGTAGCCATTTATACTATATGATTTAGTAAGTAACACACCCCAATATTTAAGATTATGCTTCTTTTTTTAATGAAAGATTTATGCAACTTTAAATTTGTTTGAACTATTAGAACTCAGATGTAGTAATTTTTGTCTTATATGTTTTTGAAAATGAATTTGTATAAATGTCAAAATTGCTGAGAAAGCTACAGCTTATTGAAGGTTTATATCGACACAATTTGTAACTAACTGCCCATTGTAACCAACTAGACAATATAATAGATTGATCTTTGTAAAGAGATTGAAGTAGAGTTTTAATGAGTCTGGAACTTGCTAATTGGTGAAATTTATACTGTTCGTCAGATTAAGTACTAATAATTTTTCCTACATTTTAATAAATTTTTGGCTCTAAAAAGAGCCTTTGTTATTTGTAAGCAAAATTTCTTAATTGAAGATTGCTTGTTTGTGATAGATCGGTTTGTATTCCAGTTTTCTTCAAAAGTTTAAGTATAATTAGTAACTTATTGCATTTTAGTTCTTCAGCTTGACCTATATACCATGAAGAACATATACTTTTATTTATTTGCTTCAATCGTGTCACTTTTTATATGCATTTTCATATTTGAAGTCTTTTTTAAATTAATTGATTTTTGTATTGGTGTTCCTTTGGAAAATAATATTTTCCATCGTTTTATTTCTTTCTTCCATAATTTTGCATAGATCCGTTTATGCATTATCATACACCCCTTTGGGATGATTACATTTATTGAAAGATTTGGCTCTTTAACCTTATATTTTTGGCATTTAATTTCCTTAGTTCAATCAATAGGATTATTCTTTGCTCGCTTTTCGATTGTCGTTCTTCTTCGCCTTTGAGTATTAATATTAGCTGTCCTTTTACAACTTCGCATATTCTTTAGTGATTATAACCAAGCAATTCCGAATTAAATTGTTTCTATGTTAATAGTGACTGTCAATCGTCTGATCAACTGTGATATTTTTTGAGAAACTATTTATTATAGTTATCATAATAATCGTGTAGGTGGGGGAAGGTTAAGTACGTGTGATTGGCTTTAGACATCAAGCTGAGTTAGTTTTTTCGGCCGGTCAGGCTCTGGCCAATTAGGTGATTAGGCGTCGGTCACGCCTTGTTCTACCCCCCACCACTTGTAAGACTAATAAATACAGTCCAATTTTTTTAATCAAGCAGTATTGAATATTCAACAAACAGAACATTAGCAACAGAATAGCAGCAAAAACAATATAAAATTTTAGAATCACTACTGCATTTACATTTGGAACTAACTAATCTTCTAATAATATGGAAAGAATATTAACTGAAAATATGGAAAAGTTGTCAAGGGAGGAAATAATTAACAGGTTTAATATACTTAGACATGAATATCTAGCACAACAACGAGAAGATCATGTATTGCAAGAAACCTTCATATCGCTTCAACTATCACAGGAAAATGAAATACAAAGCTACAAAATCGAAATTGAAATGCGAAATGCTAAAATTTTAATGCTTGAAAGTGACATTACAAGAATACAGAAAGAGAAGAGTAAGTTAAGGAAACAGCAACAAGGAAGTAAAGAAAACAATTAAACTGAATTTAATGTGAATGTTTAATACAAACGGCCCTTTTCAGGGCCAACAATTTCTAAAAATATAAGAATTTACCTTATTACCATATTACATAATTGACAAGTGAAAAATCAACTTTTTAGACATCTAACAGATGGCGCCAGCGTCATTACGGCGTTTTTAAAACTAATCTCAATTTTAAAAAGGCTTTTTAAAATATTTTAATGAAATTATTTTATGAAAATTTTTATTATACCCTGCATTTAACAGTTTAAGATTAAAGTGTGATTATGTTAACATTAAAAATTTTAAATATTAAGCTTTCTGGCTGTACAAAAGATGGCGTAACAGGTTATACCATGGTATAAGTGGTTATCTATTAGTATGGATCGGTATTATATCTATTAGGGTTGGTTTAGATAAATTTTGTAAGTTCAAACAGTTGATATTTGATTTTCAAACCTCGATAAAAAAATTTGCTTGATTCATTTCTTCATGGTAGTCCTTTATAGCCGATTTAGAGCAAAATATAGCCTATGTACATTTAATGAAGACATTTTCATTATCAATATGAAGAATAGTATACCTACAAGAAAAAATTGTTTCAACACCTTCATGTTTTCAATATGAATACGATTATTATCGTGATATTATCGTGAATATAAATATATTACGGTTTTTCATCAGTTTTAATAGACTGAAACATATAATTTAATTTTTGTCTTGCCATAAGCGACGTATAGATCTATAGATAAAGTTTTATCTATAAAAATACTTGTACAATTCTTCATGTTTATATTTTTTATATAATATCAAAGATACTACTCTCATCACAGCAATAGCAGATTGTTTCATCAGTCCTCGCCATATATGATAAAAAAAAAGAGTGTGTGTACTTAGTACGCACGTAAGAAGTTATACTTCTATTATGTGATTTCAACGAATTAAATGTATTTTTAAACAATACCTACTATTTTTCAAAAGAATCCCTAAATTATATCAAGAATAAAAAAAGGTAAGGCAACAGCACGAGGTGTTCCACAGCTATGTGGTTCCGTAACGGCCACCCATCCAAATCATGACCGCGTTCAACACTGCTGCTATATGACAATAGAATAAAATTGTTACCTACAAAATAAATTATTTTTCAGATTGTACAAATAATATTAAGATTACCTTTTAATCTTCTTTTCTTTATATTTTTATTAATTATACTCTTGACGAATACTAATACAAATACATAAAAATTAGAAATAATATATTTACTAAATTTAACATTATAAAATACATCCACCATGATAACAGTTATTTCGTAATTATTACATTGACAGTAGTATGTATCAATGATAATTATCTACACATCGACGTACATTTTATTTAATATTTTGATTTAACTTGTTTTGAAAATGAATCATGACGTGCGGGAAAATATAGAGTGGACGTACTTTATTCACAGAATCATTTTAGATTCTAAGCCGCAAAAGAAATAATAAATGGGTATACGACAGTATAAAAAGAAATCAAATATTCCAGACAGATAAAAAGTAAATGACAGTAAAAATTAAGTGAAATTGTACGGAAACAATTGAACTTTGGAAAATTTTAATAAAAATCAAAAGATATGTTGTAAATAGGTAGTACCAATAATATTAGCTACTAAAATATTCTTACATTTTTAAAAATTTGTGGCTCTGAAAAGAGCCGTTTTTTTTTGTAAGTCTAAACAATTTTATGATTGTGATGACATTTTTGTTTGAAGTTCTCTCCCTAATTTCATGTTCTGTGCAATATGTTCCCTGTGCTTTTCCTTGACTGTAGTAAGTTTAGTTTTAAGGGTTTTCAGAGTTTCAGTTCGTTCACATATTTTCTGTTTATATACTTCAATTTCTGCTTTCAAGTTGCTGTTGGTTCTCTCAAATTTAAGTCTTGACACCTCTTGACTATGTTGATTGATAATATTATTGGCATCTTCTGCTCGATGGAGAAGGTGATCCATAGTTATTTTTGTCTGTATCGTCTTTTTGCTTAAATCTATAAATTGGTCTCGTAGTTTATCACACATTTCTTCTAGCTTTTTATTTTCATCGTTTAGCTTCTGGTACTCTACACTTAACATTTCGTTTTCACTATACAATCTTATCAATATTATCTTCCAGTGTCAAAACTTTAGCATCTAATGATTGAATTTCCTTTTTGTGGGACTCCTCTATAAATTCGTGTATATTTAGAAAAGTTTCAAGAGCATCAATCCAATCCTGAGTTCCTGTACTGAAATTGTTTTTTGTTGTTTTTCGGTTCGTCGTTGCATTGTATGGTATTCTTCTCTGAGAATATTACACTTCTTAATAATTTCACTCTTTGCAAAACCCCTAATATCTTCTATTAAAATGTCATTCATTTTACCAACATCCATTTGATTTATTATGTCTTGTAGGCTACTAAAAACTGCGAAACTGTATTCTTTAATCGGCTGATCAATTAATGACACTTTGAGAAATTTCGACCGTATTTATAATAAAATAATAGTAGTGGGAGGAGGATGAGTGCATCTGATTGCCTTTGAAGCAACCAATCGGCTTTTTCATATCACAAACTTTTTGTGCGCATGCGTTAGTGTCAGCCATTTTTTTCGTACTGTTCTAGGTTAATAATATAAACAACAATAAAGTACCTGCGAACACATATTTTAAATAAAACAAATACTAAAAAAGTATTTTTAGTACAATTTTTTAGACAACTTTTTGTTGTATTTTTACAATTTATAACACAGCATTTCCTAAATCCCATTTTCTTCAGAGACAGAAGGTGTAAATGTAAATAAACAAAACGAATATGAAATATGACAATTGACAATATGAATTTATGACATCTATGAAATGTGCAGTAAAAAATGCAAAATTTCTCCGCTACTCGCGCACGTTCGTTTCTCGTATCCCCTCCAAGTACTTACACGTCGCCAATTCGCATTGTTAATGTATTTTATAAAGTAAAATTTAGTAAATATATTATTTATTATAATTTTTGTTTATTTGTATTAGTCTTCGTCGGAAATAGGATTAATGAAAATATGATGAAAAGAAGAATAAAAAGTAATCTTAATATTATTTTAACAATCTGCCAAAATAATTAATTTTGTATCCATTTTATTCTATTTTCCCATAGAAGCATTGTCGAACGCGGTTATAATTTAGATGGGTGACCGCAACGGTACCACGTAGCTGTAGAACATGTCGTGATGTTACCTTACTTTTTTTTAATTGTTGGTATTATTTTAAGGACCTTTTTGAAAAACAGTTACCATAAAAAATTAGTTTAGTATCAAAAATATATACAAATAAACTGTTTAAAATATATTTATTTTGTTGAAATCATATAATAGAAGTATAACTTTTTACGTGCGTATCAAGTACGCATGATTCGAGACTAATGGAACAATCTCATATAACAAGTTTTCTTTATGCCGGTAATGAAAATGAATTCACTAAGAGTGCATAGGCTACATTTTCCTCTTAATCGGCTATATTGGACTACCATAAAGAAACGAAACAAAAAATGGTTATCTTGGTTTAATAATATACTATTAAAAGATTTTTCTGAACCATCCTAATCGTTATAATAGATAAGCGTTTGTAAATTGAGATTATCTTTAAAAACTCTGTAATGACGCTAGCGCCATCTGTTAGATGTCTATAAAAACTGAGCTGTTTTCTGACTTTTACTTGTCAATTATGTAATATGCTAATAGAGGGTAAAACTGTGTAGCCTAATGATTTAAAACACTTAATTAAAATATATACTTTTTTGACCAATGTAACAATGAACAGTTTTTCTTGAATCTAGTAAATTGCTGTATTGGTGGTTGCCTGCTGTCTTGTACTATGCATTGCGGCATGATACTATGAATAACAAGATAATATCTTCCCGTAGCTCAAAATCGGTCGGGTTCGCGCATGCCGTCATTGGAGACTAGAATTTGAATTCTTGTTAAAGTTAAATGAGATTTGTATGCATTCTGTGATGAAATTACTAGACGAAAATAAGTTAAGAGGTTCAATAATTACAATAATCGTACACATAAGGATATCTCCAAACTATTTATTAAAGATTATTTATTGATATATACAAAAACTGACATTTCGAAAGTGAAATCTTATCTTATAGTCATAGTATCATGCATTGCGGTACAATACATTATGAAGTATGTCCACTCTATCTTTTCCCATGCGTCATGATTTATTTTCAAACAAGTTAAATAAAAATATGAATAATTTTAAATGAAAACGTACGTCGATTAATATTATATTAATATACTTTATTTTTATAAAAAGTATTTGTTTTATTTAAAATATCTGTTCGCAGGTGCTTTATTGTTATTTATATTGTTTACCTAAAACAGTACGAAAAAAGGCTGACACTAACGCATGCGCACAAAAGTTTGTGATATGAAAAGCCTATTGGTTGTTTCAAAGGTAATCAGATGCGCTCATCTTCCTCCCACTACTAATATTATTAATATAAATACGGACGAAATTTGTCAAAGTGTCATTATTTGATCAGCCGATTAAAAAATACAGTTTAGGAGCTTTTAGGAGCTTAGTAGCCTACAAGAAATAATAATTCAAATGGAAATTAGTAAAATGGATGACATTTTAACAGAAGATATTAGGGGTTTTGCAAAGAGTGAAATTATTAAGAAGTTTAATATTCTAAGAGAGGAATACCATACAATGCAACGACGAACCGAGAAACAACAAAGAACAATCTCATTACAAGAACTCAGGATTGGTGCACTTGAAACTTTTGTAAAGATACACGAATTTACAGAGGAGTCACATGAAAAAGAAATTCAATCACGAGATGCTAAAGTTTTAACGCTGGAAGATAATGTTATGAGATTGTATAGTGCAAACGAAAAGTTAATTGTCGAGTACCAGAAGCTAAATCATGAAAATAAAAATCTAGAAGAAATGTGTGATAAACTAAGAGACCAATATATAGATTTAAGCAAAAAGACGATACAGACAAAAATAATTATGGATCATCTTCTCCAACTGGCAGAAGACGCCAATAATAGGATTAATCAATACAGGGAAGAGGTGTCAAGACTTAAATTGGAAAGAAACAACAGCAACTTAAAAGCAGAAATTGGAGTATATAAACAAAAAATTGGTGAACAAAATAAAACTCTGAATACCCTTAAAACTAAACTTACTACAGTCAAGGAAAAGCACAGCGAACAGATTGGGCAGAACATGAAGTTAGGCAGAGAACTTCAAACAAAAATGTCATCACGATCATAAAATTTTTTACTTAAAAAAAACGGCTCTTTTCAGAGCCAAAAATCTCTAAAATTGTAAGAATATTTTAGTACTTAGTAGTATTTCTTTTAATTCCGAATAAAATTGGAAAATTTAATTAAAATAGTAGTATAGTAATTTCCACTCAATTTTAGTGTCATTTACATTTTGTCACCCTGGAATATTTTATTTCTTTTTATACTGCTATGTTTTTTTTTTGGTGAATTTAAAATTTTTCTAGGCAAATTAGTAGATAATTATCAATGATAATTATCTACACATCGACGTACGTTTTCATTTTAAAATTATTCATATTTTGGTTTAACTTGTTGAAAATGAATCATGACGCACGGGAAAAGATAGAGTGAACAAACTACATGATGTATTGTACCCATCGAGCAAAAAGATAAAAGAGGGAATCTAATCGTTATAAAAAGGAGACCAAAAAAGTGGCCTCTGATGGCGGACATATCCGGAAATGCAAAGGCGCTAAATTTAAATTTTCCAACACTTGTTAACAATAGATGTAAAATATTTTTCAGACAAGAAACTTTTAATTAAATATTAACGATAATAGTCTAAAAAGTGACACAATTGGTAAAAAACTTCAATATAAATAAAATTTCATGTGACAGTTTGGGACAAACAATAACATAACCAAACTAAATTTGACTTCTTAAACAAGGAAAGAGACTGTCTTTCCTTGTTTAAAGTGGCCTCTCAAGATAGCACTTCCTGTCTAACAATATTTTTGTCCCCACTACCTTTACATTCCCTCTTTTATCTTTTTGCTCGATGATTGTACCGCAATCCATAGTTACCAATACAGCAATTTACTAGATTCAAGAAAAATTGTTCATTGTTACATTGCTAAAAAAAAATTATATATTTTAATTAAGTGTTTTAAATCATTTTGCTATACATTAAACCTTTTATTAGCATATTACACAATTGACAAGTAAAAGTCAGAAAACAGCTCAGTTTAGTTAGACATCTAACAGATGGCGCTAGCGTCATTACAGAGTTTTTAAAAATAATCTCAATTTACAAACGCTCATCTATTATAACTATTAGGGATGGTTCAGAAAAATATTTTAATAGTAGATTTCAAACCAAGATAAAAAAATTTTTTGATTCATTTCTTATGGTAGTCCAATATCCGTAAAATATTGCATTTTTTACGGTTCAAAAAATTTATATATTTTAATTAATTGTACATTTACATTTTAAATGTACAAAATACACATTTTACCTTTTATTAGCATATTACATAATTGTCAATAAAAGTCCAAAAACAATTTTTTTTGAGACTTCTAACAGATGGCGCCAGCGTCATTACCGCCTTTTTAAAATTAATCTCAATCGTTTAAACAAATATTTATATATTTTTAAAATAATTATATTAAGCACTCTATTTAGTAGTTTAAACAATTTAAAATTAAATTCTGATCTGTATGTTATTATGTAATCTTTAAAAATTTTAATATCGAGTTTTCTGGCTCTTCAACAGATGGCGCAACAGGTGATACCTCGTTTTTAACAAAAAATATTACAATAAGAGAATAAAATATTATATTTAACACCACAAAAAAATATTTTTTCAATAATTGAATAATTTCTTACAAATATAAATCATTTTTGGGAGCAATTCTTTATTTCTTCTATATAAAATACAAATCAAAATATGAGTTAACCTGTATGTTTGATGGTAAAAGCACCATTAAAATTATATAACGGATATTACCGGGGTCTTCCCCGATAATATCCGTCTCTAACGCATGCGCACAAAAGTTTGTGATATCAAAAGCCTATTGGTTGTTTCAAAGGTAATCAGATGCACTCATCTTCCTCCCACTACTAATACTATTAATATAAACACGACGAAATTCCTCAAAGTGTCATTATTTGATGAGCCGATTAAAGAATACAGTTTAGGAGCTTTTAGCAGCCTACAAAAAATAAAAATTCAAATGGAAATTAGTAAAATGGATGACATTTTAACAGAAGATATTAGGGGTTTTGCAAAGAGTGAAATTATTAAGAAGTTTAATATTCTAAGAGAGGAATACCATACAATGCAACGACGAACCGAGAAACAACAAAGAACCATCTCATTACAAGAACTCAGGATTGGTGCACTTGAAACTTTTGTAAAGATACACGAATTTACAGAGGAGTCACACGAAAAGGAAATTCAATCACGAGATGCTAAAGTTTTGACGCTGGAAGATAATGTTATGAGATTGTATAGTGCAAACGAAAAGTTAATTGTCGAGTACCAGAAGCTAAATGATGAAAATAAAAATCTAAAAGAAATGTGTGATAAACTAAGAGACCAATTTATAGATTTAAGCAAAAAGACGATACAGACAAAAATAATTATGGATCATCTTCTCCAACGAGCAGCAGACGCCAATAATAGGATTAATCAACACAGGGAAGAGGTGTCAAGACTTAAATTGGAAAGAAACACCAGCAACTTAAAAGCAGAAATTGGAGTATATAAACAAAAAATTGGTAAACAAAATAAAACTCTTAAGACCCTTAAAACTAAACTTGCTACAGTCAAGGAAAAACACAGCGAACAGATTGGGCAGAACAGGAAGTTAGGCAGAGAACTTCAAACAAAAATGTCATCACGATCATAAAATTGTTTTTACTTAAAAAAAAACGGCTCTTTTTAGAGCCAACAATCTCTAAAATTGTAAGAATTTTTTAGTAGTTAGTAGTATTTCTTTTAATTCTGAATAAAATCGGAAATTTTAATTAATAGTAGTATAGTAATCTTCCTTCAATTTTAGTGTCATTTACATTTTGTCACCTGGAATATTTTATTTCGTTTTATACTGCCATTTCTTTTTTTTTTTTGGCGAATTTAAAATTTTTTTAGGCAAATTAGTAGATAATCATCAATGATAATAGTAGATAATTATCAATGATAATTATCTACACATCGACGTACGTTTTTATTTTAAATTATTCATATTTTGATTTAACTTGTTGAAAATGAATCATGACGCACGGAAAAAGATTTTTTTGTCTTATTGCTCGATGTCCAAATTACAACCGCGTTCAACACTGCTGCTATATGTCAATAGAATAAAATTGTTACCTACAAAATAAATTATTTTGGCAGCTTGTACAAATATAATATTAATATTACGTTTTAATCTTTTCTTCATATTTTTATTATTTGTATTCTTGACGAATACTAACCCAAATACCATCGAGCAAAAAGACAAAAGAGGGAATCTAATCCTTATGAAAAGGAGACCAAAAAAGTGGCCTCTGATGGCGGACATATCCGTAAAGGCGAATGCGCCAAATTTAAATTTTCCGGCACTTATCAACAGTAGCTATATAATATTTTTCAGAATGTGTCTTAGACGAGAAAGTTTTAATTAATTATTAACAATAATAGTCTAAAATGCGACACAATTGTTAAAAAACTTCAATATAATAAGATTTCATGTGACATTTGGGACAAACAATAACATAACCCAACTAAGTTTGATGTCAAACAAGGAGAAAGATTCTTTTTCGTTGTTTAATGTGGCCTCTAATCTAAAGAACGCATTTCCTGTCTAACAATATGTTTGCCCCCACTACCTTTACATTCGCTCTTTTGTCTTTTTGCTCGATGCCAAATACACAAAAATTATAAATAATATATTTTACATCATGTAACATTATAAACTACATCCACCGGAACATAGACCCGGTATGTATGTATCAATGATAATTATCTACACATTGGCGTACGCTTTATTTAATATTTTGATTTAACTTGTTTTGAAAATGGATCATGACGTGCGGGAAAATATAGAGTAAATACACTTTATTTACAAATTTATTTTCGATTCTAGCCCAAAAAAAATAAATAGGTATACGAAAGTATAAAAAGAAATCAAATATTCTAGACAGATAAAAGTGGATGACAGTAAATATAAAGTGAAATTGTAGGGAAAGAATTGAATTTGGAAAATTTTGATTAAAATCAAAAGATATGTTATAAATTAATAGTACCAATAATATTAACTACTAAAATATTCTTACATTTTTAAAAATTTATGGCTCTGAAAAGAGCCGGTTTTTTATAAGTCAAAACAATTTTATGATTGAAATATTTTTGAATTTCTCTGCCTAACTTCATGTTCTGGCCAATCTGTTCTCTGTGCTTTTCCTTGACTGTAGTAAGTTTAGTTTTCAAAGTTTTATTTCGTTCACCAATTTTTTGTTTATATACTTCAATTTCTGCTTTCAAGTTGCTTTTGTTTCAAGTTAGCTGATAGAATTAAAATTTTGAATTTAACTTTACTAAGGCATAATTAAATTATGTGAGTATAGGATATTCTTACATTTTCAACAATTGTTGGCCCTGAAAAGGGCCATTTATATCAAATACGGTCTTTAAAAACAAGGTTATTGTATAAACTGAAGACCATCAGCAAATTCAATTGTTGATATATGGAAGATCTACTTAATATCTACGTTTTCGCTATTTTTTAGTTCTGAATGAGGTTTTCTTCTTTTTACTAAACTTTTTGACCTTGTCAGTGTTTTAAATTCATTTGTGTAGCTTTGAACGTCATCTTCGAGCATCATACCGACAGCTCCAAGTCCTGCGAATTTAAGTTCATGTAGGAGGATTATTCTTTGCTGTTCCCGCATTTGCCGTTGTTCTACCAAGAAGTCGTCTCTGAGGATAAGAAATTTGTTGATCATGTCCCTCTGAGTAGTTTTCTTGGTATCTTCTCTTGTCTGAGTATTATCCATATGATAGACTGTAACAGCAAGCTTTTTTACTAAATTTCAGTGATTGTAATGCTTTTGTCTACCTTATATGCTTCTAAGAAGTCTCACTTTATATCGCCAGTATTTATATAATGGAGTGGGTTCAGTTTTTTAGTGATATTGGGATTTTCAAGTCAACCGCCCAATGGAAATGTTTTCCGTAAAGGCGGGGCAATACTCATCGGCGCGCGCATAGTCAGCGGCTAAGAGTGTTCTACGGTAACTTTACTGTCCTCGCTGGAAGCCCCCATCTCTGGCTTTGGTCTACATTTCAGTCGAGCCTAGACTCAGTTGTCAAAATACCAACATTATCACTAATGTTTGTATTTTAACAATGTGACAATGTGATAAGACAATCGCCCCGGAAAGTTACATGAAGATTTAATACAATTTGGGATATAGTTTTTATAGAATGAGTTTTCTGAGAATAAATATTTTTAAACTGTCAATATTGTTTATACACAAGTTTTAAGATAACTGTTTTTCCTTTCATAAGAAAAAAGACTTTTTGACTGTAAATATTAGTCTTAATTTATGTGTTTTTAATCCAATCTCATAAATAAATGGTCAAACGACATCGCACACATTTTATGGAAAATACAATGTCACGACCGTTAATGGATTACCTAGACACGCTGTATATTAAAATTAAACACTAAAGATAAGGATATTAAAATAACAAATATCTTGCTTTTTTCGTGGCTTTCATTGTTTGTTATCGAAACCATTGCAATGTTCCGTGCAAAACTATTGTAACTCTGTTACATTAGAATTGCAACAGTTTTGCACGGAACTTATGTATAAAAACGCAAAATAGTTAAACTGTTGTTGTAATATTTAGCCGGTTAAGCATTTGAAAGTTACTAAAGTTTTACAGGGGATAGATATGCATGTTTACAATCGAATTCCATGATTACTTCATTTTCATAAAATTTTGAGTTATTCCAGTCTTGCACTGAGGGTGCGATATATATACTACAATCTTACACATACTCGTCTTTGTCTGGGGACCCAAAAGTCACAATTGCAACTCTTACTTTTGTCACTCATGTAACTTTGACAAATTTATGGATTCAATTGAAGGAAAAAATCTCTTCAACGGTTATAGTATATCACTCAATATTGTACTGAAAAACATTGGTTTTAAGTCGATAAAAGATGATCCAAGGCTAGGACTGATAAAACAATCTCATATTGCTGTGAAGAGAGTAGAATCTTTAAGATCGTACAAAAATATCAACATGAACTGTACAAGTTTGTTTTTATAGATGAAACTTGATATGTAGATCCATATGTCATATATAGATATATGTAGTATATGTCATATACCATAGCATATTCTTAGAGAAAGTACCAAACAAAATGTCTTCAAACAAAACTAAAATAAAAGATTGGGTAACAATATAATAAAAACCCGAATGTCAACCGAAAAGAAACTCATGTATTTTAATCCTCGTCACTGTCTGAATTTGATATCACTAGGATTTTTTTATAATTGGTTCATTGACATCACTATGCTCTTGTCCCGGTTATATCCATGGCCCCGGAAACTTACATGAATGGACTTGGAAAATTTCTACATCAGTTTGACCCCAGTCAGATAATAAAGAGAAATGGAATACTTTGGAACTTAGTGATTGGTGAAGTATTTAAATTAATAACAATGGTGAGATTAAGTTACAGGAAATTCTTACATTTTCATTAATTATTGGCCCTAAAAAGGGCCATTGTTTTTCAACAAAAAGAAAGTTATCTTTCCTAATTGTGAGTTGCTTGTTTGGGACACAAAGGTTTGCATTCCGGTTTTCTTCGAAAGTGTAACTTCGTGGATTCTAGTTCTTCAGCTTGTCCATTAAATTTTCGTTTATGCATTTTGATGTCGTCATTTTTCAAGTGCATTTTCAGATTTAATAAGTCTTTTTTAAATTTATGGATTTCTGTATTGGTGTTTTGTCTTCTAAGAATGATATTTTCCATCATTGTTTGTGCTTCTTCCATCATTTTGCATAAATCCATTTGCTCCGTTTGAATATTATCATACGCTTCTTTGAGACATTTGTATTTGTTGGTAGACTTCTGCTTTTTCGATCTTTAACTTTATATTTTCCGCATTTAATTTCCCAATTTCAAGCAATAGGGTCGTCCTCTTCTCGCTTTGCGATTGTTGTTGTCTTGCTGGATTTTCACCATGTTGACTATTAATATTAGCCATCTTACTATAACTGATTGATTCCAAAATAAATTGTTTCTGTTATTCTTTTACTGTTAATAGCGACTGCTAAGCGTCTGATCACCATATGTCTTTTTGAGACATTGATACCCTATTTATAAAAGGTATTTTACAACGATATAGGTGGGGGAAGCACTAGTAAGTACGTGTGATTGGCTTCAGAGATCAAGCTGAAGCAGTTGGTTCGATCGGCCAGGCTCAAGCCAATTGGGTAAGTGTAGGCGTCGGGTCACGGTGCCTTTCCCCCCCCCCTCTCACTTGAAAGACCGATAAATACGGAACAAATTTTTCAATAAAGCATCATTAGTTGGTCAGTCGATATACAACCAACATTAGCAGCACAAGAGCAACAGAAACAATACACACAGAAACACAGCATTGCAATTAACTAAGCTCCTAATAATATGGACAACATAATAAGTGAAAATATGGAAAATTTCACAAATGAAGAAATAATTAACAAGTTTAATATACTTAGAGATAAATATCTAGCACTACAACAACAAAATCAGAGACAGCAAGAAAACATTATATTGCTTGAACTTTTACACGAAAGTGAAATACAAAGCTACAGAAACGAAATTAAAGACAAGATACTAAAATTTTGGTGCTTAAAGATGAGATTACAAGAATACAGAGAAACAAATGTCAGCTAAGAAAACAGCAACAAATAAATAGCGACAAAAATATAAGTCTTCAAAAAAGGCGTAATACATTAAGGCCTAAATTTCTACGTTTGATCAAAAAAACCCAGTGCGATCAACAATTAAACTCTGGTAATTAACATTAGAAAATTGTAATAATATGGATTAACAACGGCCCTTTTCAGGGCCAACAATTCCTAAAAATGTAAGAATTTATGACAGCTAATCCCATCAATTGCACAGCTTATTTTTCAATTAACTTTTACTTGTTTTGAACATTTATTTTTTGTAGTTTTGGGTAGTACTTACGTGCGCAAATATACTATAGTATATAAAATATACTATATTATAATTTTTAATTTTAAATGTCTGGAAATAATTTACGAAATACGGAATCCATTTTGCTTGCAATTTCTTCTTAGAGTCAAAAGTGTAAGTGATCAATACAGCTTTTCTACGGGAATTTTAGATCTATTTTCTATAAACGACTAATGAAGATTACAGTTTTACATACATTTTATTATATAATTGAACGCCCCTACCTTTCTGACAAATATAAGAAAGAAATCGAAGCATTTTATGAATAACTACAATATGTATTAAAATTAAGTGATAATGGGTGACTACAATGCCAAAATCGGCAAAAAAAAATACATTGCAAAGTTCGTATTGGGTGAGAGTAACCAGAGAGGAAAATATTGCAATTTGGTGTAAAATAACAAATGGTAGTGAGCAACACCTTATTTGATCTGTAAAAGAGAAAAGACGATCTTAGCTACATGTTTAAGAAAACTTCAAGAAGAATATGTGGCAGGTCTAAACATGAAATGTGAATATTTCTCAGTGGGAACAGATGAAATATGTGACCTAGTCTTATAAGATGGCAAAATGAAAGGCGTACAATCCTGCAAATATTTGGGGGCCATTTTCCACAAGAAGGGAAATAGCGCAGATGAAATTAGAGAAAGAATAAACAAGGGCAGAGCAGCGACGCGTGCCTTAAATTTTCTTCTCTGAAAAAAAAAACAATTCGACGAGAAACCAAAAATTACATCTACGGTACTATAGTCCAAACTATTACACTTAACGGTTTGTAAGTATGGAGGTCACCAAGCTAATAGAAACAAACTTATGACAACAGAAATGGAGGCAGGCAACTGCATATGACAGAAAAAGATGGAAATTGGGGGTATAAAAGAGAAAAGATATTAGTAGATCCACAGATCCAACGTTTAAAAATGAAAGAAATAATAGAAAATACTCAAAACTAAGCTTTAAGTCAAAGTGATTTTGAGAAACAACAAAAATCGATGACTCAGGGAATTCTCACACTGATAAATGAACTTGGGAAATATAAGTACAAGAATTATGTATAATACAAGAAATAGACAGAAAAAATGATAGAAATATAGAAAATATAAATAGATACATGAATATGTAACAGTTAGCGTCCGTCCTGCTAATGTATATATTAATGTAATATAATAATGCTCGCGTCGCTGGATCACCAATCGCGATCTCTTATCTTGTATGTGTGCAGTCGTCTGGAGAATCTTTTAGTGACTGTTCTTATCTTCACAAATGACATAATAATATATCTGAATCCGTTGCCGCATCGGAAAAAATGCATCAAATTAACTTAAACCATATGATGGCGCGAACATGGCCCTTGTAAGCACGGCCAACAAAAATGACTGCTAACACTGAATGTTCGAATATTTAAAATGCACTTAGTCCAAAACGGGAAACGGACACATCTTGTAAAAAGAACGAGTAATGATACCATCGTCTGCCATTGTGTATCTTAAAAATTATGGCTATACATCACTGCCGCGTATAAGTTAGCAGCATGTAACGAAACAGAAAATCAGTGGCATTATGAATGACTTTAAATTAAGTTAAAACAATTTATATTTTCAAAATCATAATAGATTAAAAAAAAGTATACTAGAGTATAAAAAGAAATCAAATATTCCAGCAGAGATACTAATAATACCCAAACGATAATGATAGAATCAATTCATATAAATTTGAAAATAAACAAATAAAGAAAAATTTTTAAATTAAAAAAAACCAAAGTACTGATAAACTAGCGGACCAACTTAACATCGAGTTTTTTAAATGAAATTTTTATTTTGCGAGAAAAATTAAGAGATCAATACAAACAATATAAGCAAGAATATACATAACATTCATCAATAATAAGGCAAGTAAAAAGTGTAGTAAATATCACGAAATATTTCGTCGAAAACAATGTTTTTTGTTACAATGTTTTCATCTTCTGAAAACTTTTGCTTGGAACCGGGAGTTATGTACACTTTTACTTTTACTTTTTAATAAAAACGAAACCGTAAGTCGACCTCAAAACCGGAATGCAATTTTTAGTCCATCAAATGTCGACATGGATATCATTTAGCAGTTAATTTTGCATGCTGATCACGAATCCGTGTCAGATTTGATCTATCTTGACGTTTTATGCGTGTTTTCAAGTCACTTCCGCTGCCGGAAGTGTTCGGAAGTACATATTTAGATTCGTCTCGACGAAACCTTTCGATCCATTATACATTGTGAGGTCTAACACTTAAAGTAAATTTTTAACTTCCGTCATCTCAAAACCGGAAGTAATTTTTTGTACCAAAAGTATATCTTGACAACTCATACGTAATACTAATAATATTCCGAAAAAATATTTTAGTTATCTAATATCGTTTTTGAGTAAAGTGGTGGACAAGAAAAGGGCTTAGCGTTTTAGTATAAGATAGTATAAATATTATTGCATGTACTGCTAAAATTCTCTTACATTTTCAGATATTAGTGGCTCTGAAAAGAGCCGTTTTTTTTTCAGAAAAATCTTATAATTGTGCCTGTATTTGTAAACGTACTCTGTTTAACTCGATGCTCTGTTCAATATGCTCTCTAATAATTTCATTGGCCGTTACAAGTTTGATTTTAAGAATCTCTATAATTTTATCTTGTTCACTAATTTTTTGTTCATAGGCTTTAATTTCTGTTGTTAAATTACTTTCGTTTCTGTTTAATAGTCTTGATATTTCTTCATTGTATTTATTAATCCTATTATTGGTTTCTTCTGCTTGCTGGATGAGGTGATCGATAAATGTTTGTGTTTGTAATATTTCATTGTTTAATTCTATAAATTGGTTATTTAGGTTTTCCAATTTACTAATTACCAATAATTGATTCATTATTTCTTGTATGCTCAAACTACTACACTGTATTCGTCAATCGGATGATCAAATAATGACGCTCCCAAGAATTATGTTCCTATTTATAACAATGGAAAAAGTAGTGGGGGGCTGTGGATACCTCTTATTGGCGTTGAAATAACCAATTGAATGCACGTGTCAGGAAAAATATTTTTAATTGCGTATTAATAAATTATACCTAATGCACATTTCTATGCTAGCAACAATAGGTACACTATTAAGCCTCTATGCCGACGACAGCGGTAGCTTCTAAACACATAAATGTAGACATGGCGTAAACAACCTACAAACAGCGCTAGACGACATAAAAGAATGTAGTTTAAAATGGAAAATCGCCAAAAAGATTAAAATCCAAAAAGATACAGGCTGTACTTTTTAAAAAGAGGCATAAACAACTAGAAGAACAGGTAACTGTGCAAGACAATCCAATTGAGTGGAAAAGCGAAGCAAAATACCTCGGAGTAATCACGGACAAAGGCTTAATATTACGAAAATACGTAGAATCCAAAGTACAAAAAAACAACATGGCAAGAGCATCTATAAGAGGCCTATCAGGAAGGAAAAGCAAACCCAGAACGGAAACAAAAATAGAAATAACATAAAATAGGAATAAGAATTAGTTACATAATTAACAACATTAACATATGCATCTTTCGCATGGGGACACATATGCAACACATCAAAATAATACAAGCGAAACATAACAACAGTCTAAGAGCAACAGTCAACGTATCAAGATACGTAGCAGAAAATTCTTTGGTGAGATAACATCTCCCTGACGAACGGCTCTGTTGATTGGATAAGCTTTGGTTTTCGCATCTATTTAGCATGTATCTTCATTGTAGCTTTCTTGTAAATAATATGTATGAGCATTTTGCATCAGGAGTTTATCCTGCAGTTGTTTATAGCTTTCTCTATTGCCCAAAGTTCTATGGAGTCGAATGCTTTTTCATAATCAACGAAGTCAATGTATAGGATCAAGTCATAGTACAACGAATACATTGTGTTCATTGTACAATGGGTTCAAGTGATATTCATTGGCTTTTTCTATTAGCGTTCTGACTGTAAGATGATCCGCTCTACTGTAAACGTTTCGGAATCCTGCCTGCAAAAAAGAATATTTGTTAGTAATATTTTATAGGTCAGGTCAGGTATGAATACCTGTCAGGTCAGATAAATATTTAAAACTGTTGATATTGCCATGGTAACTTTAAAACACGCGCGTTTTGGAAAGTTGAATTAAATATAGACTATATTTCTGATGTTATTAATATAACCTTGTATTAGTGAATATAATTTAAAATGCATGTATATTATTTGATTCCTTGAGGTTTTTATGTTAAACATTAGTTACATGTCATGTAACGAAAAAGAAAAATAGTAGACAAAAGTTATGAATAAAAAAAATTTAACTAAATTGATCAAAATCG